>JARHVA010002248.1:942500-1312500 GCA_037957365.1 Torreya grandis | reverse complement strand
TGAGCACATAAACAAATTCCTAATCCACCATTATATTTCACTTGAATTTTATCTTATGATTCAACCCTTTTTATTATAATATTATAAATTTATAGAACCTCAATGTCTATTTCAAACCTGCTAAATATTTTGCCCAGACATATCCAAACTTTTAGTTTAATCCACCTATACAAAAATCACTTTTTCCAAATTCAGCTATTATAATCAATTAATACTGACCTTGTATGGTTAGTACCAACCTAATACTAACAATGAATAATTTTTGAAATCAAATATTACTTAGGGTCAGCCCATTTTCCTAGAATGTCAGTGTCATGAGAAATCACCCAATTGGACTCATATGTAAACAAATCAAGGTCTCATTCAAAGGGACTTGTAAATTATCTAATATACATCTATACACTATTTCACATCAATAAATTCTATCCTATTCTTCCCAAATTATAAATATATCATTAGAATTAGTCATAACCTAAGTATGAAGGACACTAAATCTAAGTCAAAACAAGCATTTCCAAGTATCAAATCCAAATAATTGGTTGCACACATATATAAAACAATTATAATTACATAATCACACTAGGTGAAATACATATGTTTGGATTTATTTCCCTCCTAAAAGTATCATATATGTAGGTAATGGTCAATAATCAAACAATGGTGATTGGAGTTAGCTCAACCAATTACATTTCCTCTTTTTTGCAGGTTTCTAGCCATCATAAGCACACTTAGGGTTTTAAGGTGAAATTAACTAATTTATAAAGTTTTTCACATAATCAAGGTTCATGATCATGAATATATATCACATATATATAATTTAATGTGATTTTATGGTCAAATCATCTCACATCCACATAAGTTAGTATATAACGGTGATACTGACCTAGATCTAATGAATCTAACCCTATGTAGACATAAATAATTATTAAACTTAAAAAAACATGAGATTGATTTTATTTTATATCCACTTTGAATATATAATCATAGTTATAAAAATGACTATAAAATCTAAGTAATCATCTCTTTATTGTACTTACTATATTTAGCACATGCCACTTTTCAAAACATTGCATTCAATTTTAGTATTTTACATTCAATTATATGTTTGAATGACATGTCTTAATATTTTAATTATTATAAATTATCTATCCCATTAGTACTATTATTGATTACATTAATCAAAATTAGGCTAAAACATATTAGTGAACCATAACACATATCAAATAGTGCAAAATCCTAGGTCTTCCTTAAGGTTTCCTCCTTCTAAAGATTTAAAAACTTTGTCCTAGGGAATTAAAATTTTATTTTTTATTTCCTTACATAAAATATTTCTCATATTTTTTGTCTTAGTGTTTCATTGATCTTTTTTTATTTCCATACACAAATAATATTTTCACCTTTGGCCCTAAATATTTATTAGGGTTTCATCTTTCCAGGATTTTAGATTTTAGCCTTGGTTTTTTATTTTCATACCTAAATTTTAATTATTTATTAATAATACACATTAAACATGATCATAAAAAATGGACATTATTAGTTAACACAAGAAATTAAGTTATTTTTTTTATATTTTTCTACATGGATAGTGTATCTCATTTAGATCAATTATGTAAGAAAATGGGTAAAAATTATCAAATCTAAGAATAATAATAAGGATAAAATTACTAATGAATAATCACTATAATTCCTCTAATATTATCTTTGTAATACACAATATGAGATGCATATTTTTACCACTATAGAATAAAGGGAATGCATGATTCCTCTTTTTCCTAATCCCCCAAGACCTCAAGGTTGTACTAGATATCATCCCACTCCTGTTATTTTTCCAATTTTATATTTTGTGGACCATATTTTCCACACTAGATGAGGTAGGGTTCCCTATCATGTGTATTATAATGAAGGTACTCAAAATATTCATCTTCAACACTTTACACCTCTTGCAAGGAAAGTTAACCAACCTACATGACATGACATCATTTATAAATAAAGAACACCCATGCTAAGATTTTTATCCTTTAGTTACTCAAGAAATTAATGATCTACAAAGACATCTTATACAAATCATTACAAGAATAAAATATACCCATTAAAATATATAATGCATATTTTAAATCTATTCTGAATACTTCCAAGATAAGAACAAATTCATCACTTTTTTAAAATAATGCTTACCTATGCAACACAAGATAGAGCAAAATTTTCCATTATTTATTTAAGTTCAAGTGAAAAGTAAATTTATCAAAAGTGTGTTGGTAGATAGTGGTTTTAGATTGAAAATTTTTAACACTGCATTCTTAAAATTATGGGGGATCAACATTTTTATCATTCAAAACTTATATTGAAATATAAAAGGATTCAATAACACTCTATATCAGATAGCTAGAACTATATCATTGGATGTGAAACTAGGTCCCAAGATTTTATCTACTTTTTTCCATAGTGTGTCTAATGAGACATTACAAAATACTTTTGGGATGTCCATGGATACATTTTATGTAATAATTACCATTTACATCACAAATGTGTATATAATATATTCATAAAGGTTATTCTTATTCACAACTATTAGATGATGACCCTTTTAGATATTGAAAATTAACCCAATCTATTAACGAGGATCAATCATAATCATTATTAGAATATAATACTATTGTTTATCCATCACAAACCATTCTAATGGGTCAAATGCATATATATTACATGGGTGAATCAAGTATAAAAAAGGACAAGGAACCAACCATAACATACGAAGAAACAATACAACATGAGCCACAAGTTAATATGGAATAACCTCAACCTATTCTCAATCTTCATTTACTATTTATTTTAGAATATCAAGATGACATAGTCACATATTATTATTATAGTGATGATTAGGATACCAACATGGTATATATGATATATTATCAATTAATCAATCTAAACTTCAATCCTTTTAAAGAATATTTATCTCACACTCTATTTACACATGTTAGAGTTGGAACATATCAAAATGATTCATTATAATAAAAAAGGACTAATTATAAAATCTTATTCAATCATATTATTTCAAGGTAAAATCAAAGGAAATAATGATAGATCATGAGTACATTCTAATTTCAAAAAATGGTTGCAATACTATCTCATACTAGGCATAAGCAACATTGAAGTCAAACATGACTTGGACAAAGAAGCAATCATATGTTTGAGTAAATAATGTGGAAATGGTAGATACTAAGACTCCAAAACCATTTCAATTAACAATTATTCAATAAAAATAATGAAAAATATTGTGGATATTAGTTTATCATAATCTCATCACATTACCATCTACTCAACATAAAGTTATCGAACATCTTTCACATCAAGAAGGTAAATAATATTATGGATATCATATAATCAAAGGACATGATACAGATGATTTGAATAATTATAAAAAATAGATTAAAAAATATAATAATGAAGACATTATCAAGGTATTACAACACCAATAGGAACAATATGCATTAGTCCTCATAAATACACTATCTATAATGACAATAACTAGAAAATGTCCTTGATAAGAGACATTGACCAACTCCATTTACATGGAAGGTGCATATTAGAATAAAATTAATATTAATGGTGTTAGATATCATGAAATATTTAGTTTCAAAGGATTAAAATATTTTGGACATGATATTAAGTAACTATAACATAACACATAATGAAAGGACTTCTTGGATATATCATTTAACGAATAGCTTGTGAGCCCAAAGTAATTGACACACATCTATGGGTCATGCCTCCTACTTATAAGGTACTTTTCACATTATTAAAATTATGGTTAAATTAAATTTAGGAAATATTGAATTTAACAAATAAGTATTTTACTTTCTCACATATAATAAGATTGATCACAATTCAACATGATGGTGATACTTACTACCAAGAAACACAATCTTCACGGATAACAAAAAAACACACAATCAAAAATAGGCAAAAAATAAGAGTTAATGTAACTACATTATTTCCAACACAATATAGGATATATCAACTTTAAATCCATATGAGGATGGATTAATTATAGAATTATGATCAAATATTCCAAATATTCCAAAAAAACAAAAATAAATAGGAAATATAAAAACATTTAAATATTTAATAAAAATCCAAAATCGAGACTTGAGCATGACATGATTGATATATTACATTGTTTACATATTTATTTATCACATTTTTATCATATGGCATATTATTTTCATACACATATGTATTTCATGGTATATGAGTATGATGCAGAGTATATAGGTTGCACATGGGCATACATATGTTGGTCTTTCCTTTACCTAGTGGCCATGTTGATATTAGGGGCATCTTATTCCATGGGTTTCACTATTATAATTGATATACTACTATGACCTTTTATACCATGTTGATCTACTTATATTAATTACACATGCCTTTGTATTTACTCATATTTGACATATTTATAAATGTATATGTTATTATACTACAATGTGGCATTTATACATATGAATTATGTAGACTAGTTCCCTTGTTATATGTTTTATTGATGTTGTTATTCTCTTACATGATAGGCTACTTGTGGCATGACTATTGTGTATGGCCCCTAGGCCTTGCTTAATGTGACATCATTTATGTCCCTTAATTTCAACATATTTATTTTCTCTTGTGTATGACCCTTGGCATAGTTTGTTGTAACATATTTATGTACCTTGCATGTGGCCCTTGGCCTTATGTGTGATAGTAACACTTGCACTTCGTGAGTTTTATGACATTGAGTGTCGATATGATACTATGTGGTCTTATTCATAGATCTTAGTACTAAATTCCTCAATTATATATATACATGACACTTGAATTCCATGCATTACATTTGTTACTTACATGTTTTGATCTATTATACATTACTATGTTGGCATACTCTCCACATACTCACATGATATTAAATGATGTTATCTTTATACATTATATGATATAATTAACTATTATTTTGAGATGAGTGACTTAGAGGACATGTCCCTAATACCAAAAAGGGGGAATTACATTGAGTTTTTCATATATACATAAGCCTCCATGAGAAGAAAATTATATTAGAGTATAAATTTTAGAGATAAAAAATGGTTTAGATATCAAATTTCTTAGTTACATCACATATATTGGCACATAATTATATATTATATGGGTATATGGCATGTATATGCACTTAATCTATAGATATTGAGCATATATTCATACACACTTGGGTGCATATGAATGGGCATATGCACACCATTTATAGGTACATGAATTATAGGTTTCACACATAAAAAAACATTTGAAATATTGGTTCCAAAATTAATCATATATATTCATAGCATTATATATTACTTGGTATAAATTCAAGGGGCATGATACTAGTTGATGTACATATACACACTTTCATATTAATGAGACATGATATTTGTTCATGCACATATACAACAACATATTTTACAAATGGATAGTAAAAGTTTGTCATTCCACTTAACACTCATCATATTTGAAGTTGTGATGGTGGAATTAACATTATTCATTTTTTTTTTATCATGCATTCTATTCTACATTAATAAAAACCATACAATCAAACCTATATTCATGATGAGAACATTAATATTATTCACTCCATTTTGATCATATTTTTTTTTACATAGATAAAACTTGAGTGAAACTATAAATTTTAAATTATAAGTAATTTGTAGTGGTTGACATTTTATTTGAGTGAGCTTAGCCTAATGGTTATTTTTTTTACTTGCATATTTATTTGGGTTAGTACATTGTGTAATTTTCCCCACATTCATGAGGGTTAGGACATGTTGTCTTCCCAACCTAAGATCTTTCATAGTTATACAAATTGGGGCATATACATTCAAACTCTCCATGTGCTTCAGTAAGGAAGCACAATTTTCTCCTATGCTTCAACAAGGAAGTATTATCTCCAATAGTTTCGAGGAAAACATGGTTTTCATATTAAAATGGTTAATCTATGGACATTGACTACACATTATTATATCTTTTCCTATTAATTAACCTGAATAATTTTATATTTATACCAAATATAAAGTGTACTTTACACATTCATGTAGATTTTATTATATTACTAGAACAAAATGGATGAATATTTAGCTACTAAAATTTTGTACTTGGTACATGATAGTGAAGAACTTGACACATATTTACCATACATGGCTTGAGCACATAAAAGAGGTCATAATATTACATTACCCCACACTCATATGTTATAATATGAGTCAAACCTTCAATTATATACTTATACACCTTAAAATACTTCACTATCTATTTCAAATCTACTAAATATCATACACAGACATCTCCAAACTTTCAGTTCAGTTCACCTATACATATGTCAATTACACAACATTCAATTAGTATATATAATCGATACTAATATTATATAGATAAAAACAAACCTTTCCTATAAAATAATAGTTTTTAAAATAAAACCTTTCCTTAGTGTTGGCCCTTATGCCTAGCATATTAATGGCATGAGAAATTACCCAATCTAACTCATATATAAATCAATCAATGTCTCAATCAAAAGAGACTTTGAAATTATTTTACACACATCTATAAACCTTTTCACATTAATAAATTATACCATATTATTTCCAAATTGTGAATCTATCACTAAGATCAGTCACAAACTAATTCTAAAGCATATTGAAGCCAATTCAAATCAAGCATTATCATGTATCAAATACAAATCATTCTTTACACACATATAGCGAATAAAAAAAAATTAACAATCACATTAGGTTGGATAGATACATGTGGATTGATTTCCCTCAAATTATTAGATACACATATAGTGGTTAGTCATCAAATAGAGGTGACTAAGGTCAACTCAACCCATTACATTTTCCTCATTTTCTAAGGGTTTTAACCCTCACAAGCATACCTAAGATTATAAGGTGAAGGAGATTGGTTTTTGGAATTATAATATAGTATAGACACCCTTATTCCCTAGATCACTTGGACACTTGAAAAGGTGATTTTTAAAAAAAAAATCAATTCAATACTATTTTATGCAAGCATCTCATAATGGTTAAGTGTGTTTAAAATAAGGTATGCAAAAGTCATCAAGTTTCATTAAAAAAAAATTTATTTGAAGGATTTTCATAATAATTTTTAGAGTAATTTTTTATGTTATCCAATTAGAGGAATTATTCATGAAAAAAATGTGTTTCAAAACCTTGTCCAAGTCCTGATTGACCTTATGATGCCTCACTTCATGCCTTTAAGCATTTAAGTTAATGTTAATACAATATCTAGTTAGAGTTCTAACGTGTCCTCTTAAGGTTACAAAAAAGGGGGGAAATATCCTAAAAGGTGATTTTTAATTTGTAAGATCAAAATGAGTCTTATGAGGCATAATAAGTCATGAACATACCAAAAGGCCCCAAGAAATGCATTTGGGGGTGTAAAAGGTCAAAATGTCTTATTTGAGCCCATTTAAGTCATTTTTAGAAAGTAGAACATATTAATGTTTTGTTAAAAGGTCATATAATTTTTAAAAATCCTCCATGACCCCACTTCCATCCATACAAAAGATTTAAAATGTGTTATAACTAGTTATTTCCCTCCATTTTACCTTTTGGTGGATTTTAACCTCCTTCAACGTGGAAGAGTGTCCTTGACCATAAAAAACTATTTCATAAAATCATGGTTATCAATATTTCATGGATTTAAGATATGAATTTTAGGTTATTTCAATGAAAAATATATCCATTCATGGATGAATATCATATATTTCTAACAAGGATCAAAGAGGAACAAGCTTTCATGAAAGTTACAGACATAAAAGTTGTAGGTTATAGCCATGAATGCAAAGTTTTAAAGGTATTTTGAAGGTTAAATCTTGATAATTAGGATAATTAACCTTATTTAAACATTTATTAGGTATATCACCCTCCATAGTGGCTGTTCTAGGCAGAAAGAGGCAACAAATATTCGAAACATGAGATTTTACATGAAAAAATAAGGTTTTGTGAGTCATTATTTAGATTTCATAACTTTATTGTGGCTAAAAAACATATATAAAGGTTATATTGAGTCCCTTAAACTATTTACAAGCCTTCAAATGTCTTTAGGGAGTATAACTATGATTTTAACCTCCAAAATAAGCCAAAACCAACCTTAATTCTCCTTCACAAGCACCTATAAGCTATTTTTTGAGACATGTTATAAACTTTGAGGAGTTGAATGGGTTTATATATAAATTTTATTGGGATTAATAGGTAATAAATATCTAATTATCTGTGTTAGGAATATTAAATACTCAAATATGGCTATGAACCCTTATTAAGAGGTCAAAACAACCTATGTGTGACCTCGAAAAGGCACATTTTGTAGCTTTTTTCACTTCTCCTATTACATGGCATATAATGTATATTTTAGGAGTTAAATATGTATATATATCATCATATCAATCCATTAAAATATATTATTGAGCTTTAAATCATATCAAATAATCAAATAGACCACAAACTACCATTAAACCCCTTAAACCCTAAGAGTTCATGGATTTATATTTTTCAGTTTTAGGCTTGTTATAATGGAATTAATGATAAATAAAGGCTTATCTATTATTTATATACTCTAAAATAACCCTCCAATAAGTTTTAAATCCTTGTAAGCCATTATCTAGGGTTTTAGTTAGTTTTAAGATAAAAGAATATGAGTTGTAGGTCTGAGAGAATAACCATGTTTTCATTACATTTCAAGGTGTTTTATCATGAAGGGATAGGCTAAATTAAAAGTATAAAATACCATCCTTAAATATCATACTCTATAAAAACTTTTTATGCCCTTAAAAACCTTAAGGAAGGTCCTAAATTAAGGTTTCAAATAGGTTAAAAAGACCTACATGTCTATAGGTTGCCATGGATTATGAAAGTGTTTTAAGGGACTTCTATTTCATGGATTATCTTAAAACAAGTTCAAAAATTATTATTCCTTACATTAATGATATATTAATTGGGGTATATTCTCTTGGTAACTCTCTAAATAGGTTGTATTCCTATATGAGCACCAAATTTCAAGGTCTTCAAGAAGGTGTTAATCCTAAGGAGTATACATGCCTACACACCAAAACGTGAGGTTTCAATGCATTTTGAGTTATTCTCATTTGAATGGAAGGTCTTAAATAAATTTATGAATTTTACCCTTGCATCTAAGGTAAACTAAGTCCATGTGTTAACCCATGATAGTCCAAGTTGTAGTGTTTTGAAAATTAAAGAGAAAATTATAGGTTTGCAGGTCAAGAGTAGATATTCAACTAGTTTTGAGGTGTCTTTAGATTGGTAATAAACCCAAAAAAAATCCATGAGATTTTAATATTGACCTTTTCTACCTTTAATCACCCCATGATCTCAAGTAATCCTGTAAACCCTTAAACATGCTCATAAAGATACTAGGCACATTCATAAGAAGTTTAAAAATTCAAGGTAGAATTGTGAAGATAATGATAGGTCCTTGAGAAATAAGTGGTAAATTTAAAATTGGGATACAAAAATCCTCCAATAAACATGATTTTATAAGATATACTAAAATAAGGAATGGTAATCTAAGTTCTTAAAACTTCAATATGCATAATGACTTTCAAACACCTACAGTCTAGCATGATTAAAAAATAAAAACCTATATAAGGGGGGCCTAGAAGTTCAATTTCAAAGAGATGTAATAATTATTAAGAACCTATATAACTATTTATATTTTTTGTAAATAGTTTCATTTTCCAAACCCCAATGTTGAAGCATGTATGAGGCATCATAAATATTAGATAGCCTCAAGGTTTCCCAAAAATACCCACAGTACTATAAGACTAATAAGAAGAAATGAAGGACCTCAAAATAGATCTCAATAGATCATGTTGTATTTAGTCATATGGGTAATTTTTTCATGAATATGTCTTGAAAAAGGCTTAAAGGACCCTTGATATGCTTATAATTTTGTAGGCTTGAAAGGCTAGGGTGCTAAAGAACAAAAATTTTAGGTAGAGTATCCTCAATTTATTATGATGTATGGTTATGTGAGAAATTTTTATAGCCATGGATATGGAAGACACTAGGTATTAATGAATAATATCAATGTTTCATGAATATTCAAGTCTTTAAACCTCTGAATGCACTCCATGTTTAAACTAAACAAATGAAGAATACATTTTTCATGTCTTCTAAGAAGTTTAAACTCAAGAGTTATTGATGATTCAATGGAAGAAAGACCTCTGAGTATGATCTATTTCCTAAAACAAGTTAAATACCTTATTACAAGTCTTTGGTAGGTTTTTAGTAAATTTTTGAGCTTAGAAAATACTCACACAAGTTTGTGGACCATTTGGAAGATTTTAAGCTTGATAGAGGCATTTTAAGTGATCTTGAGAAGACTTGAAAAGCCTTTGCATTGTGGTAAAGTCCAAAAGTAGATATATAATGGGTTCTAAGCCTATGACATAGCTTGTGAATTCTTTAGTATGGTTTCCCCATTCAATAAAACCATGGAGTATCAAACTAAGAAATACCAAGAGATTTTGGAACAAGAAAAGCACAAGTTTTAGATTATTACAAACTCAGAGGATCCTAAATCAAGGTTCCATGAAAAAAATTTGATGTTCAAATACTACAAGGGAGGGTTTTCAGATCTCAATACCCAACCCATAGGTTATAGTCAAGATGAGACTAGTTTTAGGAAATCAACCAATCTTATTAGTCTTGATAGGTGAAATAAAAAAAACTTAAAGGTCTTTTGGTTTGCTTAGTAATGTGAGGCTTGAAACATTACCCTTATGGCTTGTAAGCCTCCATGGTGTGGTTTATAATCAAGTTCTTCAAAATCTTATAGACAATGTACAAGATCAACTCCAAATTGGGTATTCTCAATCCATAAAATTGTACACACTTTTGGATTTATGAAATAGGTCATGACCAAGTTGTAGGTTATCTTGAGGCAACATGAGCCAATACATAGTTCCATAGTGAAAAATTCAAATTGAA
The DNA here is from genome assembly GCA_037957365.1 of Torreya grandis. NCBI lineage: Eukaryota > Viridiplantae > Streptophyta > Pinopsida > Cupressales > Taxaceae > Torreya > Torreya grandis. Next base: position 1,301,485 of record JARHVA010002248.1, on the reverse strand, counting down.
GATCTAACAAGAGAGAAACCTAAATTTCAAGTAGATTTATGATAGTTGTGGGTCAGTAAGTTATTTCACAAACTTCATGAGTATTGAGGAGTAAATGAAAGAATATGGAGAATAAATTGCATTCCTACAAGAAGAGGATACAAAAATACTTCAAGCCTCAATCATGTTTTTAACCTCCAAATCAAATTTTAAGTCAAGCAGAGGAGAAACTTCTTGATGGATCAGAATTAAAGAAGTTTGTTTCCTTGATCAAGATTACAAGTTTTCCAAGAGAATGAAAGTAAAAAATGGAATGATCAAGCATGAGAATATATATTTATCAAGTCTTTTAATAAATCCCTCTTAAATAATTAGGTAACACCTCAACTCTTCTACCTTTCTTAAGGATCCCTACATAGGTTAAAAGGTGATATTTAACTTAGACATGCTCATGAATCTTGTAAAGCATGACCATGATGGAGGTTAAGGTCATTAGGGCCATAATATAGAATTTAGGTGTTAGAAAGATGATCTCCCAAGCATGTAACTAACCCATGAGGTTCTCATCAAGGCAAGTCAGCCTCTAAGGCTAAAATTGGCATTATAAGTCCTCTAAGTTAACCATGTAGTAATTTTGACATGAAAATATGAAGGAAAAGGTGAGTAGAACCATCAAATGTAGAAAATTTTCATGTTAAGTAGCCTTATAAGAGCATGTTCACCATATCAAGTACTAAAAAAGATTTTTTAAAAAAATCAAACAAGGCCTTTTATTCCACTCATATGCCCATTTTGAATTGAAGATAATCAATATGGAAGGGTAATGCATTGAGGAGGGCCTAATGTCAATATTATTTACTTGTATTCTCTCTTGAATAGGTTGATTTATGTTATAAAAATTATATTTATGTAGCTGAGTAGTGATTTCTCCTCTCTATTATCTCTCATTTTCTATATATTAGACTATAAATACCTCAATTTTTATCCCTCTTCTTAGGTATGAAAATACTCTAATCAATCAAATACTTATACTAATATCTTTAAGCCTTTGAATCAGATAAAGTTTGAATTTTACCTTCTTCAATCTTGTACTATTATGTGATTTTGATGTTTTGTTGATCTACATTTGTGGTAGAATTCATTCACCATTGTGTGTGTCTATTTCATTTCATGTTGCTACAAGTGGGTTGGTTTTGTGTAGGTCATATGTTGTGTTGAATATAATTATAATAGTGTTTTATTATGGAGATTAGATAACTGTGTCTTTTGTAGGGATTTTTAGCTATTCCTTTAAGTTCTAATCCTTGATCATAACCTTCATATGAAATACTAATGCATGAGGAGCCTAATTTAGAGAGTGTACAAGATAAATTTACTCTTTGTTTAGTTATATTGTGATATTATAGGCATGCAGATGAGACATTCAAGTTTGGTGCATCACCTTATTTTTTAGTTTTTAGTCTCTTTCTTCTCCCTTTTCACACCAAGGCATAGATGTAGTTTATATTAGGCTTTGATAATGTAGGTTAGAAGGATAAAATATGATCTTAAATTAGTTTCATTATGATTTGAAAATGAGTTAGAATTTTACAAAGATTGATGCATGCCATAGGTCACCCACAACCTAGGGGTATTTCCATTGTGTCTCTTAAAGTAGGTCTCAAGACCTAGCAAGGTGTACTTCAATAAGACAATAGATTCAAGCATGCCTAATGGGATAATTTATATATATCTGGTAGGATTCAATTGAGGATTTGGTGATATCCTTGGTGAGTTGTGTAAGAATTGAATACATTGTAGAGGCACCTGATGACTCTAAGCATTATTGGTTTTAGATTAGTCTATTAGTTTCATGCTAAAAGAGATAAGGTCTTCTACTAGAGGCACAAATTTTGAGTTTGTTGAGATATATTTCACTCCTAGGATAAGGATAACTACAACATCACAATCCCCTAAAATAAAAAATAGAGGTTTTAGTCAACCTTTATAAAGATCATAGTTAAAACCTCTATTTAGAAGATTCACAAGTTTAAGAGGAAGACTCAATTAGCATCATCACATGGTAGCCTAAAGGAATCAACTTTTTGTTAAATTTGATAGAGGTAACCCATTGGATCTATAGAAATATTATGACATACTAGTTGTATCCTTGAATATAATCCCACACTTCACTAGTGATTACTCCAAAAAACCCATTGATCACACCCAAGATAGATAAAATATTTATTTTATTCATCATTTCACTCAAGAAAACATAGCTATGAGGATTTTAGCTTCATCCATGAATATGATAGATATTCAATGGTACATAGGTCTACACTTAGGTCAAAACCATAATTGGGTTGAATTAGGGGAGAAGTTATATAAATTTGAGGATAAGAGTGACCACATTTCACTCATGGGGTAGCTAGCCACCATAAGCTCCACATGAGTATATGGTGGACTTTAATTTTAGATTTCATATTACATGGGATAGAATCACACAGTTGGTAAAACCTACCCCTAACACTACTTTCTTAAATTATTTGATGTCTATAAATAGTTATATAGTAGTGATGATTCATTCTATGGGTGGTAAAACCCTCCTTAATGCTTATGATATTGTTATTAGGACTAATAATTTCTTCATGCAAGCCATAAACCTTACTCTAAGTCCACCCTTATCACTTTTATAAAATTTTCACCCTATACATAGCCTATATAACCTAAATTTCCACCTATATAGCCTAATTTAGCACCTATCTCAGTTGTAAGCAACCCACAAGTTACTCATGTTGCCCATCCCAATGAAGTTCATGAGCTTAAGTCACTACTAATAGAGTTTTGGTAACAAGTTAGTTATTTTTAAAAGGTAAAAAGTATAGAATACTAGAGCTTATAATCACTATAACTAGCCATATCAACCTCCTAAGTATCCATGCCAAGGAAATATGCAAGTTCAAGGTTAAGTTATTCATGCTATGTCATAACAGAATCATAATCTCGATGCTGTCAGCACCTAAAAGTCTATTGTACCTATGTAAAAACACCTAGTGTAAGAAAATCAGTGGTGGTATCCTTGTAGTCAGCTCCACAATCAAACTACTTGTCCTAATGAGGTGTAAAATTATTTTTTATTGGTCTAAAGTGTGGCATCTTCCTAAGAGAAGCCTAGTGAATCAATTCCACAAGTAGGAGGACATGAACCAGCTTAAACACAAGGTTCATCCACTTTGGTGAATTGGCAAGAGGGAGAATTTTATGCCATAAATCAGAATGAGTCTTCAATCAAAGTTATCATCCCTATATCATACAATACAAGGTTCAAGAAAATGGCAATAAAGGAAGGACCAACCCCATCGATTGGTCAATTTGCATCTCCACATGTTTCTCAAGAGGTTTTCAAGGGGAAAATAGTTGTTGAGCTAACCAAAACACAATAAAATCTTGTTTTTCAAAAGTAAACTCAAATTCTAATTAGTGCATATTAGGGAAAGTAGGTTGATGTTCCTCGAAACCAATCCATGAGAAGTGAGGTTCAATCTAAGGATCAGTTTCAAACCAATCAAGTACAAGATGTAGTTGTTGCTCCTAAGGGATAGCCAAATTTTAGTGGTACTTCTTTTAACATAGTTGATTATATAAAGAAGACAAGAGTTAAAATTTCCATGTGGGAGGTTCTATCCATTCTAATATTTTAAAAAATTGTTTTAAGAAGTCTTGTCTAACCTTCATCTCTCAGTGGGACTAATAAATGAGGTAAAATATATCCTTACAAATGCACTTCAACCTAAGTAAAAACATTCAAGTGTAAGTGACAAACCTAAAAGTCATCATTTCTACCTTTTTCTGATCATAGGTGATTACTTGGTACATAATTACATGATTGATTCATGGGTAAGTAGTTCAATGATGCCTAAATAAGTGATAGATAAATTGGGCTTGAAATATAATCCTAACACTAAGGGAGTGTTATAATTAGATGGTATATCCACCAAGATATTTGGTGTGATTAAAGGTTTAATCCTCATTTTTCATGCTTGTGCAAGTGTCTCTATTTCTAAAGATATCTCAATCATTGACTTGCCTCCATTTTTTCCTTATGTATATCATGTGACTTAATTTCTAAGCTATATGGATACTTATATTATGATTTATCTCATATTATATATAGGAAAAGGTATGGAACTAGGGTAACCATCAATTCTAAACCAATCTATATATATATATATATATATATATATATATATATATATATATATATATATATAACCATTCTTGATCAAGAAGAGTATGCCATAGATCATGAACCAACTAAACCTATATAAGGCATCCTTAATTTTTTACTTGATGAGTGGAAAATTGAATATCATGGATATAGTCCCTATAAATTTAGTTATCTCACTTACATCCTACATGCATGTTTGACTTCTTAAATTTTATAAAAATAAATCCAAGGGGGGTGTATTAGAAAATATATTTCATTATTACCTTATAATTATTATATTTCATGAAAATAGGTCCTCAAATATTAACCAAAAATTCAATTCAACTTCTCCAATTTTTCATGTTTCAAATTCCACTTTTCTAGGGTTGTCTGAAGGCTTACTCTATTTGACTTGACCTTGTCTAAAATTAGCCCAAATGGGGGGTGTAGTAGAGAGATAAATAATAATATTTATGTTATTTAATTATTCATAAAATATCTCTTTTAATAATGTGTTTGATGATGATAATAATAACTCCCTATATTGGTTCTTTTTAGAAGTCTTTATCTTCTGCAACTTGACAAGCTTATTAAATTGCATCTTGTAAAAATATAACTTGTTGAATATGCATTGTTTTAATATAGGATGAGTTTAAATATAATTTTATAATAATAACCATCATGTCACATACCTTAAAACAAATTTTCATCTCTAAAATCCATGTACACCTCTAAAAAATGCCATTTTATGCTCTCTTGTTCTCAAAAAAACCTGATTTAGATTGGTGGGTCTAAAATAAGTTCCAAGACTCATGAAACAATCCTATTATATATATATATATATATATATATATATATATATATATATATATATATATATATATATATATATATATATATATATATATATATATATATATATATATATATATATATATATATATATATATATATATATATATATGTATGTATGTATTTATGTATGTATGTATGTATTTATGTGTGTGTATGTATGTATGTATGTATGTGTGTGTGTATGTATGTATGTATGTATGTATGTATGTATGTATGTGTGTATGTGTGTATGTATGTATGTATGTATGTATGTATAAATTTTTAATAACTTTAAATTTTTAAAATCTCCAAAACTCTTCACCAAACTCCCAAATAAAAATTCATAAAAAAAACCCTGTTTGTTGTCCATAGGGTGACCTGGAGATGTTTTTATTTGGTCTGAGCCTATTTTGAATTATTTTTTATTTAATTAAATTGATTAAAACCTTTTATAAGATTTATACACACTTAAAAATCTTTTTTTTCCATTTTAATGACCTACAAACTCATTTCTAACTCCATTTGTGAGCAAAATAATGAAAACCCTTGGTTTTCTTCATAATCAGACCTATGTTTTGACATTTTATCTATCCTCATATGTATTACATAGATTAAAACACTTTTAAACATTAAATTACATAAAAACATACGTCCACATAAAATTTTAATATATTTGATTGAATAAAACTCAAAATATGCACTTTTTGATGTTTCCTAGCTTGCATAATTTCATTTCTAAATGCCTATAGGTTTCATTTTTGACATTTTATTAATTTTTATGAGGTTTAAATATTTAATTATGACATATAATAACCCATATAATCATTAAAATCATTTTATGTCTTCAACCAATCACGTAAACCTCTTAAAATGTGTATTTTCTAAATGTCTCTCTTACTTGCTAAAAACCATAATACCTGTAATTTTGCCTTTTTCCATTATTTGATTAAATTTTTTGATTTAGGATATTTTATTAAGGTAATTTATTCCACATAATATCTCACCAAAATTTTATTTTTCAATAATAAACTCAAAATGCAATTATATCTCTTAAAACTGAGCCATTAGGGTTTAAAAAGGGTTTTAGAGCACATGTTCTTCTTAATGATCATTTATAGAGTTAAGAAACTATAACCTGAAACCAATGAATTTAATATTGAGTTAATATGTTCCTAAAATTCCCCCTAATACATTTATAACCAACTCTTCTTCACCTTTATGTATCAATCATATGAAAATTGCCTTCACTAGCTTGTAACTAGTTAGTTGGAGGAATAAAAGAAACCTCTATCAAAATTTGGACTTGTGAGTTGTTCCTAAGAATTTGTTTTTCCTAATTAAGTCTTTATTATATTTTTTAGACATTTTTTAATATTCACTCTATTAACGGATTCTTATTTAAAACATGCACATAAGCAAATTTAACCAATGGTGGTAAAAGTGTCAACATTCTCGGTGACTTTGTTAGGATGTTTGCCTACCAATAGCTCTATCCAGTAGCTATATCAATTTGGATATGTATTTATTAGAATATCATTAAATATTAAACTAAAAATTCCCTTAATAAACTACAATATTTATGCATAATCAGTTATTTAATTAAAAACTAGAACAACTACCAATTGAAAAATGTGCAAGATAACACTTAGAGGAATGTGAAAACTAAAGATACTAATATAAAATGTGCATTAAATCACTTGGATGAAAATGAAATATATCACTACTATATACAAAAAATAACCTATCTTTAACAAAAATGCTTAATATGAATCCTATTTACTAGGATTATGAGCTCTTCACCATCCATCTTAGTTAGTTAGAAGGCATTGCGAGCCTTGCAGGTTGAGATCATATAAGGAACACTCCAAATTAAGACAAAATTTGTGTGTATTATTTATTTTTATATATCCTCATACCATTTTATAACCAAGTCACCTTATTTTAAGCTCCTTTAATATGTTATTCTATCAAATGTTTTCTTTACCTATGTTTGATGCATCTCCATAGCTAACATAGAATAATTTATTAGTTACCCTAACTCCATAATTTCATCATATCTCACCTATATAGGCTCACTCTCCAATAATTATATCTGATTCATTAGATCTAAATAAGGGATCTCAAGTGAGATTGGTAATCTAACTTCTCTCCTATACACTAGCTTACAGGTTGAAAAGGTCATCTTATCAATCAATAGAGTTGATTTTAACTTCAAATACCAAGTCATTTTATTGTCTTCAATGTTTATCCTAATACTATATGTCTTCAATGTTTTCTTATGTTTAGGCAAGGATAATGCAAGAATATAATTTATTCTTTCTATATTAATACTCAAACCATGCTTAGAAACAACATAACCAAGGAGTTTGCCTTCATGCACTAAAAACACACACACATTTCAGTTAATTGAAACCCCATATTGCCTACATCTCTCAAATACCTATCTATGTTGAAGCATGTGATCACTTGCATGATTTGAAAAAACTATAACATCATCCAAATATATAAGAAAAAAATTATTGATCAAACCTTGAAAGGCTATATCCATGGTTCTTTGGAATATTACATCTTCATTGGACAACCCCAATGGAATTTTTTGATATTAAAAGGTGATCCACTTTATGGTGAAGTTTATTTTGAATTGATCATTTTACTTCACAAGTATTCAATTATATCCACTATAACCATGTATCAATGAAAACCTTTCTGAACCAACTACTAACTATAGTATTTTTCAATTGATGGAAATGGATAATGGTCCTTGAGTGAGGCCATGTTTAGGTCACAAAAATCCACACACAATCTAATTTATCCATTCTTCTTTATTACATCCTAATTTTCTCACTAAACATGATTTGCTTATTAAACAGATATTATGGGGTTAATGTTGTTTTAATTACTATTGTAGTAAACTAAATTTAAATATGTTGATATATGGATAGACATTTGATTATTATTTGGTGACTCATTAATTGATTTGGTTAGTTTTACATGATATTTTTTGCATATGGATTATGCTTATTCAATATTTATGTGCTTTAGTAGCATTTAGATTGATTATCTTAGTTACAAGATAATTACCATTTTCATTTGTGAAGTGGATGTAGGAGAAATTCTACTCTTCAATCAGATATGGAGGGAGAGTATCATCAGGGAAGATGTTATAGATGGAGACATTGGACATGTTGATAATCAATAATGAACCCAAAACACACCACTTAACACACTAAAATGCATGGTTACTTTAATTTTTATTGTGTTGAGTTAATTTATGTTTGGATGGGTTGATATAGTTAGATTTATGATTCAAAACTAATCAATCTCATTTACAAATTATTACTTCTAAATAGATGATAATATGGTTTCCATTATAGTATGTTCTAGTTATAAATTTTTATAGATAACTTTATTTTATGTTGAATATATATCATCTTATAGGCATGTACATGTAGCATTTAATGGAAAACATTGTTAGGACATATATATAAACATGATTTGGAAACAAAAATTACTTGTTTGAACATTACAACAAAATAATTTTTATAAAATTATGTCTAACCTAGACATAAGAGGTATTGGGAGTGACTTAAGTTTTAAAATACTCAAGGGACTACCTAGGTATATGGCATAGATTGTATAATGTTTAATGTTTGAGTAGAATGGGAATTTGAATTATTATTAAAAACATAGTAATTATATTCACTAACTTGTTTATGATGTTAACCCTAGTCTCTGTAACCATCATTTGGTTTTGTGCTTTGTCATTTGAACCATGCAAAATTATCATGGTGAGGATTTGACTAAGTGGTGGAGGAAATTAGGGAGAGTTTGTTAGTTTAGAAATCAAATTGGAAGAGATGAATAACATTCAAATAACTTCTATCTTGATGGAAAGTCTTTCTAGTAATAATGGAGAAGGGGTCACCATGATTTTAGGGCTTTTTAAATCCATGCAAAGGTCTATAAAAAAAATAAGAGTAGAGTTGGGGGATTTAGAGCTAGCCATAGTAGACACTATTTTAGTTGCAAAAGAAGGTAGATTTATTTGATAAATAAAAGGTACGGTTTATAATAGAAATTTATTTTATGATTTTGTATTCATTTTTTATGGAAAATGAACTAAATGGGTATGGGATTTTATTATTATATTTTAAAACCCTAGTAGGGTCAGGGATTTGACCCTATGAAAGGATAAATTTCCCCTCAAAAATTGAATCCATGACTTGATTCCTATATAAAATGAATATGGAATGATGATAGTTGGAATAATAATTTACCTAAGTGTTATTACATATGGCTATTAGTTTTCTATGTATCTAAGGTTTTTGACCTGATTATGGCCCTAATTGACACTCTAATACCACTTGTTATGATCCACACTTATAATATCTAAAATTAATGTAGAATATAATGTATATCAACTCAACACAATAGATATGGGTGGACCAAGATGTCTAAATAATCAATATATGTAGAAATAGAATACCCTTAAGGTAGGGAAACACCATACAATACTCCTTTAGGAAGGAATAACTCCACAATGTTTCATCAAGGGGAAAACCTCCAATATCCTCTTATAATAGAAAACTCAATGCTTACTTGCTTCTTTACAATGATAATCATCTCTTTTATATAGACCTCTATCTAACTAAAAATGGATGGGTAACCTCTTAATCCCAATGTTGGCTGACCATTACCTAATACACTAATTCCACAAGTTACTCCATTATCCTAATATATTAGACCCATATAACTAACTAAGGGGGATGTGTGCCACATGTCAACATCTCCATTAACTCATATAAATTAATATATCATGTCCCTAGATACATAGCATAGTTTGATTATATGTTGTAAATTTAGTAAGACCTAGTGTTTTAGTCTATTAAGTGGTTAAGTGTTTTCAAATGTTTGAGTCATTTTCATATAGGGTTAGACATAGGGTTTTGTATATTCCATAGAGGACTATGTATTTATTATTTTAATGAACTTAGTGAGTTGATTGTGTATATAAATTAGGACCTTTTGGGATCATGTTATTCAGAATCAATTTTCGGTATTCAAATATGTTATAACACTATGAATCAACCTGTGAATGTAAAATTATGTTAGCCATGTATATAGTTTTATGTTGACTCTATATTTTTAGGATTTTCTTGTCAACTGTATAAAAATCATGTCAAATGGGTAAATGTCTATATATGACTATGTATATCTATTTTTAAGTCAGTTGGGTATAGAAACTAGGGGAAACAATATATAAAATATTATTTGACCTATGTATGAATACCTTTGAATTCAATTGTGTGAATATATTTATATGTCAATTTCATTGTGAAGAATAAATTGTGAATTGGGGAGTGAAATTGGTTGAAATTTATGATGTAACATTTGAAAGTTATAATTAAATTATCATAATTTATAATTCGGTTGTGTATGTTATAATTTTTTTTTTATCATGAATATATATTATAGATATTATGAACTTATATTATTGAATTGACTATGTATATTATTGACTCAACTGTGTATTTTTAACTATTGATGTTTGAAAAATTATTATATTAAATGGATTATGTGTAGATGAAGGTTCTCAGTTAGTGAATTTCAATCTGATTTAAATTACTAAATCTAGTTAGTTATATAAATTGACATGATTATTAACATTTACCAAAATATTTGAATGGGTATATTATCCATTTAACTGGGATATACATAGATAACTAATAAATTAGAGAAACTCATATTAGTTGGTCATTTTCTTTATTTTCAAATACCTATGTGTAACATGGTTAATAACTGTTTGACTGTTGTCTATTTGATTATATGAAAATGTTTGGGTTTAACTAAGTTTCATTCCTTATGTAGGAAACTTGAGATATGAGATTACTCATACATACATACATACATACATACATACATACATACATACATACATATATATATATATATATATATATACATACATACATACATACATACATATATATATATATATACATATATATGTATGTATGTATGTATGTATGTGTGTGTGTGTGTATATATATATATATATATATATATATATATATATATATATATATATATATATACACACACACACACATACATACATACATACATACATATGTGTGTGTGTGTGTGTATATATATATATATATATGTAATTATGGACTACACATATCAATGGGTTTATTCTATATGACTAGTTCATAAAAACATATATACATATACATGTATTTATTTGTGTGTGTGTGTGTGTGTGTCTGTGTGTGTGTGTGTGTGTGTGTGTGTGTGTGTGTGTGTGTGTGTGTGTGTGTGTGTGAGTGAGTGAGTGATTAATTAAAATGTACACACACACACACACATGATCATTTATATGTATATATATTATGTAATTTGGTTATAAATGGAAAAAAGAAGTTTTAATGTATATAAATAGACATATTAGATATACATGTTTATGCGGATAGCATGATATATGATTAGATGTTTGTTTATAGTGAATATTTTTATTCATATTCAAACTGGATTTATATCATTAATTAATAATATAAATTTAAATTATTAATTATGAAATGAGTTAATTTTTAGCTATTTAGATCATAATTTTTGAATAAATTATTGTTGATTTGCTTAGAATTTATTGTGAATTTCCTAAACTATATTATATAAGATAATTCATATAAACTCTAAGTGTTTATTAGGAATTTATAAATTATTAGATTTTATGATGACTATTGGAAATCAATGTCATATGCAATATTGCCTTAATGGGAAATGGACATTGGTTGTATTGGAACTTAGGAAATGTATTTGTGAAAATAAGTTATTATTTAACATGAGATTATTTCTATATTTATTGTAGTTAATTACCTTGGTAATAAATACTAAATTTGCATGAGAAATACATGGAATTATTTTATATATATTATTTATAAATCTAGTAATAAGTCACTAACGATAATTATCATGAGATAGATTCTCATACATATAGTTAGTCTTTAATACTTATATTATATGAGATCATATTGAATGTTTGTGTGATTATGATTGATTTAATGGATCATTAAATTATATGAAAACTTTTTCCAAAGTAATGTATATATTTAACATTATCATTTCACTTATTTAATTATATGCATGTATGCAAGATGTCATGTTAGAAATAGAATTATTTATGATATGTTGCATGTAGTTAGAATCTTACAACACATGGGTTCTAATTGACCTCTTAATACCTACACCATTATCATTTGATCATATGTTAAGAGAGGTATATTACCTAGTTGGGTATTGTACAAGGGATCTATGGTCTATGGTAGGTGTGAAAAATCACTTTGATGATACTCTCCCTCTCCTCCAGTAGTCAGTCAATAGAGACTCGTACACATGATTTTAGTATATTTATATAATAATTTTATGGACACTCATTGGTTATGTGTAACCTTGTATTTATTATATTTCACTATGATATATAATCATTATATTATTTTACTTAATGAATAGTAGTTTTTTCTCTTAATTATATAGTATTATTGTATTAATTTTCAATAGTTGGTTGAGTTTTTATTAATTCAACAATTATACATTTATATGGAATATATTTGTAATTTTATTATCTTTGTTAATTTGATCATTATCTAAATGAATATTAATATATTATTTATAAAAATATGATTTTATTTATTCATCATATTAAATAATCTATTATGGATAATTTGATTTGATTATTAAGTAAACTTTTAAAAAATTACCATTATTTGAGTTAGACCCAGTGGCATTCTAACATTATGGTATCAGAAATGAGGTTCAAATTCTATGACTTAATGATTCTACTAATGTATTTATATTCTCCTATTAATTAGAAAATATAATGGTGCACAATAGACCTAGAGGTGACGGTACTTCAAACACTAACCCTCTAGTAGATCTAAACCAATTTACAACAGAACAAGATATGAAGTTGGATCATATTCTCACTACCATGCATGAAACTAGGGGCTAAATCATACTCTTAGAGTAGGAAGTACATGGACATGTCAAGGAAGTCAAATAAGATGAGGCTGAAGAGTACCCTATTCAATAACAATCTCAGTAAGATGTTGAGTAAGAGCATAGGAATCATGGGGTGCCATAGGATGCTAGGGTTGAGTACATGTAGAAATTTCAAGGGACATGAAGAAGGTAAATCATCTTAAGTTTAATGGGAGGATGGTATGTAAGCATGGTTAACAAAAATGGAAAATTACTTCAAGATATAAAACTATTTAAAAGTAATTAAAGAATTTTAGGGAGGATATTAGATTTCTAGAGAAGACTAAACATGGATTTCAAATAATAAGCTCAATATTAACCTTGACTCTACCACCACCACTTGGGAGTAGTTTGTGACATTGTTCAAGTCATAGTGGTTTCCTTAGCTGTATTTTGATCAAAAGTTGATAGATTTTTAGAATCTAAACTAGGTAGATCTTTTAATGAATAAGTACTAGGAGAATTTCACCAAGCTCCTAAAATATGTACCTCAGTATCAGGAAGATGAAAGGTTTGGAATTAAAATTTTCATTATGGGATTAAAACCCTAAATTGGATGTGAGGTAGATGTACATGGACCATTTATGATGGATAAGGTTTTTGAGAAAGTAGTCAAAAAGGAGTATAAAATAAAATCTATATCTTAGGTTAGAGATAATTTAAAGAATTTTGGAGGTTCCAAATTGACTCTTAATAATAATAATAACTACAAAAGGAATGGGAATTCAAAGAATCAGTTCAAGAACTAGAATGCTAAGTTTAGTAATGCTTTAGGTGGAAAGAAAATGAATGGTGGTTTCAAATATGGGTTCAAGGGGAACTAGTATTAAAAGAAAAGGACCATCTAATATATGTTTCATATATGGAGGTGATCACTTTGATAGGTAATGTAATCAAAGAAAGTCTTAAGTAAAATCCAAGGGCACTATGCAGCAAGTGAACTTCCAATAGAGAATCTATGTGGTAGTTAATAATCATCAAGCTGATTTTCAATCTTCACCTATTGAGATTATAGGTAATCTTTTGTTTAACCTATTTTCATTTTAATAGATAATTTAGCTATTGAGTTTTTTATTTCTCCATGTATGCTTTATAAGCTGTTTAAAAAATCTAGTTTAATAGTAGATACATGATCAGTGTAATACAAGAATGATGTTAAGGTCAAAGTTGATAGGTGTTTAATAAAAGCCAAGATTGAGTTGCCTAAATTATCTACTATTGTAGATATTTATGCATATCCATTAGGGTCACATGATATAATCCTTGGGTTGAATTGGATTTCTAATCATAAAGCAAAGTTAGATTTCTATTTGAAAAAGGTAGAATGTTAGGATGATTTTGGGAATTAGACTCAAATTTAGGGTGAAAATAGGAGTTAAAACTTAGGCAGGTTTCTATAATTTATCTTAAAAATTCTCAGAGGAAAGGATGTCAATCATTTATTATTAAAATAAGTGATATGGAAGAATTAAAGGAGACATCCATTGAGGATTATCCTTTCCTTAAGAATTTTTAGGATGTGTTTCCTGAGGAATTACTAGGATTACCACCCAAACTTGAGTTTGATTTCTCAATCAACATAATATCTAATTCACAAATATAATTCAATGTACCTTATAAGATGATAACTATATATTTGGTTGAGTTGAAGGCTCAACTTCATGATTTATTATCTAAAGGGTTAATTTGAATAAGTGTGTCACCATGGGGTGCACCAATCATATTTATCAAGAAGATGAATTGTACTCTTTGCTTGTGTATTGATTAGAGGATGTTGAACAAAGTGATAATGGATAATAGGTATACATACTCTCACATTGATGATCTCTTTGATTAAATTCATGGGTAAATATTATTCTATAATATAGATCTTTGAATATGATATCATCAATTGAGGATTTGAGAAGAATATATTCTTAAAATAGCATTAAGAATTTGGTATAAATAGTATGATAAATATTTTTGTCTATTTGGACAAGTATGCTAAATATTTTCAAGAGTTTAAAAGTAATATTACACCAACACCTATTCTAAGATTTCCCAATCCTAATGGTCAATTTTCAATAATTAGTGATGCATCTAAGGATGGTCTTCGAGGAGTTCTTATGTAGGATGGTTTAGTGGTAGCTTATGAGTCTAGGAAACTTAAGCGTCATGAGGCCAATTATGATCCACATGATATATAACTTATAAAATCATGCATGCTTTAAATTTTTGGTGACATTATTTATTGAGAAAACTATTTGATCTCAAGACTAACAACTTGGGACTCAAATATATCTTCACCCAATAGAACCTAAATGCTCATCAGAAATGTTGGTTAGAGTTCCTATCTAACTACAATTTTGAAAATAACTAGATCAAGGGAAACAAAAATAGAGTTGATGAGGCCCTAAGTTTTAAAAGGTATATAAAAACATTATCTACTATTAGGAGTACCTTTCATGATTAAGTTTTTAAATTCTCTCTTGAAGATGAATTTTATGAGCAAGTCAAGAAATATTTGTCAGAGGATGCTTAGATTCCTAAGTTCAAAGGATTCAAGTTAGATAATGATGGTATTTTAAGGTATAATGGTAGAATATATGTACCTAATAGAGAGAATTTGAGGAGCACAATGCTTAAGGATTGCACAATTTCCTTTATTTAGGTCATCCAAGAGTGACTAAGCTCATGGAAAAGCTAAAATCTCTTTATTTTTAGAAAGGAATTAAAAGGGATGTAGTATATTTTGTGTCTCATTACTTGGAGTGTTAGTGTGTAAAATTTAAACATGTGAATCTAGAAAGATTGTTATATCCTTATTTTATACTAGAATGGAATGGCAGTATAGACTTTATCTAAGGTTTCTCATTATCATGAAACTAACATGACATGATCTTAGTGGTAGTTGATAAAATAACCAAGGTAGCTTGCTTTATACCTGGTAATCTGACTGATGATGCAACTAAGCTTGAAAAAATGTGTACCAATTACATGGGTTTCTAGATACCATCATTTCAGATTGGTATCCAAGGATTACATCTAGGTTTTGGTTGACTTTAAATTCAGATTTGGGCACATAGTTAAATTTTAGTATTTCATATCATCCAGACATAGATGGACAAATAGAGATGGTAAATCAATTTCTAGAAGATCTTCTTTGAATGTATTTCATGGATCATCAATACATTTGGGAAGAGTATATTCCACTAGTAGAGTTTGCTTATAATAAATCTTACCAATCAACTTTGAAGATGACTCCATTTGAATTTTTGTATGGAATGAGGTGTTAAACACCAATCAGTTGGGACAAGATATAAGATAGGGTGGCCTTTGGTCCTAAAATTCTTTTAGAAATATAGTAGTGGGTCAAGTTAATCAAACAAAGGTTTGTTGAAGCCAATGATAGGCAAAAAGGTTATGATGATCTGAAAAGTATAGAAAGATAGTTTTCTGTAGGTGATAAATTATTTTTGAGAGTTAAGCCTCAGAAGAGCTCTATTAAATTTGGTATATTATAAAATCCTTAATCAAGATATATGGGACCCTTTGAGGTCTTGGAAGTGATAAATCCTATTATGTATAGGTTTGCCTTTCCACTAGCATTATCTCTCTTACATAATGTTTTTCATGTGTCCTATCTTAAAAAGTATGTAGTTGATCCTTTTCATGTATTGGATTGGAATGCTTTATAGGTTTGGATCCCAAGATGGTCATAGTAAAACCAAATAGAATAATTGGTACTCACAAACTTAATAATCATAACAGAGAAGTGTCATAGTTCAAGGTTTATTGGGACCAATATTCTAAGGATAACACCACTTGGTAGGACTATGATGAGTTTTATAGGTTGTTTCCACATTTATTTGCTTGAGCATTTATTGTTGTTATTTGACTTGTTATTTTAGGCTATTTGATTTCAAAACTATGGTTTGAAATAACTGTCATCAGGATGATGATCAATTTTAGGGGGAAGGATGTTACATCTTGATTTCCTCACTAAACATGATTTGTTTATTAAACATATATTATGGGCTTAATATTGTTTATTTACTATTATGTCAAACTAAATTTCATTATGCTAATGTATGGATAGACATTCGATGATTATTTGGTGACTCATTACTTGATTTGGTTAGTTTTACATGAGTTTTTATGCATATGTATTATGATTATTTAGTTTTTATGTGCTTTAGTATAATTTATATTGATTATATTGGTTACAAGATAAATACCATTTGTATTTTTGAGGTAGATGTAGTAAAAATTATACTCTCTAGTCATATATGAAGGGAGAGTATCATTAGGGATGATGATGCAGATGGAAATGTTAGATGTGTTGAAAATTGATAACAAACCCATCACACACCACTTGGCACAATAAAATGCATGGTTGCTTTAAGTTTTATTGTGTTGAGTTAATTTATGTTTGGATTGGTTGATAAAGTTAGATTTGTGTTTCGATACTAAAAAATATCATTTATAAACTATTATTTTTTCCTGGAAGATGATATGGTTTCCATTATAGTATGTTCTAGTTATACATATTTATAAATAACTTTATTTTCTATTGAATATATATCCTCTTACAAGCATGTATCTATAGCATTAAATGAAAATCATTGTTATAATATATATATATATATATATATATATGACTTGGAAACAAAAATTACTTATTTGAACATTATATCAAAATGATATTTAAAACTATGTTTAACCTAGACCTAAGGGGTACCTAGGGGGACTTAATTTTTAAAATATCTAAGGGACTACATAGTTATATAACATATATTTTTTAATGTTTAATGATTGAGAAGAATGGGCATTTGAATTATTATTAAGAAACATAATAATTATATTCATTGACTTATTTTTTATGTTAACCCTAATCTCTAGAACCATCATTTTATTTTGTGTTTTACCATTCAAATCATGCAAAATTAGCATGGTGAGTGTTTAACTTCATTATGGAGGAAATTAGCAATAGTTTGGCAGTTTGGTAGTTGAGCTAGAAGACATGAAGAGCATGTTGGTAATTTCTATCTTGATGGTGATTATTTTTTGTAGTAATGGAGAAGGAGTCACCATGATCTTAGGGGTTTTCAAATTCATGCAAAGGTCTAGGAAAACAATAAATAAGAGGAGAGTTAGGGGATTTAGAGCTAGTTATGGTAAACATTAGAAAAAAAGTATAAGAATTTTAGTTGTAGAAGGTAGATTTATTTGATAGATAAAAGGTGTAAATTTAATCTATGATTTTGTATTCATTTTATATATTAAATATACTAAATGGGTATGGTATTTTATTATTAGATTTTAAAACCCTAGTAGGGGTCAAGGATTTGACCCTATGAGAGGAGAAATTTCCCCTCACAAAACTAAATCCATGACTCGATTCTTGTATAAAATGAATATGGAATCATGATAGTTGTAAAAATACTTTACTTGAGTGTTATTACACATGGCTATTGGTTTGACTGTATGTTGTATTTTTCTCAAGACCCAGTGTATTACTCTGTTAAGTGGTCAAGTGTTTTGAAATGGTTGAGGCATTTTGGTATAGGGTTAGACACAGGATTTCATGTATTCAATAGAGGACTATGTGTTTATTATTTTAATGAACTTAGTGAGTTAATTGTGTATATAAATTAAGGCCATTTGAGGTCATGTTATTTAGAGTTAATTTTGGGTATTTGAATTTGTATTTGGTTGAGAATATATATTTATGACTATGAAGACTATAGGTATCTTTTTAATGGACTATATATATTATACTTAGGTTGATTACCAATCAGTTTTGGTTTTACTAATTTTAACTTGTTAGATGTCGACTTATAAACAAGTATACTTGATTTTGATTATAACACTATGAATCGACCTGTGAATGTAAAATTATGTTTGCCATGTATATAGTTTTATGTTGGCTATATATTTTTAGGATTTTCTTACCAGTTGTATAAATAGCTTTCTGAATATGTAAATGATTATATGTGACTATGTAAATTTGATTTTAAGTTGGCTGGATATAGACACTAGGGTTCAACAATATATATAATATTATATGACATGTGTATGAATACCTTTGAATTCAACTATGTGAATATATTTATATGTTAGTTAGAGAGTTTTTATAGAAAAAATTATGTGTTTATATATTTATACATTGATTCTATTATGAATAATAAATTTTGAACTAGGTGGTAAAATTGGTTTAAGTTATGATGTAGTGTTTGAGTGTTGTAATCAACATATCATAATTTATAAGTTAGTTGTGTATGTATATAATCCTTTGGTCAACTATGAATATATATTATAGATGGTGTGAGCATATATTATTTAGTTGACTGTGTATATTATTGATTCAACTATGTATATTTAACTATTTATGTTTCAAGAATTATTATATTAAATGGACTATGTGTAGAGGAAGGTTCTCAGTTCATGAATTTGAATCTAATTTGAATTAACAAATACATTTATTTATATTTATAAGACTATTAATATTTACTAAAATCCTTGAATGGGTATATTTTCCATTTGACTGGGATATATAGAGACAACTAATAAATTAAATAGACTATAATTACTTGGTTGGGTTCTTTATTTTCAAATAGCTGTGTAACATGGTTAATACATTTTTTATTGTTATCTATTAGATTATATGAAAATGTTTGGTTTTAATTAAATTTAATTTCTTATGTAGAAAAATGGAGATATGAGATTACTCAAAAATATAAACATACATATATAAGTAATTATGGACTACACATATAGAGGGGTTTATTCTATATGAATAGTTCACACACACACACACACACACACACACACACACACACACACACACACACACACACACACACACACACACACACACACACACACACACACACACACACACACACACACACACACACACACACACACACACACACACACACACACACACACACACACACACACACACACACACGCACGCACGCACGCACGCACGTGAGCGTGCTCGTACGTGTGTTTGTATATGTATATATATGTTATTAATTAAAATGTATTCATATATATATATATATATATGATCAGTTATATGTATATATATTATGCCATTTGCTTATAAATTGCAAAAAGGGTTTGAATGTATATAAATTGACATATTAGATATACATGTTTATGTGGATGGTATGATATATAATTAGATCTTTATTTATAGTGAATAGTTTTGTTCATATACAAATTGGATTTATATCATTAATTAATAATATGAAGTTTAGTTACTAATTATGAAATTAATTAATTTTTAGCTATGTATAATAATAATTGTTGAAGTCATTATTATTTATTTTCTTAGAATTTATTGTGAATTTCCTAAAATGTGTTATATAAGATAATGTATATAAAATCAAAGTGTTAACTTGTATATGATAAGTTCATAGATTTTATAATGATTTTTAGAATAAATTTCATATGCAATATTGCCTTAATGGGAAATGGGCACTAGATGTATTGGAACTTAGGAAATATATTTGTGAAAATAAGTTCTTATTTAACATGAGATTATTTATATTTATATTTTATTTTATTACTTTGGTAATAAATACTAAATTTTTATGATAAATTCTTGTATATGGATTATTTATAAATTTGGTATTAATGTCACTAATGATAACTATCATGAGATGGATTCTCATCCATATAGTTAGATGCTTTAATACTTAGATTATATGATATCTAATTGAGTGTGTGTGTGATTATGATTGATCTAATGGATCATTAAAATATATGAAAACTTTGGTAAAGTAATGTTTATAATTAAAATTATCATTTCACATGTTTGATTATATGCATGTATGCATGATGTCATGTTAGAAATAGAATTATTTATGCTATGTTGCATGTAGTTAGAATATTACAACACATAAGTTCTAGTTTAATTCTTGATACTTGCACCATTATCATATGCCTCTACATGAATGGAGGGTCATTCCTTATTTTATAATTGTGTGGGGGATCTATGGTCCATGGTTGGTGTGTAAAATTAATCTGATGATGCTTCCCTCTCCTCCAACAATCGACTGATAAAGACTCTTAATCATGATTTCATTATATTTACATAATGAGTTTATGGACACTTGTTGGTTTTATGAAACCTTGTAATTATTATATTTCACTCTAATATATAATCATTTTAATATTCTACTTAATGAATAATATTTTTTTTTCTCTTAATTTTATAGTACTATTGTATTAACTTTCAGCAATTGGTTGAGTTGTTATTAATTCAAAAATTATACATTTATGATGGATTATATTTGTAATTATATTATCTTTATTAATATAATCATTATATAAACTAATCCTAATAGATTATTTATCAAAATATTCATTTATTTAAAGATCATAGTAACTAATATATTATGGATAATCTGATTTGATTAATAAACAAAGTTTAAAATAAAAAAATCCCATTATTTGAGTTAGATCCAGTGGGGTTCTAACATTATTTCTCATAGGAAAAAGATTAGCCGCCTAAGTGGAATGCTTGATGGTAAATATTATAGTTGATTCAATCAAATTTTGAAGCTCTATTCTTATCAAAGGTTCTAACTTTGGGTTAATTGGTCTTTGTCTTTACCTCATTGATTTTGTATCTTCTTCTAATTCAATGGTGTGTTGAGCCAAAATAGGATCAAATCCTTTTAAATCATTGTACTCCCATTCAAACACATCATAAAACTCTCTACATAAATCAAAAAATTAATATTTTTGATGTTGAGAGCATACTTACCAATTTTTAGA
Organism: Torreya grandis; assembly: GCA_037957365.1. Lineage (NCBI taxonomy): Eukaryota > Viridiplantae > Streptophyta > Pinopsida > Cupressales > Taxaceae > Torreya > Torreya grandis. Next base: position 1,279,671 of record JARHVA010002248.1, on the reverse strand, counting down.
GATTTTTCATTGACTATGTCAATGCTTGCATAATGTTATTGTTTGGTAGACAAAAAAGCTTTTTCCCTTATTACCTCATCATACCTACTAAAAATATTCTCAAGTGTGACGAGACCATTAGGTAAATTTTTGGACTTGATTTTAACTATTTTATCACCATACTATTGCAAAAAAATTGACTAATTTCTAGAAGAAAATTTAGTCTCTTCTTGTAGGAAACAAATAACTTGATCATCATCTTCAAATACTTGCCAATTCAAATTATTATCTAGAATAGATGATCTTATCAAAATATTGATTTTTTTCTAAGTTTTATCCTTCTTTATATCATCTGGAGTGTCAAATTGTGTTCCAATTTTAGCCAACCTATTTTCATGCTTACTGCTCTATAAGCATTGTTTGTACATCAAATGCATCATTATATTCTAGAAGATCCCATACCCTATGTTTGTATGATTTAAAAAATGTATTTTTATATACATTAATACCTATTATTTGATATATCACAATATCACTATCTCCAAATGCCTATAAGAGGTTAGCTCTCATCTTTATAGCCCATTGCAAACCATGAACTAGAGCCTCATATTTGACCACATTGTTAGAACATGAAAACTAAAATTTTATAGAATAAAAGTAAATTTGTTTTGAGGGTGAAACTATAATAATAATAATAATATCCCTTTTACCATGTTTATTCCTTGATCCATCAAGATAGATCTGCCACAAACCATCATTTATCTCACTTTTTTTGTATAGAGCTGGAATTTATACACCATCCTCATACAAACAATAAACTCCAAGTCCTTCTTCCTCTATCATATTATAGGGATCATGATAATTAATATTAGTATCCCATTCATAAATAAATAAATAATATATACCTTCAATATATGAGTTTGCTTCAACTTCACTAATTTTCTCTACTTCATCCGAGATAACACAATTACTATTAACAATACTAGGCATGTATGCTTCTAGATGAAAATGATTAATAAGATCTAAATGAATTGTAAGTTTTTTTCCATAAATTATTATTAATATAAGGTATGTACAATTATATAAAATATATCCACCTATATTTTAAGTGAATTCATGTAATAAACTCATAGAAAAATATGGAAGAAGATCCACAACTACCATATCTTGATAAATAGCCACATTTAAGCATGCATGAAGTGCTAATTGTAGATTTTTTATTGTACACATTATATTGGTTGGAGATACATAAATTTTTTAAAAAAACTTAGTGTTTGTATCATACACCAAACCCAAATTATCTACAATCTATTTTGGCATTATTGTGTTACTTGATCTACTATCAACCATGCAATTATGAACTAGTGTACCATCAACAATCAAGGAAAGATAAAAAGGAGGTCTCTTACTTGGTTTCTTGTCATAATTTTTTACCTTTACCCATTTATATACCTATTTTTATTTTTTATTCTCTTGATGATCAAAATTTTATAGAACCAAACTTTATTTTTTTGTTGGTTTTATAAACAAGCTAAGACCTGAAAGCTCATGTATAAGTGTATCCTTTTATCCTAGGATTTCCAATGAATTTTACATAATCATGTTGATGTTATATTTATTCATATGATCTAATATGTTGAATGAGAGCATCTATCCTTTATTTTTACCCTTGGAGTAATATGCCATTCTTGTGATTGAGGTACTTGGTGAAGCTTGCTTGCTTCAACATGACAATTTTTTTAGTTATAAGGGTATCAATCTAATCATTAGTACTTTTAAAAATTATATTTGGAGAATTTTAATCATGTATTACCTATTAGGGCTCATATATATCCATTTTATTGTCTTTTTTAATAGATACAACAAAGTTATTTGATTTTCTAGGATCACCAATTTGATTTACTATCACATGATCATCAACTTGGAAATTAACTAAGGTTGCATCTAGTTATAATTATCCATGATTCACTTCCCCTTGTTGCATCATAGCTTCATTTGTTTTGTCCTTCTTGAAAAAAGGCTTCCTTAAGTTTCATTTGAGTAATTTCCATATTCTATTGTATTGAAGCTTGATTTTGCACATTATTAGTATTAGAAGGTTGTCAACTTGAATCTTGCCTCAAATTATTTTGTACTAGGAGAAGGGCCTTGGTTGAGGAAGGAAAATTAGGATTATGGTTGGTATAATGGCTCTTTGAGCTTGATATAGAGGATTATTATCTTTATATCCTTGGTAGGGAGGTATTTTCTCTCTATATGGCTGAAATAAGGGCTAGTTAGGTTCTTAATATGGCCTATTGGCTTAATATTGTTGCCTCTTTAGCTAAAATAATTCATTACAAAAAGATTTCAGCATAAATTTTAGTTCATCAAGCTCACTATATTGACTATGAGAAGCTTGAAATTGATTTTGAGGGGATGGAATTTGGGTTATTAATGGAGCCTGAGGAGGTAGAATAGGCTATAATTTTAGAAAAAATGGCATTGTAATCCTAAGTGTAAGTTTACTAGCTTGAATTAGACTATGTTCAGATCTAATGGTAACCTCATAAGAATCTTAGGGTGCCCTACCACCCATGGATTGAATCATAATTAAACTATCAAAATTCAAAGCTCTCAAAAGTATAAGAAAGATTATTCAAGAGATGGCCTTATCATGGGAGGAATTTTTTCCATGTTTTTTTAAATCTAATATTGGAATCAATCATAAATTCATGTGTTTCTCTCTTGATGGTAGTGAGTTTCTCAATAAGAGATAGATGGTCTAATTTATCTTCAAATTAACTATATAATGATTCACCTAAATCATCCTAACTAGTATGGAGTTCAATGGAAGGTTATTGTACCATTATAACACCTTTCCCTTGAAGGATGTAGTAAGTAAATATATGGAAACATTATCTTGGGTAATATGGTGGAAGGAACACAAATTATCCACATATTTGATATGTTATATAGGTGTAGTTTGATATTTACTTGTAAAATATGTTATACTTTTGAGGGTTGAGAATGGAATATCATCATACCAAATTGATAAGGCCTCCATCATTGAAAATAAAAATTACTTGATTCCTTTGGATATATTTATTAATAATAGTATTTTAACTTTAATTGGTTTTCACAATAGGTTTATTCGGTGATAGAAATAGCCTTATATGATATAGACTTAACGAAAAAACTTATTCATATGTTATAATGCCTAGATAATTCAAAAAATTCAAATGGTATACCTCTAATTTAAAACCTTATAGTGAATTTAGGCATTAAATTGGTACTTATTTTTGATACAAATATCTTTTTTTATCTTCAATTTATGTCCCATCGGGCATGCCAGAAGTTGTTATCACTCAGAAGTACACCCTGTAAGAATTTATGCTTTGTTCTCACTCCTATTTATACAATGGAAAATATCCAAGGTGTGGGACCTTATATTAGATATAATATAAATATTAATTCATGGTTATCATTATTACACTCACCCACAAATTACTATAAACTCTCAAATAATGCTTTCTTGACTAGGAAAAGGGTAAAAGGAGTAATGCTAAAGTTGAAAATAGAAATGAAGAATAAAAATTTGGGTGATGCACCAATGTTTAATTAATTTATGTAGATAATTAACACACTTTTTGATATAAATAAATTTCACACATTCACTTCATTCTCATACAATGACTCTTACATTAGTATTTCACATAGAGGTCTTGACTAACAATCACCCTAGCTTAGAAAGAATGAACAATGATTGAATTCACTTCTAGATTAGGTAGAAATCATACTTATATATTTGGTGAGATATATAAGAGTTATTATTTTCTACATAAATGTGAAAAAATCATACATAAACATAGGAAATTAGTCATTCACTAAGATACATAAATGAATATTAAGCACACACTTCATGAAATTAACAATGGAGGAAAATTAAATGTTTTATAGTTTAAATGGTGATGTAGTAAAAAATTTTGGTAGATTTTTTTTAATCCAAAATCATAATCTCATCATAATTATTCAAAAATGAATGTACATATATAAAGGAAGAAGAGAGAGTGAATACAAGAATCCTTGATTAGGAGATGATCCCTTGTCTAGTCATAGTTCATTTTTGTTTCAACTTAATATTGAATTAAAACTTCAAAATCCAAATACCAACATAGTATTTTTATTTTAAACCTTATATTATTTAAATATGGTATATAATTTAGAGAGAGATAAATTTAAAGTGTTTTGAAAAGTCAAAATTAAACTTGCATGCTTTGATGATTGAGTCTTGAAGAGATCTTCAGGTAACTTCTTATGAACTATTCAAACTCATTTTGATTTTCACTAAAATAATTTTGATCTTGCATGAATCTTAAATTTTGAATTAAATTATATTTATTTATATCTTTTATTTTGACTTGAGCTTCTTGACTTGAAACTTCTTGACTTTTCTAAAATTAGCTCCATGGGGGCATAATAGGAGAGAAGTTTCATGTTGACCTTATAAGGAGTCTCTTTCATGAAAATAGGAACTCAAATCTTAACCAATGCTTCAACCCAACTTCTCCACTTTTACATGTTTCAAACTCCAATTTTCTAGGGCTGACTAAAGGCCTGTTCTATTTAACTTTATCTTGTCTAAAATTATCCCAAATGAGGGGTGAAGTTGAAAGAGAAAGAACAATGTTTGTTTTTTTTAGAAGAGGTTTTTGAAGAATCATAAAATTCTAAGGATGAGGATAATTATGAGATACCTCATGTGCATAGAATAGTTATCATAAAGAGTTAGGAATTTAGATGGCATAAACATAAGTAGTATAAATTTTTATGTTATTAAGAAACTTAAGAACAACTAGTGTTGTATAAACTAAAACAATGCATTTAGAATAGTTTGAACAAAAAGTAACCAAGATATTACACATGAAAATGCATACAAGAAACATAGCAAAAAATCATATAGGTAACCATAACAAGATAATCTCTATTGATATCTTTTAAAAAGAGAAACATTATTCTTCTTACAAATAAAAGTATATATAGATGTTTCTAATATATGGTTGTTCATCTTCTTTTTGTACTTGGTGCCAAAAGTGAAGTATTTTCATATTCTATCCTATTACAATTCATGAAGATAAGACAAAATAGACTATACAATTACATAATGAGTGCATAATGCATGAATATCATAAAAATATCATGTGTAGCTTTGAAATCTACATTCTTATACCAATACTTTCCTAGACTTAAAATGTTATCTCATCTTGAGATAACATTGTAGGATCTCTGAGAATGCATAAGTTATCAGGAGTTGAGGAAATGGTTGGACTAGTAATATTTGCAGTAATTGATCAAGGTGTCATTTCTAGTTTTTACCTCTTATGAACTAATTAACCACCCTTTCAAGTTTTCAACTAAGTAGCATACCAACTTATTTCCCTTTGTGGGTTTTTAATAAGATGGAATAACTAAGTGACTACCCTTTATGGGTTTTCAACCAACTTAGACTTGTTTATCTTACTAAGTCTTCCCTAATACAAAATGTTATAACACATTTTTCAAGAAAAATACTCTATGGAGTGCTTAACTAAAGGTGGTGACATGGTTATAGATGAAGGTTGACCAGAAGAGTCCTTAGAATAGGACTATGTATCCTCACACCATGTGATGATCTGCTAGAGCTTAGAAGGTGGTTTATAGGTAGGTGTATTGATAATCTATGAAACTAAGCTAGTGAATAGATTCAAATATATTTTGTATACATTCTAATTTAGCATCACTTCTTATATTAGACATAGTAGTGTGCACAATGGAGTGTGGTAGTCAATGATATAATTGAGGTTTAGATCATTAGTGATGCTCAATATGGCCTTGGTATTTGTAATCCTTATCTTAATCTCTCCACTTAGCTACTCCATCTTATATGTATGTCTTTGAACATAAAGTCTTGCAAGAAAACTATGTAATAATTGGCTCTAATAATTCATAAGGTTGTCACACACATTATCCATAGTATTCAATTATTCTTGGAGTGTTTAGTCCTTCTCCTACCCAATTTTAGTATGACTTTCATAGTTTATTTGGTTGTGTTAGCCATTGAAAATTCCATGCTAGAATTGGATAATGTGGTATCTAGTTATTTTTTCTAATCTAACAAGCTATGTGCGACCTATTGAGCTTGAAATGTGACAGCGTCAACCCTTCCTTTTTATTCCTACATCAAAGTGATGAGTGTAGTAGCTTTGGTCTTAACATCTTGACCTAATTTTCCCACTACATGAAGTTTATGTGTTGTGCACTAGTCCTTTGCTAACTCAGACATAAGTGTCTTGATTCTACTCTAGTCACACATTACTTGGTCCCTAATTTCTCAAGTGACCAACTTGGGATAAGTATCCTAGATGAGATTTAAATCTTTGTGTATTCAAGACTTAAAATTAATGTTCTTGACCTTATATTTATCAACCTCATACTCTAGAGAGGTGGCCTTTTATGTAATAGACTCCTTGAATGTTTTAGTTCCCTCTAAATTCTTATTTAGTGGTAACATATAAACATCTAATGATGCTTCTTGATAAAGTGGTAATGCTACCAATGTTCCCATGGTAGTTGAAGTATTAGGTTGTGTCATGGTATTAAGTGGAAGTGAGAAGGTGGTGTACCAAATACCCACATTCAGAACATCCCATAACTAGACTCTTCCTAAAGTAAATCCAATTTTTGTTCACTTGTTGTAGTTGTAAATGTATCTTATTCTTGCACTGTCTACTTCAACCCACCTATTTGTTATTATTTAGGAAATTATTATTGTCATAGAATTTTTTGTAGTCTTCAATTGTTGTGAAACATCTTCATCTCATTTTATCTTGGCTTCCTTTACTCTTTCCTATTGAAATCATCCTCTACAACTTTATTTTTCTCTTGTTCCTCCTCTTTCTAATTTTATTCATGCTCTTATTCCTTTTTTGGTTCCTATTGGGACCAACATACCCCATTTTTTGAATGGGACACTTGAGAAACCCTTAGAATAAAGCATGAAAATTTTAGCATGTCAAGGTCTTTTATAGAATTTGAAAATCATCCATTTTGTTAAGAAATAAGAATATATGGTCTTGATTTGATTTATTTTGACTAACCTTACTAACAAATCTTGTTTGACTATAATTTAAGGTTTCATTACATGCATCCCTAAGAATTCTACATTCCCAAAACCCTAACAAACCCTTAGTTAAAATTTGAATAAAGGTGGGAACCCAAATTGGCAAGAATCATTTTTTATGGACTTAGATATAAGATGCATATCTTAGTATTAGTCATGTTTCTTAACATGACCTCACTAATAAACTTGATCCACTTGTTATTTTCCCCTTTTTAAGATACTTATAGCCTAACTAAATGTCATTATGAAAGGCCTTTTTATATTCCCTAACTTAACTTAAGACTTTAATACTAAGGACCCAATGTATTCATTAATACCATCGTGACCTTAGTCTTAACACCTTAAACCTAATTTTTTATTACCTCCATTATCCTAATATTAACTTCCTTAAATTTACAAGATCCTATAGTTGTTACTTTATCATGAAATTTGATCAAATAGAGTAAAGATTTTTGGTAAATTTCACTTAAAATACCTACATTTGAGATAATCTGATGATCCATGCTTAGTCACAAGGACTTGATTAGATAAAGTGAAGCATAGTTGAAAATTCAAAAGGATATAGGAAGCCCAAAATATGGACACATGACACCATTACATTTGAGGACTAAAATGGAAAGGGACCCACTTGACACTAAAACCAATCAAAAGTAAGGGCCTAGATTATGATCAATGGTTATTGCTTTGTCATGGTATTTGATCTAACAAAGTGAATTAACACTAAAACCCTGGGAAGCTCCACAAAAATGCTAAGTGGCATCCTTAAATTTGACCTTGAATAATTTAATGAACTTAAAAATTACATTTGTGTAACCATCATTTAAATTCCTAAAAAGACTAACTTGATGCTCGTGTGACTATCAAATTTAGGTCCATTAAAATTAAGACTTCACTGGCTTAAACTTGACATCTAAGTGACCATCAATTGATATTGGTGAAGATGTATTTGGTGTTTGTGAGACCATAAAATTTAACCCAATGAAAATATCTTGCTTAAGTTTTCAAATAATATCCCTAAACCTTTTTTACTCTAAAATGGCTTTCCAAATAGAGAGAAATGCTCAAAATATGCCTAAAATGGAAGGCCTCAATCTGTAGTTTACAAATATATGCAATAAATATACTTAGCATAACTCTATGCTTTAAGCATCCATATGGAATTTTGTAAATGGACCTTAAATCACATACCCTATGTAAAATTCATTCCATGTTAAACCTATTTTGAGCATGGTTTGTAACACATGACATAAATATTTTAGCCTAATGTATTTCATCTTGTTTTCTAAACACAAAGCATACATTAGATTAGAGTTTTTATTATTTGACTTCCTTTTGAATCATGACTTAGATTTAAATTCCTTATCTTAAGTTTGGTCCCATGCTCAATAAACATGAAGCAAACTTTAGCCTAAGGGATGTAAGCCTAAGTCTTAACTTTTAAGAGTGTTCTAACTTAATGTTTAGTCATGTTTATAGATCAATGGTCCACACTTTGTTACTGGATTTAATCTAATGGTACAAAGGTCCCCAGAGACTTTTAAATAAAACCTCGAGATCTCATGGACCTATTGCATGGCCAATGATTATTCGACAAGGGAATGACATAAGATTTGGAACATGGGGAAGATGCATGATTATGCCAAGTGTCAAAACCATAAGTCTTAAGACTAGAAACCAATTAAAATACAAGGGCATAGATTATGATCAATGGCACATGCTAATATAGGATTTTAATCCTATGGAGTGAAAGGAAGGAGGCATTTTTAAATACCAATGGCTAGTATTCAAATGGCATTTATGAAAAATGCCACAAAAGATCCATACCAGTGCCACATAAGCTCCATAGAAGTAGAAAAATACAAAACTAAAGATCTTTTGGGCTCAAAAACATAAAGGTATAAAGGCAAAGGTCTAAATCAAATCCAAAACATGTATAAGCCAAAGCTTGGATATCTTCCACCATTAAGGCTCTAAAACTCTAAACCCTATACAAACGTGACTTAAACAAATCTAATTGGCTACAATTCAATCAAGAGATAACTTAATTGTGTTTTTGAGCATGAGAGAGCTTTCACAAAGATCATTTGAAATCTATCATGAATAATTAGTAATAAATAGAGACCATATTAGCTAATAGACAATAATTAAAGGAAAAAGCCAAGCTTTATTTGATGATAGATAATGAGGGTCATGTATTAAAGGATACATAATTAGACCTAGCTACATTAAACATCCATATCATTAGGAATTGGTTTGAGGTTTTTGTTATGATAGAAGAATTTTAGCCCATCTCAAAGGAAGAGCAAATAAATGCCACCACCAATAGATGACATAGTGACCTAGTCACAATCTAAATGGTTGTCCCCTACCATGCCATGATAAAATCAACGGTATTACACTACATTAATGTTTGTACACCCATTTTTATTGATTACAAGATTGACGGTGAATGGATTATTAGAGAGGGTAACTCAAAAGAGGTAGTATACATTTCCCCTGTTACTTTTGAAAAGTACTACAAGCTCCCTCTTCCCCATGTGGACCTTCCCAAAATGAGAGAATGGACCAATAGCCATGACTTAGACTCAATCCTAAGACCTTGGCTCCATTAAGAGCCTCACATCTTTATAACCCTTGATGTAAAAATCTTTTTCATCTAGTTTAGAGAGGGCATTAGGGTGATTATGACCTTGTTGAATAGATATTTTGGTGCCCCTTCAACCACTTATGTAAATAATGTTTAGGTCTCATATTTATACTTACTAGTGAAAGAAAAACTTACCTCTCTAATTGGATATTTAATCATCTTTCTAGACAAAAAATTCATCACCATTAAGAAAAAGACCTCCAAATAATTTTACATGATGTCTTACCTACTTGATGCCCTTCACTTTAATCACCTTCCTTGGAATTAATAATTAGTCCCCAGAGGGTAGGACCACTATCTCATACCACTAATCCAAGTTTCACATCTTCAAATACAAGAATCACATGTAATTTATCTATGATTACATTTTCCTAGTAATCTTTGAGGCCATCATAGGTGTCCCCATGCCTAGTATTTACCCCCTCATCAAAATATTTGTGGTGATAATTGGAGATGTATGGTATTATACTAATTTCATAGTCATCAAGATATAATTAATCATGTCACAACCCTATAGAATACTAGTGTATGTTTAAATAAGCTTGTTGAGAAAGAGATTACCTCCCAGCTCATCCTTGGCATTGAGAAGGTGTGTAAATAAAAAAGAAAGGGTCTAATTCACCCCTTCCCCTTGAATATTAGGAAAAACCTAATTAGAGATTAGAATTAGGTGGAAGTTATGGTCACACATAATAATTCATTTAGCTTTTAGCTACATGAACTCAAAATGTGGGATCTAAAGAACAAGGTGGGGGATCATCTAAAGGATAAGAATCTCAAGTTTGAATATGTATACCAATTATGTTTCCATGATGATATATACATCAAAGCCAATAACTATAAGGAAGTGTTGGTTAGGGTCCAAGGTCACAACATCAAGCTAGAGCATATATTGGTCAGACACCACAAGCTATCTAGGGAAACATGGAAAATGCACCCCTTATAATACCATTTACTACTTGGGCCATCTAAGATATCTCATGAGAAAATTTAGGTAGAGAAACTTTAGTAGTCCCAATAATAGGTTAAACCAATTTAGGATGATCAAGGCAAAGGAAAGGAGAAGGTTGGAGAAGTAAGATTATAAGAAAGACTTGGAGAAGGAACCTTACCTTCAACCATGCAATAAAAACCACCCTCTCCAATCCAGTATGTTGGCATGATAGCTTTGGAGCCAAGAGACACTTGAAGGTGCTCTCAAGGAACTTGTAGAGTTATATGGCTTAGGAGGAGAGGATGACCCTTCAATGGAACCTAAAGAAGATACAGGGAAGGAAATTGTCCTAGTGGCCTCCCATGAAAAGAGAAAGTTAGAATTGGCCTTGGTTATAGTAGAACCAAGGAAGAAACCTAGATTGACATTCACCCATCCCATTAGTGAAGACAATCTCTTTAGTGATGAATTTCCAATATATGGACCAATCATTCTTGACTAGTTCATTTATGGAAAATTGTATAATATCACATCTCTCCCACTGATGGGCCATAATAAGGGTTGGTGTGGATACACATGATAATATAAAGCTTTGGATAAAGGATATAATGAAAGAATAGGAAGAGAGAAGAATCATAGTATCCCAAGGCTCAATAATTAAGAAGATGGATGCTCTAAGAGTATCTACTAGCTTAGGAGTGGAGTTCCTAGAACCTCCCCAATTAAAAGAACCAATTACCATAGTTCATTTCAATCCTAAAATAGTAGGCTTAGAGAGAATAAAAACTAGAATAGCCATGGTTGAGATAGAAGAATTCACCTTTGAAAAGGTGTAACCTTTTATAGTTTGACTCCTATTGTAAGACAATAGCTTGGTGAGGATGAAATACATGAAGGTGTGGAAATATTGATGGAAGCATAATCACAGTAAGCCAACGCTAGAGTCTAGGGTCTAAAACAAAGGATCCAAAATTTGAAAAGAGATAAGGAGAACTTATAGACTCAGGAAATCTTGTTGATCTTAGATGTCATGATCAATATGCTTGATGAGTCATTCTATGACATGTTTGAGGCATTAAAGTCAATGAAGATGAGGCAAAGTGTACTAGAAGACTAAGATACATTATTCAAAGACTTGGTCACCCAATGGTAGGCCTCAATGAATAAGATTACTTAGTTCTTAAACATTCAAGGAAATAAGTAGATCCCAAACATTAAAACCATAAGCATGGGACACCTAGGCACAATCTTGGGGATTGTTAAAGGTTCAAATCTTGAGCACCTAGCATAACTAGTAATGAGGATTTTAAAAGATGATAAAGGGATCACTAGTAAAATTGAGCAAATTATTGGGACCATGTTTGTCAATCATGCATAACCTACTACCCTTGGCCTCATCAATGATAAGATTTCAAGAATAAATCCACTTTGGTGACTCAAGATATTAAAAGGAAAAGCAAAGGATAGTCTGGAGAGGACAATAGAAAGATCTTGGATATGATATTCAATGCAAGTGAAAGGATCAATGAAGCTAGAAGCATCAAAGAGGCCTTGGAAAGAAATGACAAAGAATTTGATGGGCTAGAAAACCAAGATGAGGAGTGAATCATGAAGCCTAATATGGATCTCAATATATTTTATGAACAATATGAGAGGGCCATGAGCATCCTCCAGTAACAAATAGGGGCCCCACTAATAATTTATAACAATATTCTATCCTAACATAGATTAGGTGGCATTTTATAGTAGAATATTCCATTGTAAAGGCATATGCTAGTTTTTTAGCATATTTACCTCTAGTTTGGTATAATTAGGAAAGCACATGTATTATATAGATTTTTAGGATAATTGTCCTTAATTTTGTACACATATATTTTAGAACTAACCAGTATACTACTTTTTCTTCCTATAAAGGCATGTATCACCATTGTAAAGAGAGATATTTTTGTGCAACTTTGTATACTAGAAGCAATTAATAGAATCAAGGAATTCTATAAAGATTGCCCATTATTTATATGTTAATTACTAATATAGATTTTCTCTCCATTATTATTAGAAGTATTGAATTTGAATAGTATCTTTGAATTCTAAATAACATTCTTTAATCACAAGGTTTTTAATTTGTGCATATGCTAGATTAGTTAAAATATCTCAAGTTCTGCTTCATTTAATTTTTGCTTTATATTTAGATGTGCAATAACTATTTGACTATAGTAGTGAATCCTTAAAAGTAGACCTAGTTCTTACTTATGATTCTTAAACATTTTCTTCTTAAGTTTGCATAATATATAGTGAGTCTTGAGCTTAAGCTATTTTGCATTATATATTTATTAAGTGCATATTCAATGGCCATTAATAATTTATCATAATTTTTAGGACTAAAATTAGCAATCACTTATTTCTTTTATGCCCTACCATTCTCTTTGACCTTTTTTACACCATGATCACTTTAGTTTAAGCTGCATTATAAATATCCATTTATATTAGTCTTTATCTTAAAGTAGGAATGAAATTCACTAAGTATCTACAAATATTCATGAAGAATGGGCCAAGGTGACTCCTAACCACCAAGATTATATAAATATTGTGGAATAGTTATCTTAATCTACTATTATACCACCATAGACAACCATATTATCAAAATCTATAATTCATGCTCTAAATTTATAGAGTCTAAAATGAGAAGTGTTCTTTAAACACTAAGGACACCTATGGTATACTTAGAAGCATCAACAATATAGCTCTTGTTGGTGCTAGAAGGAGGGCCAATTCTTTGAACCTTCGTGATCTTAGTTTTCTTTACCTAAAGATCACTATATATTTATGTTTTGAGTAAATTATTTGCTTAGAATATATAAACATCATTGATCTTTATTGTTTGGAAGACATCTTTTCTTCCTTTATTGTTCTTTGAGAATTGATGCTTATTTTTGGTAAATTTGGCTTTAACTTTGAAAATCTATAGTATTTAAGGTTAGAATGGTTCATTTTGATCAAAGGTGGGCATATATTTCATATATATGAGTTCCTTTAGTATTATACTTGAAAATATAGACCATACTTACATAATTAAATGCATATTTAAGCCAATTCAGTCAAATATTAACATCCTTACAAATTATTTATGCCACCTTTACAAAATAAACTCAATGTGTAGGTCTAACTCTCATTATTTATAAAAGTTAACTTGACACATCATATTTTAGGCAGGATCTTCAAATTTCAAGCTAGAATTTCCCAAGATCAAGACAAGATCACACTTAGAAACTAGAGAGCCTTTACTTGAAATTGAGGTTCAGAGTAAAGCTAGACATGATAAAGGTTCATACAAGAGATCTAAATCTCTTCCAACTTCACCAATTCAAGGTAATTATGCCTTCAACCACCACCTAGGTATGACATGGTTAGGGGATTCCTTAATTAATGTGTTAGGGGTGGTTCATGATCTTCCAAGAAACCCTAAAAAATATCTACATGTATTCAATCCAATGGGTGTAGTGATTACTGAGGAACATATAAAATCCTTTAAGTCTAATTTAAGATTGCTTAATGTTGTGCATGAAGATGTATCATGTAGTTTGTTTCCATTTAATTTTAAAGATGCCACTTATGAATGGTTCTTAAATTTTCCTGTTAACTATATCATAGTTAAAATGATTTTAACAATGTCTTTATTGATCAATTTGGTAAAATTATTAGTCCTTATGTTATTTACCACTAGTTCACTACTATTAGAAGGGATGCCAGTGAGCCCATTATGTCCTTTCATTCTAGATTTAAAAATATGTATATCAAGACCATAGAACTATACAATCCCAATGATGTCCTAACCCTAGAAATATATAAGGATGCAGTAGATCCTATGACCTTTATGTTCCTAAAGAGGTTTATCCTAGTTATAGCTTCATTAGCCCAATCCTATTCTAAATTAGTAATCATTAATGATCAAATGTATCCTAAAGGTAAAATGGATTATTTAGTCCCAAATTTAAACCCACACCTGTCTATGATGAACTTGTTCCCCAATAATAACCAAAATTTCTTAGCCTTAAACTAACTCCCAAATCTGACCCAGTTCCCATTAAGTCATACAGCTCCAAATCAAAGTCTAGGATTCTTGACTCAACCCACTAGTGGCTACAACCCAAGTGATCAAGTGGATTTGGTACCATATGAAAACAATAACCAAGTACATAATTTTAAAACTCCTAAAAATGAGAGTGAATCCATCTTTAAAAATGGTTCAAAAATTAAACATTGATTTCGTTCAGTTGCATAAATAAGTCGGCAATACTAGAGAACACTCTAGTAGGAATTCTCATTTCAAAGGTTTAATAGGACAAATAATAGATTTTATGGATAATGAACCATCTTCTAGTAATAAGAATATGGACATTCATCTTATTGACATTAATTACCAAACTATTGTAGGGTACATTGCATTGGCAAACATGGGGAAATTGATTATATAGAATTTTGCAAATCCTTTGAGGCCTTCCAAAGAATATTTTGACACATTTAAAGTGGTTCCTAATAAATAAATTGATGCAATCACCTCTGGATCTAAGCCATTTTATTAGGCCTTCATGGTGGACACCTTCGATTTCCCCTTTCAAGAGGAAAATGAACCTGATGAGATCCCTAAGGAGATCTAAGCCTTTCATCAGCTCCTAAATAAGACCTATCCCTTAAGTAATAGAGATTAGAGGAAGCCCTTAACTATGTCAACACCTCTAAACAACTTTGTAAATCCTCTTGACAACTCTTCGAGCAACAATCCAGAGCCACCAAAAGGGAGTACTTCTAAACCCAATGTTGATATTTCTAGTCCTTCTATAAAAATTGGTTATAACATATTTGAGGACATGAAGAAGATAAAGGATAATATAACATTGCATTAACTCATGCATATTATAGATAAAATTGATCTCCTATTAGAATCCTTGTTAAGAAAGCACAATCCCTTTAAGACTAATCATGCTAATGTAACAGTTCATAGAACCAAAGCTAAGTCTCCTCTTTTCTTTCTCACTTTTAAGATGTTTGGTAAGAACTTGAATAATTGATTATTATATTTAGTATCATCTAATAATATCATTCCTATATGAATATGCAATAAAATTGGTTTAACACCTATAAATTCTGATAGGGTTGTCACCCAATTAGACAAATCTAGGGTCAAAGTTGCAGGAGAATTATTAAATGTTCATATGCAACTAGCTTCTGAGCCTAGGTTGTAATAATTCATTGATATTCAAGTGGATAAAATACCTAATGTTTATAGGATATTATTGAGTAGGGAGTATACTAAGGCTTTGAATGGTTACATGTCTACAGATTGCTCACATCTATGATTACCTTGGAAAGGTGTCCCCAATCAGATCAAAGTTGAGAGAGAACAAAAAATGAAGCATATGATAACTAAATATAATTTTTTTAATGAGAGGGTCATCATAATAGACTCATAATTAGGATTATTCACCCTAGAGGCGAACAAGGTATGTGATACCAAGGATACTTATGTTGTTCCTAGAATATGGAGATTGCACTTTGATGGTGCTAGGTGTAATTTTGGATCAGGTGTTGGAATTGTTTTAATTGACCTCACTAATAAAAGGTACCATTATTATTATATAATAAAATTCCCTTATACTAAAAATATCAATTAATATTACGCCCTTAACCATATTTTACAATTTTCTATAAAAAATAAAGTCAAAGAATTACTAGTTTATGGGGATTCAAAACTAGTGGTTAACTCGGTTAAAAGCAAATACCAATGTAAACTTTCATATTTAAAAAGGTATAAATTCAAATTTTGGGATATGATTGAATCCTTTGATTCCTTAATCATCACTTCAATACCAAGGAAATAAAATCAATCAGTTGATCAATTGGCCTCTGTTGTAGCTAACCTCGTGCCTAATCATGATTCCCCTAATTTCAGCATTGAATTGATCCCTTATCCTTTAGTACTGGACAATATCAACCAATTATAAGCCTTAAATGATGATCAATAGATAGTATATTTCATGACTAATTTTGGAGCTTTTTATTCTCATATCATTGATGAAGTTGATGGAAATACATTTATGGAAGATAAATTTAATGGTAAAGTCATTCAGTTGAGTGACAACAAGATCCTAAAGGGAATTATTGCTTTAAAAAGACTATTTTATAAATAAAAATTTACTAAGGCTTCTAAGGTTATCAAGGTAAATGGGAAGGACTATAATTTTATTGATCTAGGCCTTCATGATCAACCCTGATTGGTAAATGTTAGGAAGGCATACACAAATGTTAAAAATAAGAAAGCTGGGAACTTCTTACCCAATATAAGGATGTCATAGCATGGTCTTATGATGACCTAAAAATATTTTATCTAAGGGTCATCACACATATTATACCCCTTAAATAGATATACAAACCCTTTAGGCAAAAATAAAGTCCTATGAACCCAGTCCTAGAGCTAATGATCTTCAAGGAGGTCAAGAGACTTTTAGATGCTAGGATATTTTTTCCCATTAGGAACTCTACTTGGGTGGCTAATTTAGTGCCAATTAAAAATAAAAATGGTGATATTAGGCTTTGTATAGACTTAAAAAAATTTAATAAAGCATCAGAGAAGGAAAACTACCCCCTTCTTTCCCTAGACAAATTGTTTTAGGATCAACTATGATGTCCTTTCTTGATGGGTTTTTAGGTTACAACCAAGTATTGGTTAATAAAAAGGATAGGATGAAAAAAACCTTCATAAAAAAATGGGGAACCTTCTCTTACAAAATAATTCCCTTTGGACTCATCAATATAGGGGCCACCATATAAAGAGTTATGGAGCATGCCTTCTAAGGCTTGATTGGTAAATGCATTATCATATATATGGATGATCTAATAGTTTTTTCTAAAAATAGGGAAGATCACTTCATGAATTTACAAAAAGTTTTTGAAAGATGTATAAGGTATGGCATTTCTTTGAACCCTAAGAAGAGTATCTTTTGTGTGACTGAAGGGAAATTATTAGTTCATGTTATAACTAAGGATGGGATCTCTACAGATCCTAAAAGAGTGGAGGCCATATCTAGAATAGAACCTCCAAATAGTAAAAAAGAGTTAAATTCATTTTTTGTTTTTGATTAAGTAAGGCAGAAAACCAAGGGCCAAACCCTATACAGTCAAAAAAGACAAGAAGGCAAACAAACAAAAAATGCCTTTAGAGAGATGATGGCACAGCTAAGAACAATAGACAGAAACAAAACACAAGCCACGGGAGGACCAGAGTTAGAGAGGTCTCCCCTTACATAACTATTGATTTGATAAGATCATTGAGTTTCTCATTCTCTACATTGTCATCATACCTAGTATTACCCACCACTTCTAGCATAGACATGTTTAGTAGAATTGTATTATGAAGCCCTTTGGTGAAGACCTTCTCTAGCTTCTGAATGCGTCCTTTAGGGCCCCAATTTCAGTTTTCTAATCAGTCTCATTCTCAGTGCCCTCACTAGCTTCCTCGACATACATTTCCCCCTTATTTTCAGTAGTTCTCATAGTGTCACGACCCTACTCCTCAGTAACCTCAAAATCTCTAGTAGCCTACTTCCCTCCAGCATCCTCCAAAATTTCATGGATTTCTAGCTCCTCAGACTCTTCCTCCTTGGTTGCTTCTTTCAAATCACTTTTTGAATAATCAATCAGTCTAGCCTTCAGGGTTGGTTTACCAGTAATCCACCCCAACCTTCACACTCTAGAGGGGAATCCTTATTAATTTTGGAAGGCTTGTGAGATTTGCCACCTTGGCCCCTCATGGCCCTGCCCAAATTCCTGTGGGTCCCTTCCTTAGTATCTTTAATATTTTCTTCCTCTTCATCAACCTTTCTCTTCTTGCCCTTCTTACTAGCAAAGGAGCTGGGGGTATTAACAGGGGTCTTTTTAGGGTCATCAATACGCCTCATTCCTGACAATTCATCTCCTTTTGAATGATCTCCCTAGTGTTTAATGGAATATGAACACCTTGTCACCACACCCTCCAACCTGAAAATTGCTGCCCAAGGTTGGCACAAGCATCAGTGACCCTATTGCCTTCTCTATAGGTATGGGAAATCTCAACTTCAAAAAACTTTTGTAAAATAAATTAGATATCAATAATGATGTCTTTTAGCTTGATTCCCACATTTGAAGCTTTATTAATGGCATCTATGACCATCTTAGAGTCTTCTTGTATATTCAAGTTCCTTATTCTTAGGGATATAACTAACTTTAATGCCCATAGTAAAGCCATTGCTTCAGCATAGTTGTTGCTCTGGAATCTAATTCCATCGACATAGACAACAGACATCCATCCTTTATTATTCCTTATAATTCCTCCTCCATAGGTTTACCATCCAACTTGGATGCCCCATCAAAGTTGAGTTTCATCCAGTTAGGTTTAGGGGGGATCCATTTAGTATTAAGTCTTTGTAGTATTTTGGAGTTATTATACCCAGGGATCTGGTTTAAAACCTTCCATTTGGCTAAAATTTGGCTTTCAATTTGAGATAGGGGTTTCTCCACAACATGAATATGAGTTGTTGTAACACTTTCCATAATGGTCTTAGCAAAGGAGTTAAACACCTGAGAAGCATTTCTAGCAGTGTCCCTGAAAATTCTATGATTGCACTCTTTCCATAAAGTCCAACTCAAACATGGCAAAGCTTGCTTCCATAATTCCATAAGCTAGGGATGTGTGAAGGTTGGATTCTAGCTGAGAATTACTTCTTTAAGGTCAGAATTACAGACCCATTCAAAACCAAAGTTTTTAAGTATTGTGCCCCATAATTCCTAGGCAAACTCACAGTGGATAAAGAGGTGTGAAATTGACTCCTCTTTTGAACCACACAGGAAACATATGTTAACCAAAGTAAACCCTCTCTTTTGAAGATTATCTTGAGTAAGAATTTTTTTATGAGTAACAACCCACTAAAACATGTTAATTTTTGGAATAAGTTTATGATTCCAAACCTTTTTCCATACATCTTTATTCTGAGCTTTAGGAATGAGCAGATGGTAAGCAAATTTGAAATAGAATGATCCATTCTTATATGGCCACCAATATTATTCATCCTCATATGAGAAAAAGAGGTATTTTAATCTCCTGAATGCACTGTTGGATCTCCTGAACTCTTGAGAAAAGCTTAGGTTGGTGCCCATAACAATCCAAAATATTTTTCCAGTTCCTCATCCCATTGTTATTTTCCATATAATCACTAACCCTATCTCCAAAAAACTAGGTAGTGAAGTCAGTAATCTCTCCATAGTTTCCTTGTGTGATGAAAGCCTTGTCCTTTAACCAGATATCATCCTAGAATTTAATATGCTAGCCATTTCCAAGTTTCCATCTAATTCCCTGTTTGAGAAGGCTTCTACTTTTTAGAATTTTATTCCATATCACATATCCCTGGGGTAATCCCATCTTTTGAAGAAAGTTGGAATAATCAATGCTATGCATGTATTTGGCATACATTATTTCCCCCTAATCATTGTTTTTAAGGATCAGGTTCCAACTAAATTTTGAGAGAAGGGATTTGTTCATGTTCCTGATGGACCTAATATTAAGTCCACCATGAGATTTTGGAAGACACTTTTTCCCATCTGACTAAAGAAATTCTCTGTTTGTCTTCCACTCCCATCCATAAAAATTTCCTTTGGATCTATTCTAGTTTCTTAGAAAAATATGTAGGAGTTTTAAAAAGAGACATGAAGTATGTAGGAATACCTTGCAGTGAAGCCAAAAGAAGTTGCAGTTTACCAGCACTGCTGAGTATTTTCCCCTTCTAACCAAGAAGTTTCCTCTGTGTTCTTTCCACAATTCCATTCCAAAATCAAGGAGATACATCTTTGATCAAGAGTGGGAGACCTAGGTAGGTGGCTGGTAGGCCAGCTTTAGCACATTCTAATATATCAATGATTTTATGTTTAAGTTCATTAGGAGTGTTGAAGAAATACACATTGCTTTTCTGGAAATTTATCCTTTGTCCCGACCCTCTGGCATAATTATTTAAGATATTCTTCCATATTCTAGCTTCAATCATCAATGAGATGCCAAAGAAGATGGTATCATCACAAACTATTGAACCGCCATAGGATGAAGGGAGGAGGCAAGTTTGATGCCCACTATCTTTTTTGAGGCTATATCTGCTTGTATGTATCTTCCTAGTGCCTCAGCGATAATGATGAATAAGTATGGGGAGAGAGGGTCTCCTTGATGAATTCTTCTCAAGGATGAGAAAAACCCTCTAGGAACACCATTAACTAGCAATAAGAATTTTGCAGAAGAGACCGCGTTCCATAACAAGTGAGACATTTTATCATTAAACCCAAATTTTTTGATCACTTGGAACAGAAAAGTCAATGAGACTCTATCATAAGCTTTAGAAATATCAAGCTTGAGAGCCATCCCAGGGATTTTGCTCTTATCCATGGAGTGAATAGTCTCATGTGTGGTGATCACAACATCAATAATCCACCTGCCCGAGATGAAACCTTTTTGAGCAGGAGAAATAATTTGTCTAGCAAAGGTTGAATCCTCATGACCAGCATTTTAGTACATTACTTATACACAGTGTTGTATAGACTAATGGGCCTGAAATCAGTGAGGTGTGAAGGTTGTGATTTTTTAGGAACAAGTAATATGAAGGTATTATTAGCTTGTTTCAAAAGTTTACCTGATCTAAAAAAATCATGCACAGCAGCCGTGAGGTCTGCTCCTACTATCTCCCAATATTCCTAAAATAATATAGGAGGAAAGAAATCAGGACCTAGGGCTTTCAAAGCACCCATGGAGAATAAAAAAACATGTACTTCTTCCTCGGATATAGGCTTTAACATCTCTATATTATCTTCTTCCATTATCAAATAGGGAATTTTATCAATAAATTGATTCATAGGTCTATCGATTCTATCATTATTATTTTCTTTCGTAAGCAAATTCTGAAAGAAAGCCTTGGCTTGTTCCCCTATTTCATTATCCTTGGTAATAATGTCACCATTATCTAGGACAAGCTTAGTTATTGAGTTGGATTTCTTATGTTTCATAGCTAAGAGATGAAAAAAGGCAGTGTTCCTATCCCCTTCTTTAAGTCACTGAACACAGGATTTTTGTTTCTAGAAAACCTCTTCTCTTTCCATAAGATTCTTCCATTCTGAAGATAGGATATTCTCTTCTTCTAAAGTGTCCTCAGAGTCATCCCCTTGATCTATAAGTTTCTATATATCTTTGAGTTTTCCCACTATATTTTTCTTCTGGTGGAAGACATGCCCAAAGTTGTATCTATTCCATCCATGAACTTCTTGTTTAATGTGTTGGAGTTTCTTGACTATTCTGAACATAAGAGTACCTTGAATAGGAATTTTCCACCATTGGGCCACCATTTGTCTAAAGTCTTTGTGTTTGATCCACATAGCTTCAAAACGGAATGGGGAAGGTCTGGAATGTCCCTATTCTCTCCAACTGAGGAAGATCGGGCAGTGATCAGACATGGTTATAGGGAAAGCCTGTGCCTACATATTATGATAATCCTTCTAATTACTTGATATAAGAAATTTGTCTAATTTAAATTGAATCATTTGATCTCCTCTTCTTCTATTGGTCCAGGTAAAATTTTGGTTTTGCAGCTCTATGTCCAATAATCCCCAATCATTGATGAATTCAAAGAAGTTAAACATGTTGTCTGAGTAATCCATAATACCACCCTATTTTTTAGAAGGGTATAGAGGAGTGTTAAAATATCTATTTAACATCCATCTAATGTTCTGGGGATTATTCCTGAAACTGCTCAAGTCTATCCATAATTTCTGTCTCAAAGCTCTGTTATTCGGTCCATAGACATTGATCAATTACCAGTTCAAAGATTTCATAGAAAAATTGGTAATCAAGAAGTGCTTATTATAAGCCATAAGAGACCCCTAGATTTTAGCACTATTCCACATAGTGACAACCCCCTGAGCCCCTTCAACAGAACTAATGCAAAAAGCCGCCTTAGGCCATATATAGGCAACAATTTTCATAAAATTCTCCTCATTCATCTTGACTTCTTGGAGTAATAAAATATCTAATTTATTATCTAAAATGTAGTTTTTAACCTCAAACTACTTTGAGGGACTGTTAAAGCCCCTTAGGTTCCAAGATAATATTCTCATTTAGAGGGTTTGGGGGGTTGGGTCTCCAGTGTATTCTATTTACCACTGGTAATCTCCCTAGCAATCTCTCTTTGTCTTGTTTCTCTTAGGGTTGGCCTCCCTTGTTTGGGCTCAGTGCCAACATCTACATATTTTCTATCTTTTCAGTTCTTTTACTTTGGGGTAACCCATTCCTCCTGTTCATTACTACCACTTTGTCCTGATACTCCTATTACTAAGTAGTTTCCTACTTGGTCTCTGACTTCTAGAGCATGGAAAATGTATGTATTTAGTTGTGGGTCTACTTCTCCTTTAGTGGGACTTTCTAGAGTTACTTCTTCCTATCCAACTCTTGGAACTTTGTCTTCTTCATTGACTTCCTCTATCAAAAGGTTACCTCTTTCTCCTTCCTTAGACATATTAGTCTATTTTTCTAGAGGGTTGGTTGTGTTAAATATAGCCTTTTGACTATCAGATGATACTATATTTTACTTTGGGATAGATTTTTCCTCACTACTAGTGATATCCTCCTTTCTTATCTCCTCCTCTCCCTTTTCTATGTTGTCAATATTTTCCACATTACTCTCCATTTCCTGCTTGCTATTCTTTCTATAATTGAGAGCCTGATCCTCCCCTTCAATTTGGGAATCATCTTTCCTCCCCTTTTGCTTTGTTGTGCATTATGTCATTAAATGTCCCTTGCTCTTACATATTTGATAGAAAGTGATACCATTTTCATAAGTGATCAGCTAAGTCCAGGTCCCATATTTAAAGTTTAGCTCTATGGTCATAGGGAGAGTCCTATTTATTTCAATATTGACACAAAGTCTAGGGTACACACATCTGGACATTGTTCTAGTTGTATGATTTGTAGTGACATATTGGCCAATAGAATTGCTGATAGATGTGAAAAAAATTTCATACCAAAATTCCAAAGGGAACCCTAGTAATCTTACCCAAGCAAGAGTAGACTTATTAAGGTCTGAGTTAGGATCAAATCCTAGTTTCCATGAGCATAGGGCAAGAGAATGTGGGCCATACAGCCATGGTCCTCTAGCAAGAGTAGTGATCATGTCCTCCCTATTCGTAAAACTAAAAAGGAATAGGCCTCTTGCTATGGCAGTGATCAAAACACTACCCTTAACTTTCCACCTAGATAAAACCCATTTCCTAATCATTTTGATACTAGGACAAAAAGAAAAAAACTTACCTACCAACGTAAGGTCCATGGATGCCATGATTTCTTCCACTAGATCATCTGGGATATGCAGGGCCATGCCCTCTGAGATAACAGGGAGGCTCATCATGCTTTTTGAGGGGCACATCCTTTCACCTGTAAGTGCCTTCTTCCATTTGTTGGATGGACTATCCACTATCATATTTCTAAACAAATCCCTAGAGGCACTGCCACTAGCAGTGTCTTCCATTAGATCCATGATCCCGCTGGTCGCACTTAGGGGGCCCAACTTGGCAGGAAAAAACCAATTTCAAATGTTGTCCACACGCAGAACCTTTACACCTTTCTAGTTTCAAATGTGATCACTAGTTCTACTTGTTAAATTAAATAGACAAGAATGCTTCTAGGAAACAGACATAAAGAACAATTTCCTAAATAACACAAGCTATTCCAGCACAAAGTTTGAAAGGTCACTTGTTTTCTCATTCAAATAGAAAAATATGATTAAAAGTCTAAGCTCAAAGTCTCAAGAATGCCTTTCAATTTGGGCAGAGTTTCGCTTTTGATAACAAAAATTATCAAACCACTAAATAACATGTTGAAGAAGGATGCCAAGGTCACATGGAATGAAGATTCTAGAAAAGCATTTAATGACATCAAGGAGGCCATTATTCATGCTCTAGTCCTTGTAAGTCCTAATTTTTAAAGGACTTATACCTCTATTCCTTTATATCTAGACACACTATGGTTATAGTGTTAACTCAAAAAATTGAAGGGTGTGACCACCCAATTGCTTTTATGATTACTGAGTTTAAGAATGCTAAGTTGAATTATTCATTGATTGATAAATAGGCATATACATTAGTCAAGGCAGTTAAGAAATTCAAGCATTACATCTTTTAAAATAAGGTACATGCCATCTTATTTAACCCTATCATGAAACTTATGTTAAGTCAGAATGAATTGGGGGAACATAGAGGTAAATGGATGTCAATCTTGCTAAAATATGACCTAGAGATGAAAACTACAAAGATAGTAAGGTGCCAAGGTTTGATTTATATGATTGCTAATACTAACCCTAGACTAAGTATTATACATGTTGATCAACAAAACTTTCAAGTTAGTGGGTGGTATGACCTAACCATATATTTTTTAGTCAATGGTACTTGTCTTGCAGGTTTATCTAGGGAGACAAAGAGGTCTTTGAGTCTAAAGGTATCCCACTACTTGATCAAGAATGGAATCTTGTATAGAAGGAACTTTGAAGGAATCTATTTGAGATGTGTCTCATAAGAAGAATCCACCCAAATTAGTATGATGTGTACTACAATGGTACTATATACAATACCTCTCACCATACTTAGGTATATATTAAATAAGAATCTTGGGAGGATGTATGGTAGTGTCTATGGACAACGAAGAAGGATAAAAGGTATCAATATATTGTCACAACTTATGATAATGGGTATAAGAATGATCATTTATCCCATGAAAGTAATAAATATGCTTTTGAGTGTGTTTAGGAGGAACATTCACAAGAAAATGTGTAATAAGTGTGGAATAAGATGGAGATGAGTCATTACCCTATTTGGTGGGTAAAGGATTCATCTTAGGCAAAAGAAGAAAACCATCACCAAGAGGAGGTGATAATGGAAAAGGAATAAAACTAGTCTTAAGAGGAAGAGAACTAGTAAAATAAGTAGGAGTAGGCTCACCAATAGTGGATGAAGCAATAATAACTAGTTCTAACATAGGTTCCACTATGGGAGGAACAGGATCAATAAAATGTCTAAGAATGGTAGCATTAGCCTTAGGAGTAAACCAATGATGGGAATCAAGAAATCTAGAAAAATGATAAGGGCTAGTCATAGCACAATCCATGAGCATAGTCTTATGAGGATCCTCAAAAATTGGAGGTGTCAGTTCCATCTCCACTCTATGATAAAGGGGACAAATACAAAAATTAGGAACTATAAAAGTTAGAACATGAGAGGATACATGAAAAGACTCAAGTAAAGAATAATGATAATGCACAATCTTGGCATCATGGGCTTGGACAAGACCACCTAATAAAGGATCATCTAAGGAATAGCCATCATCATAATTAGGTGAATGAATATTGATGACACAAGTCAAAAAAACTTTGTCATGAAAAGAAGCATGGTGAATAGAATAACGGGTCTTGGATAAGACTATAAGAATGTCATCACAAGGAGGTTTGTAAGAATGAGGTTGTAAGGAAATAGTAAGTTGTGAGATGAGATAAGGAGTGATATCAGAAGTTTTTATCTTAAGATTAATATCATTAGGCTCATCATCATTAGAGTCTAAAAGGTTGAGAGGAATATTCCCAATAAGCTCAAGATGCCCATTATATCCTCTAGTTGAGTTGAAAAAAAATTTAGATGCTGTGACTCATAAAATGGAATGGTAGGTAAAGGCTCAAGAGTAGGGAATCTTAAAGACACCACACTCTTGGAATTATTCAAAATTCCAAGGGTTAGTATATCCTTGAATCTTATAAATGGCTATATTATGAGGGAATTTAATGCATTTGCAGGCAAAAGAAGTGATAGCTCTCATACGATGAGTACATGGCCTACCAAGCAAGATGTTATAAGAAAAAGGAAAGTTAAATATCATCACCTTCATGTGAATGCTGATAGGTGGGATAGTAATGGGAAGCCACACACACCCAAGAATAGGCATTTTCCTTCTATCATATCCTTGGCAGGTGCTACATATGGACTTAAGATTGTAATCAGAATATCCAAGGGTTTAAATGAAATCAAGAGAAATAACACAAGTGCTAGAACCCTCATTAATCAAATCATGATTAACTTGGATATCATTGATTTGGACACTAATAAATAGGGTAAGATCATCTACATGAATCATAATCTCATTATAAATCATAGATGTGATGGGAGATTTTAATGAAAGAGAAGTGTCGATAGTTTCATCAACATTAATGGACATATTTTAACATTATTGAAAGATACTATCCTTGGAACCAGATAAGGCTACCTCTCATCCCACTAAGGGAGGATGAGGGACATTCATCTCAAATAATAATTGCATAAGATGGTTATGATGATGGGGAGATATCCTCATGAGTTCAAGAAATGGAATTTGATAAGGGAGATTAGTGAGCTCCAGAATGGGATCCCACTCATCATAACCCATGAGAAGATTGTTATATATAGGTGCATACTTGTTAAGGAAGTCTTTAGAGGGAAAATCCTAAGAGCATTGAAATTTTTGTTGATAATAATGATAAGGTTTATAATTAGGTTGTAAATCATGTTGAGATGATGAAATAATAGGTTCAACTTGATCTTGAGGATTAAAAGAGGTGTTAACAGAAGGTTGATTAACATTGGAAGTAGAAGATGATGGAAGAGTGGTATAAATAGCATGGGATGTGTTATCTAAAGGATAATCATAAGTTGGATCTTCATCAAAGGTTATAAGATATTCTCTCCCCAACTCATTTAAATGAGTTAGAGAAGAGTCTTAGATAACATAGTATGCTTGAGAAGGAGCCAGGGTGTAGATAGGTTGAGAATCAATGAAAGCCACTACTCTTCACATATTAGTCATGTTAACCACATTTTGTTTGGAAATTGGTTCCATAAGACTTTATACATTATTAGTGGAAGATATGGGCTTGCCTTGGTTTTCTTGAATTGGTTGATGATTAGGTAAAGGATCCTTATAAATAGATAAATGAGCATTTTCTTGATTCAAGGCTTGAGTTTTATCATGAGTTTTATAGTCTTTAAATTCATGCTCATATGCTTGTTAGCATTGGCACATGATAGAATCATAGTCAAAATTAATTCCAATAAGAAATTACATAGCTAAATTATGAAGCTATCTACAAGTCTCATGAGAATGACCCTAACTAGCATGAAGCCAACAAAACTTGATAGGATCATACCAAGTTTTCATAGGATAAGTAGGGTCAATTTCAAAAGGAAGAGGCCTAGGTAGATGTTTAATAAATTTATCTAAGGAAAGAGGTTTGTGAAAATTAATGTTATTTTTTTAGAAATGAGGATTAGTAAATTGTTGAGAAGAGGAAGCTAGTTTAGAAGAAGGGGTAGGAATAGTAGTTTGAACATGGTGAATGATATCATATGAATTAGAAACACCATCACTGGTAACATTTCAATTTTTATTTTTATGTAATATACAAGAAACCATGGAAGTTTGGGGTGGCTTGAATTGATACATAAGTAAATCTTATTGTTTAGCTTGACTAATAGCTTCTTCCAAACTGCGTGGAGAAAGGGTATAGACTCAATATTATAATTTGGGATAAAGAGCATTTACAAATTGATGAAAAATATTATCATTGGCCATGTTATGTTCAAATTTTTTTGATAAAGTCTTCGATCATGTAACAAATGCTTGGGTGGTTTCATTTTTTCTTTTTTTGTAATTGATGAAATGGGCCAAAGTGTTTTCAAGAAGATCACTAGTTTGGAATTTTTAAACTAAAGCATTCACTAAATCATCCAAAATATTAATGGAATGAGATCTAAGTTGATTGTGTCTATCCAAGGTATTACCTATGAGGGTCTTATCAAGGAGCTTGGTAGAAGCAAAGGTGTTTAATTAAACCCAATAATTATAAATATTCCCAAATGTTTTAAGGTGAAGAGAAGGATCAGTTGATTTATTATCAGAGATTATAGGTGTTATACCTCCTATATCAATGTTAGCAATTTGAGTACTGAAAAGTTCATTTTGTAGATGCTTGATAGTTTTATTGATTAAAGGAGGTTGAGGAATAATATTACCTTGATAATATTGAAGAGGAGAGGGAGGAACACTTTGGTTATGTCTGCCCCAATCCATTAGTTGTAGTTGTGTTTGAAGATGAAGAAGGTGATTTTGAAATATCAACATTTGATTTATGTTATGGGCTTGGAAAATATTCATTTGATTGAGATTTTGCAATAGAAGTTGGTGAGTTTGACTAACATTATTAGAAGTGTTGGTGTTGGTATTAGTATCTTGGGTACCATTATTGGTGTCATTGAGAGATTGAGATGAACGATGAGAATGAGAGGCACTAATTGCAAAGCTTGCTTGTGTAGTAAAATATAAACTAGTGAATGGAAGAGAATAAGAAGCACTAGAAGCATGAGTGCCTTGGGTAGCAAAAAATGAACTAATGGAAGGATTAAGGATAGTGGATCTTAAGAGAGGTCCACTAGATGTAGAACTTGCCATGGTATTTGAGATACTAGGCATGGAGCTAGAAGAAAGGAAAGAAGAAGATGAAGCACGAGAATATGTCATGATCAAAGGGAGAGGTTGTGAAGTAAATAGATCAGTATTAACAAATCCATTTGAGAATGTAGAATGTGGTGAATGAGGTTCATTATCTTGACCACTAGTCATGATATTATAAATGGTAGATGGATCTTTCCCTTTATGTTGGGGAAATTGATTAATAAAGAAAAGCACTTCAAGAGTATACTCTAACTCAGTTTAGTTTTTTAAGAGAAAATAAGAATGATGTTTTAAAGAGGTATCATGAGGGAACCCATAGTCCCTTGTGTGAGTTACAATATGGACATTACTAGCATTTTCAAAAGGAACTCTACTTTATCTATGGGAAACCCTATGAGGATTGGTGAATTCCATCATGCCTACTATTTGAGATTTAGTGTTGTCACCCAATAGGAAATCCATGATGAAATAAAAAGGAAGGCAAGATGAGAAAACAAAGGATTCATAAAGTGATATAAATAAAGCTAGGTCAACCTGGTCAACCTAGTACAAAATAGGGACAATAAAGTTGGATAGAGTCCATAGAATTGACCTAGTATAGAGAGAAAAAGCTGATAAAAATGGAAAAAGGCCTAAAAACTATGCTAGGTCAACTTGGTCAACCTACTATAGTACACAAGAGCTTTATAAACTACTAGGTCAACTAGGTCAACCTAGTGTAGTTGATAGAGGTAGAAAGCAAGGCATGAGATAGTGTAGAGTCAAGATAGTCAACATAGAACAATAGATAGTAAAAGAGAAAGGATTGATAAAAAGATGAAAAATGAAATGAGATATGCCTATAACTAGTCTATAAAAGTAGATACTTAATTGAAATACATAGCCAATTGAATTGATGCTAGCCAATTCAATTGGTACATATAAATAGATTGCAATTTTGAAAGAAAAGTAAAAATAGAGTAGAAATAGAGAAATAGAAATTGACCTTATTGTTTTGGAAATAAAAATAGAATAAGTAACTAACCTATAACCTTCAAGAGAACTAGCCTAATCTATAGAATTAGGTCAATATGGTTGACTAAGTGAGACAAAAACCTACTACAAAAGCTAATAAAGTGTGCTAAGTTGACCTAGTCAACCTAGCAGACTAAACTGGATGTTTAGAAATGTACTAAGTTAAGCTAGTCAACCTAGTTGACTAGACTAAAAATTTGAAAGTCTAGAATTAGGAACCTAGAACCTGCACTATGAATCCTAAACATGAACTTGATATAAAGTGGATGGAAATGTGTTAGGTTAACTTAATCGACCTAGTAGGCTAAACAGAAAGTCTACAAAGTGCTAAAAACCTATGTTGGGTCAAGCTAGTTGATCTAGTTGCATGTTCCTACACAGAGAAAAATAGTTATGTTGATAGAATTGAGCTAGCAAGTTAAAACATATGATAGAAAAGATGATAAAACTAATAAAATAAGTGAAAGAAACCCTATAAGGGTTTTATTCATGCTAGGTTTACCAAAATGTATGCAATAAAAATTACATGATGCACATGCATCAATCCCAGATCAGATAAGATAGATCACACCTACAATTCTAATTTGGGCATACACTTGTTAAGAGGGAACATGACCAGTATGAGAATCCACTAGACCTGATTATGGGATCACTTGTATCATCTGTCATAAAACATCATGCTAGGTAGGGTTCTAAAGCCTATAGTCTAACAAATCACACAATAACCCTAAAAGAGGCATATGGTTTATATATTCACTTATGATAATAAACAAGAAAGTAAACTATTTTAATAGTAAGAAAAGTAAACTAATCTAGTGCTCACAAAATCTTGTGGCATAAGGTAGGGGTTAGAACAAAACAAGTAAATAACAACTAAACTAAACATGTATAGGAAACATATACTCACATCAATATATACAAAATCCTAATACATGGGAGAGAATAATACATACTACATTATCTATCTACTATTATAAAGGAGAAATAAAGTTAGGAATACTTACCTTTGAAGACAAACCTGTCGAGTCTCAACCTCTCCCTTGTCTAATGGTGCTTCACGAGAGAATGTTGTGGCTTATAAAAAAAACTAAGATAAATCAATTATAGGATACATGACCTACCTCAGCATCTAAACAACTTCTCCACAAGACAAGATCAGAGCTCTGAAAGAAAGTATTGAACCCTAAACCTTTATTCCTTAAGTAAAATGGTCAATAAGCAAATGTTCATTTATACTTCTTCGCTTAATTCAACTCTCTCATGAAATGGTGAGGAATAACCTTGTATATATAGTAGTATCTTACCCTAAATACTTTTGAACATGTGGGCTGTGATAGGTTGACTAGGTTGACCTAGCACATTATCGAGCTAATGCCTAAAGTTTGTGCTAGGTCATCAGGATGCAAAGCAACAAGAAAAGGCAAAGTATCCCCAAAATAAGCTAGGTCAACCAAGTCAACCTAGATTACTGAATAGGTAAAAAGGGAAACATGGTAAGAAATGAGGGATATAGCATGACAAATGGTGGGAATAAATAGGAAAGAGAGAAATAATCTTAGGGTTTAATTTTTTAGGATGCAAGAGTGTAGATAGCAAGTGGAAAAAAGAACAATAATCTTATGAAGCACCAAATGTCTACCCACCCCTTTCTTAGTGCACCCCTTAAGGCATACACTCAGAGAGATTGGGACTTGGTAGGTTATTACAAGATACAAAGTGTCAGTAATCAATAAAAGTGTGAAAATATTATGTGTATACAATCCTTTGGGGATTTACTTTTTAGACTTAGTGGTTTACCAGAATCAGCATGTGATACACTCGACCAAGATGTGCACTAGTTCATCTTAGATATCTTCAATTGGGATTCTTCTATATCCCTAGACATATAGGTATCTAACCTCTTAAAATATAGGAGGCATTATTGTCTTGTAGGGATCAAGATAATGACCCTACACAAACATGCCCAAATCTCCAGCCATTTCTTTGATTTTGATGATGATGGTGGTATCAAGGCCAATGTAAATGTTTCCCTCATTATATTGGTCAATAAGGATTTGTAAAATCTCTCATAAATCATTGAAAATTGGCATCTTAAGTAAGTTTTGGACATCAGTGTTGTGGAACTAGTGTGGGTATGTAAAAGAAAGTGGTTATGCAACATTGACTAGATCTGGTTAGAAAATTTTTGTTCTACCACTCGAAGATAGTCAAATGGCTCTAGATCAATATATTTTTTTGTCAAAGTAAAATATTGATGACCATTAATTAATAATACACATTTTTCATGTTTTTTATGAACTAAGAATGATTCATGGTATTTAAATATTAGAAATGAGAAACTTTTGATTTTTACATAGTATTAATTGGCTCAGCTCTAAAACTTTAGCTCATAAAATAGTTACAAGAATGAAATGTAGACTTGGTTTAAAACCTTGTGCCCTTATAGATTTTATGTCTGTTGGTATCTACATAAATGTCACATTGATTTGTCTCTTTGATATCAATTTTAATGTTGATGTGGTAAATCTTATCCTATCTGGCAATAAAGATAGTTAGTTGTTGGTGCATGCATCGAGATATGTTGTAATATTATTGGATATCTATACTAGAGTACATATTGATGATGTTTATTGGCCACCAAATTTGTGAATATTATATCAATCTAACTTAAGCTCTAGGATTAATTTCTTGGGATGACCATTATATAGCTAAGATCTTGGTTGATGTGACTTGATCATACATTCCAGACTTAATCATTTTCTTTTGCTTCTACTGAAATCAACAATTACACACCTATATTCTTCTATGCATGGTTTTCATATGTTATAATTATTATCATGGTTATAAAATATATTAATGAGATCATCTAAAAACACACACATGCACACACATAAAAAGAAACACACAAGAAAACATACAAATAATGGAAATACTAATCTACTTAGTGTTACTCAACACCCACTCATTTTGAACAAAGAGATCAATTAAGACTATCGATGGTAGGGCTTAAGCCTCCAACTATTCACCTGCCCTAAAAAAATTATTTCCTATAGATCTATCAAAATAATGGTTCCTTACTAAGATATTTCATGTATAACATAAGGCCCTTTTCATCTTATATGTAATTTACACATAAATACTCTAAAGCATCTATCATATAACAAAACTAATTAATATTTTTAAAATTTTGTACATCATAAATTCTTGTTGTGCCATTCTTTCTATCTCCACTTATGAACTTCCTATGTCTAAGATGCTTTGCTTCAATACTCATCCATCATACTCAATTTGAGAAGCCTATTTATGAGAGACTTACAATCCCCTAGTCTCATAACCATTGTAATTCATAAACTGGGTACCAAGTATTCCATAGTAATTACTAATTCAAGCCCATATACCAATTGAAATGGAGTAAAACATGTAGCCCTCTTATAGTGCATTTGATAATCCCAAAGAATCATAGAAATGAAATTTTCCCAATCATCCCTCTTAACATCATAGATCTTTGTCAACATCTTACCCAAAACTTTATTAGAATCCTTAACTTGGCTATTGGATTTCAGATGGTATGCAATAATTTTATGATGGGAAATCATAAATTCTTTAGTAAGAGATTTGATAATATTATTCAGGAAGTGTGTCCCTAGATCACTGATGAGCTTGATGGGGCATCCAAACCATGTGATAATATTCTTGTAAAGAAACTTTACTACATCCTTTACCCCATAGATGGGTATCATAATAGCTTCAACCCATTTGGTAAATTAATTGATCATAATGATAATATACCAATTTTTGATACATTTAATCAGGGGATTGATAGGTCCTACAAAATTAATGCCCCATTGTTCAAAAGTTTGTTTAGATAATAAAGGATAGAAAGGTATTTCATCCTTATGGTGTGGCTTACCCATTAATTAACATATGTCACAATATTACACTACTATATGAGCATCCTAAAAAAGGTTTAGCCACCATAATCCACTCTATAATAGTTTTGTGTAGTAGATTATCTAAAAAAATGACCTCATGCTATTCCTTGGTGTGCTTCTTATAAGAGTTGTGGGTGTTCATGTTCCAAAAATA
This sequence comes from Torreya grandis, assembly GCA_037957365.1. Lineage (NCBI taxonomy): Eukaryota > Viridiplantae > Streptophyta > Pinopsida > Cupressales > Taxaceae > Torreya > Torreya grandis. Next base: position 1,245,296 of record JARHVA010002248.1, on the reverse strand, counting down.
TCCTGTACAATACTTCATCCTTCCCTAAAAGATACAAAATCCCACTTATAATAGTATATGGTGAAGCTCTAGTGATAAATTGATTCTTGTCTCTTTCTTGGTAGTGTGTAGGGAATACTCCTTGTTTTAGGAAATGAGTAATTGTTTCAAAATTCTCGGGGATCATAAAAACTCAAAATAGATGGGCATCAAGAGAATATTTATGTAGTTCTTCTAGCTCTTCCCCATTCATGATGTGACTAAGATGATTTAGCCCAACATTTTCTTTGCCTAGGTTGACATTGTGCAAAATTGAAATTCTTGAAATAACATCAACCATCTTGAAATTCATCCTTTGAGCATAGGCTTATTAACGAGGTAGTTTATATCTTTATGATCCATGAAAAAATAAAATATTGTTGTAGTGTGAACACTTATCCAATGCTTCCTTTTAGTTGTCATGTAATTTTTTTATACATTAGATAACTTTCAGCTTACAAAATGTATGGGGTGGTCTATTCCACCATCTCCTAGATGCACAAACACAACACCAACTATGATACCAGAAGCATAAACATGCACATGAAATGGCTTACTCCAATCTCAAAATATGAGAATATGCATAGTGACTAATCTCTACTTCAATTCTATGAAATATATTTGACACTCAGATGTCTAGACAAAATTCATACCTTTGCATAATAAATTATCCAATGGGTCCAAAATGTCTACATATCCCTCATAAAATTTTGATAATAACCTATGTGTCCAAAAAATATAATACTTCATTGGAGTTTATTTGTCGAGACATACTAAGAATGACTATAATTTTGGTCTAGTCCACCAAAATCCCTTCACTACACACCACATGACCTAGTAAGACACCAAAAAGGGTAAAAAAATAAACACCTTTTCAAATTCAAGGCAATGTGTAGAGCTCAATACCATTTAAGCATGAGTTAAAGCTTAGGAAAATTCTCTTTAAACAAAGATAAGACTACCCAATCATCTAGATATACTTCTAAGAAGTCATGAATAAAATAATTAAAGGTAGTCACCACTACTCTAGAAAAAATGTAGGTGCATTCTTGAGGACAAAAGGCATTACCTTATATGTGAAGGATCCCCATTATATGTCAAAAATTGTTTTAGATATGTTTTATTTTGCAATGGGTATTTGATGATAGCCACTGAACCCATCCATAAAGGAATAAACTTCATGACCTAAGACAAATTCTAAAACTTCATCAACAAAGGGAATCATAAATGGATCATTCATGCATGTGTCATTCAAAATTTGATAGTCACCACATACTCTGATCTCCCCTATCTTCTTAGGCTGTACTACCATGGCACCTAATATACCTTCTATATAGGATACATTATACCTACTTCTTACATTTTGTCTAGTTCATCCTTCACTTTCAACTTCATGTTTGGATTCATCTTATACAGTCTTTTCTTTATGAGTCATGTGCATTCCTTGAGCTTGATATGCATTTCACTTAAGGAAGGATCTACTCCTCCTACTTTTGAAAATTTTGTAGGAAACATGTCTTAATAATCCTTTAAGAGTTGCATAGCTTCTAAAACTTTGGATTCAACCAATAGTCACCAATTTAAGGATCTCTTCATATCTGATGTTTTCAACATGATTTTTACTAAGTTTCTAATAAATCTTACATTTTCCATCAACAATATATTCTTGCATTATTCTTTACTCTTCCTATTATAGATTATGTATGTTGTGTATCTTGTCTTATTCAGTAGGTCTTATAACTAGATCTTTTAATGGTTCTACTAGTTTTTTAGGTTCAAACAAATCTACAAAATCAATATCACCATTAATACTCAAATCTTTAATTTCATCCTCTTCATCCATTATTCGATAGCACATCTACATAAGAGATTATACTTCCATCTTGGTAGGTTTATATCTTTATAGTGTTATATTTAGATCTTAGGTTGCATTCTTTTTCATAGTAGAATTCATCATGGTGCTTAAATCCCCTACATACCCATGGTATAGGAAATTTTTGATTTTGAGTAGTGAATTATGAACCAAAATATTCTCATCTTCAAACACAAAATTATATATGATGTCACTCTACACCTTTGTCTAATGCTTTGTCTCCCTCCTACATTCTTGATGCATATACCAATCTGATGGTAAAGGGGTAAGTGTGTAATGGAAGATATGGGCCCAATACTTAAGTACCACACATTCTTCAATCTAAACCTCAACACATTTTTGATTATGGATTTTAGGTCACTCACCTTCCTTAAAGTGAGGAAAATTACTTATAATTTACCAATGGTAGTTGAAATATTATAATCATAAGTTCTCATACATTATCCTAATTAAACTGATCATCTCTATGAATTATCCACCATGTCATTATGACTTCAATCAAAGTGAAATTCAAGGCACTGACATGTTGAATATTTATAGGCACATGAACGTATAGGCATAGAATGAATTAAATGATATCCTTGATCACATAGTATAAAGGAAGTTGTCTTCCCATCATGAAGAACATTTAGATATGTTAGAGTTCATAATCACCATAAGCCTAGTTGAGTGGCTGTGTATCTGAGTCTCTCCTTATAGACAAAGTTATTTCTTAAGGTAGGGTGCCTTATCTGTTGAATCTATATAATCATGTATATGATCATTTGTTTGATAGAGAAAATCAATTTTTGAGCAAGTAGGTGATTTAGCAGACATGGGCATACAATATTCTATGACAAACTAAGGTGCCAATGGTTGAGTAACTATTGGTTTGTGCTTCCATTGTTTATATGTCTTCAATTATTAAGTGAGTAAATACTACACTTGAGGTCTATTATGCTCATATAATAAATTTCACTCAATTTCATGTACATCTTTCAAGTTCTCCTTAGAATTTACCTTCATCTAGTTGGTTTCTTTTACAACATAAGGATAGTTTAGTTTATCTAGAATGATGTAGGGTTTATGTGCCTTACATAAAGGAATGAATAAAATATTATCTCCTTGATGCACCTCAAATTTATTTTAAATAGTATTGATAGTCATATAAACATCATATGCCCATTTTTTTCCAATTAGTGTACAATAATGAGTTATTATTATATTCATATCGATGACTTCAAAATCACCTTGTAGACTTAGTTTTGTAACTTTGATCTCAAAATATTCTAATCAGATAATGGGCTCAACTCTTCCATAGTCTTCTAAACCTAGATTCACTAGGATGTAACTTAGAACTAGCCATCTAATCATCTCTCATGTAGACCTAGGGATCACATTAACTGTGATACCAAAATCAAAGACAACATTTCAAATTTGATATCCTACAACTTCAATATCATTTTTTACATCTAAATCCCATGGATTATTTGTTTTTATATACCAAATAAGTTTTTATATCTTATTTTTCCCTCACTATGCATAATCCAATAAATTATAAAGCAAGTTGTAATATTCTAATAAATATCTTCATTATGAAATGTACTTAACATCTTTATTAAATCTTTCAACATAGTAACAAATCCATCCTATTCCATAATGCACACAATCTAACCATACATTTGGTCATCTATTGCTACACCTCCTTCAATAATGGATTGGTATTGAATATTCTTCAACATATATGCAATTTCATAGATCAACCCTTTTTTATATCTAGGTCTGGGTATTTGTCCTATTTCACTTTCCAAATTCCCTAGTCCTGAGGCATATCGAGAGGAGGCAATCCTCTCTCTATGTGCTAGTGTCTTGTAACAACATTTAGAAACACATGCTCCTTAGGCCATTCATTCACCAAGTTAACATTATTGATAGCCTTTTCCTTTTTTATTTTTTTAAAATAGGATAATTTTCTATCTTGTGTTTCTATTATATCCTACAATATACATAGTAAGATTATGTTTGGATATGCAAAGGACAATTGCATTACACATCATTATACTCTCCATATAAGTAACATTGTAAAGGAGGATGTTGATAATTATTTCCTCTATCACCTTGATAACCCCCTCTATATTCACCCCTATATCCTCCTCTATTCAACTAATAACCTCTTTTATAACCTCCCTATTACTACAATGTATTCCAATTTTGATTTTGTTGGGTATTATCTCTAATCCCAAATTATTGTTGCATAACTTGTATAATCCAACTATTTTGTTACTACTACATCATTATCAAATTCTAAGGTGATGAGTATTGGTATTACAGTGATGGTGGTGTCTAACCTAGTGAAGGAGGCATCCATCCAACCAAACATTGATGCTAGTACTAAGGCAAACTATGAATCCATTATGGACTTGTTTGGTTTTCATAACCCTTATCAACCTCTAAGCATGAAATTGTCTACTTCTCCAAGGACACTTGATACACATATATGACAAATACATTCTTTGTGATATCTTATTTGAGCTCCTACAGAGCCCTCTAATTATTTTCATCATGATTGTGTGATTTAAAAAAAAATTAATACCAACACTATGGGATTTTTACATACTATTGCAATAAATTTCACATTGTTGCATGTCTTACTACTCTATAAATTTCAAAAAACTCTAATTTGATCTTAGGATAATCATTCATATGATTTCCTTCTTTCCCACACTCCATGCACCATATATTTAACTTAGGTTTATCTTCTTCATGATATTATTCAATCTTATTCATAAATATTGATATTTATTTTCAATCTAGCACCCATTATGGGATCTTTCCAATAATCTTCAATTTGTTCCACCCAGAGAGCAATAACTCTAGCATCTACCTTAGTAGTATATTAAGTCTATGTCATAACAAATCTAATCTTAGAGTGTAGTCCTTTGAAAAACCATATAGGTTTATCTTTGTATTCTAAGGCAAACTCTACCTTATTCATAACATATGATAGCCTATGATCATAATCTCATACTAATTCTCCTAACTTATGTCTAATCTCCTTTAGGTCTTGAATAGTTTGACTTGTACATTTCTTTATTTTAAATTATATGATGAGCCACTCCTTAACCTATTATAGATTTTCCTGAGTGATATCTTTGAAATATATAAATTCAATTTCCCTTACATTCAATGTCTATATTAATTCACACTTATTCATAGCCTTATCGATAATATCCTTAGCTTTCCATCTCATATCACATGTTAGTAAGTACTTCTCAGGGTTTATAAACCCATCATATATCGCCAAGTTGATAAATGCTCCTAAAGAACACATATTATAAACTAATATCAAGGGGATCTATTGTGAAAATATTATAGTGGGAATATGTGTTCTATGTGATCCTACCAATGCACTAAGAATATTTACCTACACACTAGGTGAGTTTGTCTTCACACTCTACTTTTTTGTATTTCCTAATATTCTCTACTTAGTTTTAATGAAACTTATGGCCTTTAAAGCCTTAAAAATTGATGTTGTTTCAATTTTAGTACCCCATAAATGCACTTGTTCTAAAAATAGACCTTCCCAACTATTATTTTCTTATCCTTCTAGGTGAAAAATTTTACTATAATATAGCAAATTGGGTTGTAGGAATGTGTATTCTTCCAATGAATGATTCTTTCCTATGACTTCTTTTCCTTATAATATTGAACTTGAAATTACTCTATGACTTTATCCTACTTATTTTATTACTACTTCGTGTCCTTGTTTTGATAATACCCATTCTTATAGCTACACACTACATGTATCATCTAACTCATCTACCTCTACACTATTCTCATATTCATCTTCGAACATCTCTTCTTCCTCTTGTTATTCATCACTTCTTTCTTTCTATCAGCATGCATCTTCTTCTTTCATCTCATCTTTATTCATCCTTCATTTTTCATCTCTTCCTTATCCTTCATCACTTCTTCCTACTCGTTCATCAACTATTTTATTTCTACTCTTAAATCTACTCATAATTACCTAGGTGTTTTTCTATTTAATCTATCCATTTTATTATCATAGTTTATATTCTAAATCCAAACTCTTATTTTGACTCTTCTTCCCTCATGTATCCATTTTAGATTCAGGTATAAGCCTTATCTACTCATCTAATCATCATTCACTATCATGTCCACACACACCCCCATATACCTAAAATGACTACTCCATATTGGCTAGAGTAGGCACCATGGCCTTGTCCACAACCAACATATTCACTAGGATAGGTAGTTTTAGCAAAAATTTCCCTCTAATTCCTTTGTTGAATAAGTCCTTAACATATTTGAAAGATATGTATCCTTTCACTACAAAATCGATTATATATTCATCTACTTTAGTAGTAACCCAATGATCTATTTCTCTTGTCCATTTGGTTTCTAATTTTTGCAACTCATCTATCTTTTCTGTAGTCCAAATTATAGTTTCTTCCATCCTTGGGTTAAAATAATAATATTCTAACTATGCTAACCGATTAGATGTCAATTTAGACTACTCACAATAGAAAATTTATAAATTTCTCTATAAATATTCTCTTGAATGATCTCATGTATGGTAAGACCAGTCCTTTTCTATTCTTCTTCTATAAAATTACATATCCTTTGATCCAACATACCTCAATATATCTATGTCTTGATAATCATCTTAGGATAATTTACTCTAAAAGGAGTCCCCACGCTCACCACACCATTATTATCAAAGGTTATTATAGCATCATAATATGTTAAGGATGAGGATAGTTATGAGATACTTCATGTGCACGTAATAGTTATCATAAAGAGTCAGGAATTTGGATAACAAAAACATAAGAAGTATTAATTATTCTACATTATTGAGTAACTTAAGAACAACTAGTGTTGTATAAATTAAAAAAATGTACTTAGAATAGTTCATACAAAAATTAACCAAGATATTACACACAAAAATGCATGCAAAGAACATAACAAGAAAACATGCAAGTAACCATAACCAGATAATCTCTATTGATCTCTTCTAAAAAGTAGAACCCTCTTCTTCTTACAAGAAAATTATATATATATCTGTGTGTGTGTGTGTGTGTGTGTGTGTGTGTGTGTGTGTGTGTGTGTGTGTGTGTGTGTGTGTGTCTCTATATGTATGTATATGTATGTATGTATGTATGTATTTGTGTGTCTGTGTATGTATATGTATATGTATATGGGTATGTGTATGTGTATGTGTATGTGTATGTGTATGTGTATGTGTATGTGTATGTGTATGTGTATGTGTGTATGTGTATGTGTATGTGTATGTGTATGTGTATGTGTATGTGTATGTGTATGTGCATGTGCATGTGCATGTGTATGTGTATGTGTATGTTTATGTGTATGTGTATGTGTATGTGTATGTGTATGTGTATGTGTATGTGTATGTGTATGTGTGTATGTATATGTATATGTATATGTATATGTATATGTATATGTGTGTATATATATATGTATGTATATATATGGATGTATATATATGTATGTATGTATATATATGTATACATATATATATATATATATATATATGTATATGTGTGTGTGTATATATATATATATATATATGTATATACATATATATATATATATGTAATATATATATATATATGTATATACATATATGTATATATATGTATATACATATATATACATATACATATATACACACACACACACACACACACACACACACACACACACATATATATACACATATAGATAGATATATATATATATATATACATACATATATATATATATATACATATATATATATATATGTATATATGTGTGTATATATATATATATATATATTATGTATATATATATATATATATATATATATATATATATATATATATATTATTTCTTATCTCCTCATACCTAGAACCAAAAGTGGAGGCTCTTCATGTTTTAGCCTATTATAAGTCTTGAAGACAAGACAAAATAGACTATGCAATGACACAATGAGTGCATAACGCCCGAATATTGAATAAATATATTTCATAGATTTAAAGTATACATTTTTATACTAATAATTTTATTTAATTATTTTTTAAATATCTCTACTAATAATTTTTTTTATTATTATAATAACTTCTCCCTATACTAGTTCTTCTTGGAAGTGCCTATCTTGTGCAACTTGACAAGCTTCTTGAATTGCATCTTGAGAACTTGGAACTTGATTAATATTAATTTTTTAAAATATAAGGAGTTTAAATATAATTATAACATAATCACCATGATTTCATATACCTTCAAACAAATTTTCAGCTCCAAACTCCTTGTACAACTCCAAGAAATGCCATTTTGTGCTCTCATGCTCTTTTATTCTCAAGAAACCCTGATTTGGATTAGGCGGTCTAAAATGAGTTCCATGCCTCACCAAAAACTCCCAATATTATAATTTTATATTTATAAATTTATAATACCTTTAAATTTTTTTAAATCTCCAAAAAACTTCACCAAACCCACAAATAAAAATTCATAAAAAGGTGCATGCTTGCTGCCCATAGGGTAACCTGGAAATGTTTTTCTTTAGTATGAGCCTATTTTTAATTGGTTTTAATTTAATTATAATTTATTAAGACATATAAATTAATTATAAACACTCTCAAATAATTTTTTACATTGGAATGACCTGAAGCACTCATTTCTAATTCCATTTGTGACCAAAATAGTGAAAAACTTGGCTTCCTTCATGATCAGACCTGTGTTTTGGAATTTTTTATCTCCTCAAGTATAATATAGATATAAAAAAAAATTAAAACATTAAATTAAATCAAAAAAATACTTCCAATTAAAATTTAAATAAATTTCATTCAATAAAACTCAAAATATGCACTTTTTAGTGTTTCTTAGCTTACACAATTTCACTTCTAAATGTCTGTAGGTCTACATTTTGTCATTAATTGAGTTTTATGAGGCTTATATACCTAATTATTTTTTAATTATGACCTTTAATAACCCCCATAATCATCATAACCTTTTATGTCTTTAAACAATCACTTAAACCTCTCAAAAAGTGACTTTTTTATTGTCTCTCTTGTTTGCTTGAAACCCTGATACCTATATATATTCCTTTATCCATTATTTACATAAAAAATTTAATTTATTAAAATTTATTAAGGTAATTTATTACCCATAATATCTCAAAAAATTTATTTTTTAACAATCAACTCAAAAATTAATTATATCTTTTAAAGTTGAGTCATTGGGGTTTAAGAAGGGTTTTAAAACACCTATTCTTCTTAAAGATTGTTAATAAAGTTAAGAAAATTTAACATAAAAATAATTAATTTAATATTTATTTCATATTGGCACTAAAATACTTATAAAACACCATTCAAATTCAAGACATAAAACAAGCAATTGAGAGAAAAGCTATATTAGCAATTGACATATCAAATGTAGACAATCCTTATAGAATTATTTGATTATATTAATTGCTTCAAGTGTACAAAATTTTCCCAAATTATCCCTCTTTAAAAAGTGGTAATGCATGCATTTATAGAAATATCAGGCAGTATAATGATCAATTACAATACATAGGTGTACAAAAGATAAGGACAACTATCCTTCCTAAGATGGTTATAGAATACACTTGCTCTCTACAATTAAACTGACCTAGGGGAAATATATTAATAGACTATCATATGCTTTTACAATAGAGTATTCTATTTCAAAAGTTATAAAATTCTACAAAATATAATATTATTTAATTTTTTGGTGGGGCCTCTGCTTGTTATTATTGTAGAATGCTCATGGCTTTTGCATGTTGCTCATCAACTAGCTTTAGATCCATATTAGGATTTAGGATATGGTCCTCTTGATCTACCAAGTCCTCAAGTTATTTATCATTTCTAGCCATGGCTTATTTAATGATCTTAGCTTCATTTATCCTTTCTCTAGTATTAAATATCATGTTTAAGATCTTACTATTATCAGCCCCATATTTGCCTTGGCTCTTTCATTTGATTTCTTGAGTTACCAAAGTAGCCCTATGTTTGAATTATTCATCACTTATGATTCCAAAGGTAGTGGGTTGTGAAATATCTGAAATCATAGTCCCAAGAAGCTATTAAATCCTTACAATTAGATCGTTATCATCTTATAGGAGTCTTTCCACATTATTGTGCCATGCACTCAAACTTTGAACCTTATCATCCACAATTCCTAGAATTGTGCTCAAGTGTCTTAAATTGATGGTTTTGAATCCTAGGATCTATTTCCTTATTTTGATGTTAAGAAGCTTAGTTATTTTATCCTTAAGGCTGTCCATTAGGTGACCAAACCTTTGGCTAATGTACTCTACTATGTTAATGCACTATGCCTCAGCTTCATTATTTTGAGTGCCTCAAACATATCATAAAATGACTCATCAAGCATTTTGGTCATTAATTTAGGGACTAATGAATTTCTTGTGTCTCCAAGTTTTATTTTTCCCTTTCCAAATTATAGATCCTTTGTTTGATTCCTTTAATCCTTACCTTTTTTTGTGATGACTGGGCTTCAATCAAGCTTTCAACATCTTCTTCATGAATGGAAAATACACCTAACTTTTGCCCTTCTACTAGGGTTAATCCTATAAAGGGATCCACCTTTTGGAAGTGAATTCCTCTAATCTCACCATGGATATATTGGTGGTAAACCTATCCAATATATATATCTTTGGATTAAATTTCATGGTTGTGTATGACTCTATAAATTTTATATGCTCTAAGACCTCTACACCAATGTTGTTTGATGCTCTGGGAGCATCCATCTTCTTATTTTTTGGTCCTTGAGAGACCAAAATTCTCCTTTCTTCTTTCTCTTTTACCATGGACCTAATCCATGGATTTATGTCATCATGTACTTTAACACTTGTCATGGCCCATGAATGGGAAAGAGTAGGGATCTTTTGTAATTTTCCACAAATGAACCAGTCAGGGATAACTAGTCCGTGAATAGGGAATTCATCACTGAAGAGATTGACTTCACTAGTGGGGTGAGTAAAGGTCAATCTTGGTTTCTTCTTTGGTCTAATAAGGACCAATGCTATCTCTACCTTCTTCTTCTCTTAGGATGTCATAGGGATAATCTATTTTCCTTTATCTTCTTCAGACTCCCCTACTTGGGCTTGAACCTCTTCAAATTATTCTTCTTCCATGTTAGTATCATATGCCTCTACAAGTCCCTTAAGGTCACCCTCAAGTGTCTCTTTAAGCTCTAAGGCTATCATATCAATGTACTAAACTAGGGAAGGTGACCTTTGTTAGAGTGTTGAAGATGAGGGTCCCTCTCCATGTCTCTCTTCCAATTTCACCTCTCCCACTTTCTCCTTACCACAACCTTGTTCATCTTGGCTTTGTATAATTTATCCCTAATATTGTGGTTGTTCTCCTTGGAGTTATTCCTAAGTTGTCCTAAATGGTCCAAGTAGCAAGTGATATTGAAAAATATGTATTTTCCATGCCTCTCTTGATGGCTTGTCATCCTTAGTTAACATGTGTTCTAGTTTGATGTTGTGCCCTTGGATCCTGGCCAACACCTCTTCATAATTATTGGACTTGATGTAAATGGTGTCATGAACACCAAAATGATGTATGTACTCATAATTGGGGAGATTCTTATCCTTTGAATGGTTACCCATTATGTTTTTAGGATCCCACATCTTGAGCTCATCAAGATGGAACTGAAATTAATCCTTAGACTTGGCCATGATATCAACTTATTGCTAGTCTTGAAGAATAGTTCTCTCAATGGTTAGAGGGAAGGGGTAGAGAAGACCCTTCCTATTTTATTTAAAAATCCCATCAATGTCATTAATGATCTAGTATGTAATTTCTTACTCAAGAAGCTTACTTGGAGGATATACTTTCAATCTATAAGGCTGGGACATAACCCCCTCAGTTTTGATGACTGGATAGTCAGGGTAGTATGAGATGTCACCCATAATTTAAACATAATTTTTGATGATTGGGTGGACCCTAGGAATGGGAACACCTATTATAGCCTCCACTATGGCTAGGTAGATGTAGTCATAAATAAACTACATATGATTCTTATATTTAAAGATATGCAACTTGGAATAATGGTGGGAAATGGTGGGTTTTCTGACCAATTTGTAATACCAAGGAAGTTGATTAAAGTAAGAATGGCATATAGTAGGTATGACATCATATTAAAATACTTATATATCTTCCTTTTGATGGTAGTGAATCACTTGGCTAAGAAAACACTAATCAAATCTCTAATTGGAGGGGTGAGCTTGTGTTCCACCATGAAATGTATGTAGGGGACCCATATTTTGTTTACATATGTGGTTGAGGAGGATCCAAAGGCTTGGTTTAACAAGATAATTATAACTATTATGCCCTCCTTGAATTTTACTATTAGTATTTTACCCTCAATGTCCCTAAAGATATGGGGTCCTTGGTGTAGCCAAGGCCTAAGGATAAAGTCTACGTCATGGTTGATAATCCATTCCTTAATCTTAGATAGGTCTACATGGGGGAGAGAGAGCTAATAAAATTTATCAAAATCTACAAGAGAAATATATGCTATCCTTTTATATTTCCCTTCTTAAATGATCCACTCATCATCTACCCTACAACCAATAAAGATAGGATCAAGGATGTCTATACAATGTAGTATCTCAGGTTTTATAGTAGCATGGTGAAGTTCGGCCATCTAGATAAAAACTAAGTCATAATGCCTTCTACTTACTATAGAAATCCTCTACTCCTTTGTAATGGGATTCAATTCCTCCAACATGAAGAAGATTTTAGACTAATTTCTAATACTTGGGATATTCAGGGTTGTAAATTCTAATTCTGTGTCCTTGAAGAATCACCCTTCATGATCTATCGACAAGTAGAGCTCAGTCTCTTCCTTCAATTTATATTTATGAGCTACCATGATCTTTTTTTTGCAAATTATTTACACTGGTTTACAAATTGGTCTCTTTGAAAGCTCTTTTGCACTCATAAACATATTCAAGATATTATTGGATCAAATTGTGACCAAGTAAATTTAATTGGGTCACTTTTATGTAGGGTTTAGGATTTTGGAGATTTAATGGTAGAATATATTAGAATCTAACTTATACATGCCTTGGATTTAATTTGGACCTTTTCCTTATACCTTTTCATTTTTGAGCCCACAAGACCTTTTGTTTTGTCTTTTTCTACTTACATGGTGCCTATGTGGTAATGGTCTAGACCTTTCACAACATTTTTCATAAATTTCTTTGAGCACTAGCCATTAGTATTTAAAATACATTATTATATCACTCCATCAGATCAAAATCCTAGATTAGTGTGAGTCATTGACCATAATCTAGGCCCTTTATCTATGATTGGATCCTTTTAACCAAGCCCTATGGTTATAACACTTGGCATCTTTAAGTGCCTTCCCCATGCTTTGTATCTTATGTCAATCCTTCATTGAATGAGCATTGGCCACATGATGTTCTCACAAGACTCTGAAAAGTCTTGAGCACCTTTGCACCATTGGATCATCCTTCAACAAAAAACTATGAATTATAGAATCATTGTTTAGTTTTTTTTAATACACTTTCACGATGTGTCAAGCTCGTGGGCTCTCAGGGCCTCATTGAAAAGTCTACAAGAGCCTCACATTGTTGAATCATCTTTTAATAACAATGCATGAACCATTGATCTACAAAGATGCTTAAACTTTAAGTTAGTACATTATTAAAATGTGACATAGGCTTAAATTCCTTAAGCTAAGGTTTATTACATGTTTGTTAAACACGAAGCAAACCTTAGACTAAGGGATTAATGTCCAAGTTTTTTTTAATTATATAAAGGGGACCATGGCTAAAGGTTTTAAGCCAAATTTTATGTTGTGTTTAAAAAAAAATAATGTATGTATTGGTCTAAAATATTTATGCCAAGGATTATAAAATATGCTCAAAAAGATCATCATGACATAATGGTCTAATAACAATAGGATTTTAATGTATTGATAAACACATTAAAACCTTTATCTATAAATCACTTGGTATAAGTCCTATGTAACAAAGATCTCCTTTTAAAATAAGACTTAGTATAAGTCTATAGTTTAAGGTTCATGATATTTAAACAAAATGCCATGGGGACCCTAAAGTATAGATTTAGACTAAGTTTTATTTTGCATATATTTAGATCATAAGACCATTTCCATATTTTTTAGGTCAAAGATTTCCCATGTTTGAGCATCTTTTGAGAACTTCCCTAAATTTTTAAAGCAATTTACAAGCCCTCCAACAAGATTTGGAGCATACTTTGATCCCGAGCAAGATAATTCATTAGATTAAATTTGCTCATGGACATCACATACATCCTTGTGAATGTCAAATGACAATCTTTTGAATGTTAATTTTAATTTAGTGAAACTTTTATTTTAATGGGTTTAAAGTTGACAGTTACACAAACATCAAATACATCCTCTTAGATGTCAAATGATGGTCATAAAAATGTTAATTTCAAGTTATTCAAACTATTATGACCTAATATGAGAATTACACTTGGCACATCCATAGGGCTTCCTAGGATCTTGGACTTAATTTACTCCATTGGATCAAAATCTATGATGAAGCATCAGTTGTTGATCATGATCTAAGAGCTTGCTCTTGATTGGTTTATTTAGTTAGGCAAACCCATTTGATTTTAATCCTTGAATGCAAGGGTGCCATATGTCAATCATTCAGGTCTTCTGTAATACTTTGACCTTTCAATTGTATTTTTCTCCATTCAATTAGGTCCTCACAATGAAGTGAGAACTATTGATCATGATCTGAGGTCTTGAATATGATTGGTCGAGGGGTTATGTATAGGATTTTTTTAGGTTTCCATCACACCATCCAATCAAAGGGATGTGAAGAAGCATGAAATATTAGATCATTTGATATGCATGCTATTTAAGTCAAATTTTGGGATTTTCTAGCTAGATTGAATGCTACAATAAAGCAAACATCATTAGATTTTATGAGATGCAAGGAAGTTAAGTTAGGAGCATGGTGATAAAAGACTTAGGCTAAGGTGTTAATACTAAGGTCTTGATCATATTGATAAATATGTTAGGGCCTTAGGATTAAAACCTTAGGCTAATATATGAATTAAAGGACTGAGTTAACATAAAATTGGACTTGGGGAACCAAAACTTAAGCTAAGGTGTTAAGACTAAGGTCCCATTTATATTAGTAAATATAATGGGGTCTTAGGGTTAAAACCTTAGGCTAAGTTAGGAAATATTAAAAGGATACCTATAGAATGAATATTAGTTAGACACATAAGGAACTTTAAAGGGGGAAATAACAATGGGGACCAAGTATTTTAGGCTATGTTTTAGGTGTGTTTAAACAACACAACTAGGATTAAAATATGAAATTTATACTTAGGTATAAACTATATTTTAATAGTTTCCCACCAATTTATTCCCTCTAGTAATCAAATTTAAATTGAGGGTTTTGCTAGGGTTTTAAAAAATGAATTTCTTAGGAACAAACACCATGGAACCTACAACTATAAGCAATAAAGACTATTTATTAGCATTATTTTTCAAAACAAAAGTAAAACATAACTAATTAAGATTGATTTTGATAAATTGGATGATCTTCAAATTCTAAAAATGATCTTATCATGCCATAATTAATATTTAATCATCAAGGTTTATCAAGGGTCCCAATTTTCAAAAATGGAGGTATGTTGGTCCCAATAAATGGTAAGTCATGGGGGAAACATAGCAATATGTTAGAACCTAGAGACTCTAATTTAGAAAAATAATTAGGTCATCCACTCCACTTGATCAATATCATCATCTAGATCAGGTCATGGTTGAAACAAACCTTGCACTTGTAGACTTATGGTCAAACACCAAGACATAACCATATTGTGTGTGTGCTTTGATTCCACTTACTATTTGTCATGGGATTCAAGAAACAACTTCTAGGTTTCTTATCCTTGATCACTAACACTTGATTTATAGCATGTTAATATGTTCATTAAGAACCATGATTTTAACTTAGGGAAGACTTAGGCATTGCTCTGCTACCAGCTAGGTGTTTATAGCCCCAATAGAGATACATTTGGTTCCACTCAAGGCATTGATCTACGGTCAGCTAGGCATCCATAGCCTTGATGGAGATTACTAAAATCACCTATGTCTAAAAATTTTTGATTTTGCATTTAGTTCTTTTTTGTATTTCTTGAGAATTTTATGCTTTTAGCAAGGTTAGGAACTAGAATAGCCAGGTTTTAGGATTTGGTCAGATGTTTGATATTTGGAAAATCACCTATTATTGTAACCTTTATATTAGGCAAGGATGTTGATTATTTGTTAGTATGGGTATACCATGATAATTTGAGTCCTTACCCTATAATTTTAAGTCTTCTTAAAATCAATTTGGGGTCAAGATAATGGTTAAGTTCTCATGAAAAGATTAACTTTTTCTATTGGTCTTTACCAGTTTATACAAATTACAACATTATGCTTACATTTTAGGACTATGGTCATTATATGCATGGGGTACACACCTTTATTTCTAAATTTTGGGCATTTCCAAGCAAACTTCATAACTTTGAGATCAATATTGTCCAAAAGGACTTATTGGAATCAAGGAATAAGATAATGAGAAAGAAACACACAATAAAAAGTAGGAAAGAAAGAAAGCAAAGGAAATCAAATAAATATATACATGTTTATGTAAAAACAAGGGATAGGAAGGAAAGAACTGAAAGGTAACTAGATATCCTACCTACTCTAAATCTAACCATCTTATAATTCACTCCATGAAGACCTCAAGAAGAGAAGCAGAGAATTAGTGCTTGAGGTACTACCCATTGGTGGGCATTTTAAACTCTACTCCTTGTAGATATTTGAGCTTAAAGGTGTTTTTTCTCAATGTTTTTTTAATCTAATATGGGCCAATCCACAAGGGTGTGAATTTTCCATGTTGACTCAAATGTTTTGTCCTAAAGGAGAACTAGGTCTCCTTGTTTGAACACATTGATTTTTTATCTTTTGTTAAACCACCTTTTGACTATGGTCTGATGTCTATTAAATTCAACAAAGGCTTTCTCCCTTGCATCTTCCATCTGAATGATGTCTAATAATCTTGAGTTGGTAAGTTATTGGCTCTCTTCCATGTATTTATGCATAAATCTATATGTGGGAAACTTGAGGTTGATATGAAAGATAGGTTCTTGTCCATGAACCAATAGAAATGATGAGGCTCTTAAATATTGTTTAATCCTTATCCTATCTACCCATAGTGGAAATTTAAGGATCTTATGCCAAGTCTTGGGCTTGTCTGTAACAAACTTCTTGATTTCCTTCATTAGGTTCTTATTTATGGATTCAGAGACTCCATTTCCTTGGGGATAATGGCTGGATGTAAAATTGAGAGTAATGTCATTATCTTAATCCAATTCAATCATCTCTATAGATATTAATGTAGACCCATTATCACACACTAGAGAGACTAGAGTTCCAAACCTAGTATAGATGTTTTCCTCCAAAAAATTGATCACTTCCTCAGTCTTGCATTATTTAGTGGTTAAAGATTTACTCCACCTTATACAATAGTCTATGGTAGTTATGAAATATTTGTAACCTTCAGATGAATTAGGGTTGATTATGCCAACAAATTCTAACCCCCATTATGCAAATGGTTTTTTGATCATGATTGGTTGTAGAGGTATTACTACATTTGGTTCCTTGGTGCTAAAAATATGACATGAGTAACATTCCCTCACATGTTTATGAGTATCCTTAAAAATAGTTGGATAATAAAAACCAACTCTAATATTTTTTTGAATCATGGTCCTCCTAGATGGATGTCCACTACCTAGATTTTCATAAAAGGTGTTCATGATCTGGGTGGCTTCTTCTTATGAAACACATCTCAAGTAAATCCCTTCAAAATTTCTTCTATATAAGACCCCATTCTTCATTAGGTAGTGGGATAAATTTAACATCAAGTATCTCTTTTACTCCATGGATAATCTTATAGGACAAATACCATTAATTATCAAATGTATGATTGAATCATACCACTCACTAGCTTGAAATTTATGTTGATCCACTCGCATAATACTTAACCTAGAGTTAGAATTAGCAATCATCTAGATCAAACCATGGCACCTTATCAATTTTGTTGTTTTCATCTCCAAGTCATACTCTTTCAAAACTAACATCCACTTACCTCTATGTTCCCCCAATTCATTAAAACTTAACATAAGTTTGGTGGCAAGGTCAAGTAAGATATCATGCACCTTATTTCTAATGATGTAATGCCTAAATTTATTAAATAACTTAACTAATGCATATTCCTTCTTATCAATAAATGAATAATTTAACTTATCATTCTTAAAATTAGTACTCATAAAATAAATTAGATGATCACAACCATCAACCTTTTGATTTAACACTGCAACCATAGTGTGGTAAGATGTAAAGGAATAGAGTTAGAAGTCCCTTGAGAAGTCAGGACTTATGAGGATTAGAGCCTATTTAATGGCCTTATTGATATCATTGAATGACTTTCTAGATTATTAATTCCATGTAACTTTGAAATCCTTCTTTATCATGTCATTTAGTAGCTTGATAATCTCTACAAAGCCAAAAATAATTTTTTTTATAAAATTTATTTTACCAAAGAATGACTTTAGCTCTTTCTTACTATTTGGAGGTTTTATTCTAGATATGGCCTCCACTCTTTTAGGATCTATAGAGATCCCATCTTTGTTATAACATGCCCTATTAATTTTCCTTCAGTAACACAAAAGATACTCTTCTTAGGGTTCAAGGATATTCCATACCTTTTGCATCTATCAAAAACTTATTGTAAGTGCATGAAGTGATCTTCCCTATTTTTAGAGAAAACTATTAGATCATACATATATAATAATTCACTTACCTATTAGGCATTGAAAGGCATGGTCCATAGCTATTTAAAAATTAGTTCTTGCATTGATTATCCCAAAAGGCATTCTCTTATAAGCAAAGGTTCCCCATTTTGTTGTGAAAGTTGTTTTTATTTTATCCTCTCTATCAACCAACACCTAATTGAAACCTAAAAATCCATTAAGAAAAGACATCATATCTAAAACTAAAACAACTTGAGTTACTTGGTATAGAGAAGGAAGAAGATAGTTGTCCTTTTTTCATGCTTTGTTTAAGTTTATGAAATAAATACAAAGCCCAATATCATCATTTATCTTCCTAACTGGCACTAAGTTGGCCACCCAAGTAGAATGCCTAATGGGGAAGAGTATCCTAACATCTATTAATATTTTGAACTCTTTGAAGATCATGGATTCTATGATAGGGTTTGTAGGCCTTTACTTCTACCTGAATGGTTTGCAACTTTATTTAAGGGGTATAATATGGCTAATGACTCTTAGATCAAATATTATTAAGTCATCATAGGACCATGCTATGACATCCTTGTATTGGGTAAGGATCTCTTTGGCTTTCTTATTCCCACTGTTGGTATAGGTTTTTCCAACATTTACTAGTTGGTGTTGGTCTTGGAGGCCAAGATCAACAACATTATAATCCTTCTCACTTACCTTGGGAACCTTATAAACTTTAGCTAGTTTGTCCTAATCAAATAGTCTCTCCAAGGTAATCGTCCCCTTGGGGATCTTGTTATCATTCATTTGAATTATTTCACCAATAAATTTATCCCCCTTAGATGTATTTTCATCAGTCTCATAAATAATATGAGCATCAAATGCTCTATAATTGGTCATAAAATCTAATATCTATTGATTATCATTGAAAACTTGAAAATGGTTAACATTATTAGGTACTGAAGGATAAGGGATCAGCTCAATGATGAAATTAGGGAAATCTTGATGGGGCATGAAGTTGGCTACA
The DNA here is from genome assembly GCA_037957365.1 of Torreya grandis. Taxonomy (NCBI): domain Eukaryota; kingdom Viridiplantae; phylum Streptophyta; class Pinopsida; order Cupressales; family Taxaceae; genus Torreya; species Torreya grandis. The sequence goes on along the minus strand of JARHVA010002248.1, from coordinate 1,225,510 downwards.
TCAGATGCCAACTCAATAACAACTTGGATTTCCTCCCTTCGCATTAAGGTGATGCTAAAAACATCAAAGGAGTAAATCAAATCCTAAACCCTAAACTTATACCTTTTCAAGTATGATATCTTTCATTGGTATCTGCTTCTTACTTGGTTGACCACTAGTTTTGAATCCCCATAAACTAGCAACTATTTGACCTTATTCTTTATAGTAAATTTTAAATCTAAAATAAGGGCTTCATAGTCAATAAGATTGTTAGTACAAGGTAATTAGAGCCTATAAGAATCATGGTGATTTCTATTAGTAGGGTTAGTTAAGGAAACACCAACACCTAATCTAAAATTACACCTAGTACCATCAAAATGCAATTTCCATAGCCTAGGAACAACATGAGCACTCTTAGGATCATATACTTTATCAGTATCTAGGGTAAAAACCCCTAAGTCTGAGTCAATTATGTTGACCCTTTTATTTACAACATTATTTTTTGTTATCATGTGTTTCATCCTTGGCTCTCTCTCTAAACCTTTATTTGATTAGGAACTCCCTTCCAAGGTAGTCACAGATGTGAGCAATCTATGGACATGTAACCATTCAAAGCCTTGGTCCATTCTTGCTCAATAAGATCCCATAAACATCATTTATATCAATAACTTGAATATCAATGAATTATTTCACCCTAGGCTCATAAGTTAGTTACATGTGAACATTTAAAATCTCTTCAATTATCATAACTCTAGATTTATCTAATTGGGTGACAACCTTATCAGACTTAATAGGAGTTAGGTCAAGTTGTTTGTATATACCTGTAGGAATGATGTTGGTCAAAGCTCTTGATTCTAGTAAACAATTATGTAAGTTCTTACCAAACATCCTGATAGTGAATAAAAAAGGAGGAGACTTAGCCTTGGCTTTGTATATAGTCACATTGGAATTATCTACCTTGTGTGGATTATTGGAATTATTTGATAGAGATTCTAGCAGGAGGTCTTTTTAATCTATGATTTGTGTAATTTCATGTAATGTAATATTATCCTTTATTTTCTTCATGTCCTCAATAATGTTACATCTAATTTTATTAGAACTAGGAATATCAACATTAGGTTTAGAAGTTGTACCTTTAGGTGGTTCTAGATTATTTCTTGAAGAGGTATCTGGAGGAGTTATAAAATTATTTAGATGTGTTAAGAAAGTCAAGTGATACCTCTACTCCCTATTACTTAATGGATAGGTCTTATTTAATAAATATTAAAAATATTATATTTCCTTAGGTATCTCATCAGGTTCATTTTACTCTTTAAAAGGGAAATTAAAAGTATCAACCATGAAGGCTTGGTTAGATGACTTAAATCTAGAAGTAACTGCACCACTTTCCTTGTTGGAGACCACTTCAAATTTATTCAACTCCTCTTGGAAAGCCTCAAAGGATTTGAAAACCTCTATGTAATCAATTTTACCATGATTGGTTGTGTAATTCACTCTATAATAATTAGGTAATGCAATATCAGTAAGGTTAATGTCACATTCTTGTTATTAGAAGATGGTTTATTAACCTTGTTATTATGAAAAATATCATTATGAATCCTATTGTTTGGCCTATTATACCTTTAAAATGAGAAGTTCCTACCTAAGCTGTCATCAGTGTTTCCAACTTATTTTTTCAACTAAACAAAATTAGTACTTAAATTTTGGACCATTTTTAAGATAGATTGATTCTCATTTTTAGGAGTTTTAAAATTATGTACCTAGTTATTATTAGTAGATAGTACCAAATCCCTTTGATCATTTGGATTGAATTCATAAGTAGGATGATTTAAGAGTCTTAAATTTTGATTGGGAGAAACATGACTCAATGGAAACTAATTTAAGTTTGGGAGTTGGTTTAATGCTAGGGTATTTTGGTTGTTATTGGGAAATAAGTTCTTCACAGACATATGTGGGTTGATGTTTGGCATAGAGTATGACATTTATCCTTGGGGATGCATCTAATCATTGATGATTACTACCTTAGAATAGGTCCTAGCTAATGAATTTATAGCTGGCATGGATCTCTTCAAAAATATAAAGGTCATGGGATCTACTACATCTTTGTATATTTCTAATTCTAAGACATCATCAAGCTTATACATTTATATGGTCCTACTATACATTTTTTTTAAATATATAATTAAAGGACCTAATAAGCTCACTGGCATCTCTTCTAATAGTGGTCAATTGATGGTAAATGACACAAGGATTGACAATATTACCAAATTGATCAATAAAAACATTTTTGAAACCATTCCAGCATGTGATATACTTATCAATAAAGTTCAAGAACCATTCATAAGAAAAATATTTAAAGGTAAAAGGGAATAACCTCCAAGTTACATCTTCATGCACAACATTTATCAACCTTAAGGTAGAATTAAAATACTTAATGTGTTCTTTAGTAGTTGTAATACCAGTTAGACTAAATGTAGGCAAATACATCTCAAGATTGTGTGGGAGATTATTCACCACACTTGGTACATTAATTGAGGATTCTCCCAACCAAGCCATACTTGTATGAATTTTGAAGGCACAAGTACCTTGAAGAGGTGAAGTTGGAAAATATTTGTATCTCCTACATTTACCTTTGTCACACTTGACCTTTTAATGAACCTCAAGCTCAAGTAAAGGCTCCTTGGTCTCTGAGTATGATCTTGTTCTAATTTTGGGTAATTCTAGTTAGAAATTTGAAGATCTTGCCTAAAATATGATGTATCAAGTAAAATTTTATAAATAATAAGATTTAGACCCACACATTGAGCTTATTTTGCAAAGTTTGTTTGAAAACTACAAAGGGCATTGATCTTTGACTGAATTAGTTCAAAGATGTATTCAATTCAATGAATCTGATCTATCTTTATAAATCTAAGCCTAAATGAACTCAGATCTATGATTGATATACTAGCCTTTGATCAAAACAAGTAGTCCTAACCTCATATACTATGGATTTTCAAATTTTAATCTAAATTTACCAAAAATAAGTATTAATATCTCAAATAACTTCAATCTTTGTCTAAGGAAGCATAAAGATATGTCACAAATAGTAGAGATCAATGGTATTTATACTTCTAAGCAAAGAATTCACTCAAAAGCATGAAAGATACACTGATCTTAGATCAAAACATCCTAAGATCAATAAAGATCCAAAAAAATTATGGGGATTTATCCCTTCTAGTGCCATCAAGTAACCACCTTGTTGATGCCTCTAAATGTACCACAGGGTTCATTAATGTTCAAAGAACACTTCTCATTATATAATTTGATGAATTCAGAGCATGAGTAGCAAGTTGTGGTAACTTAATGTCACCTATGATGAAATAGCAGTAGAGATATGTATTGGTGTCCCATAAATTTATAATGAGTGATAATTGGGAGGCATCATGTTTCATTCTTTGTGAATTGTAGAGAATATATGTTAATACTTAGTGAATTATGATCCAAATTTAAGCTAAAGACTAATCTAAATGAATATTTATAATGAAGCTAAAAATAAAGTGGTTTGGTGTAAAAAAGATAAAATAAAAGGGTAAGGTAGAAAATAAATGAGTGATTACCAATTTTAGTCTCAAACATTATGACAAAGCATCAATTGCAACTGAGTATACATTCAACCAATATATAGTGCAACATAGCCTAAGCTCAAATTTCACTATATACCAAGAAAACTTTAAAGGATAATGTAAAGAGCCACAATTAAGAACCATATATACTTTAAGGATTTACTATAATAATAAAATAGTATTTTCACATTTAAATATAGAGAAAAATGAAATGAATCAAAACTTAAGATCTTCTAACTAATCTAGAATATGCAAAAATTAGAAACCCTATGATTAAGAAATGTAACTCAAAATTCAAAGACACCATTCAAATTCAAGACATAAAACCAATAATTGAGAGAAAGATATATTAGAAATTGACATATCAAATATGAAAAATCCTTACATAATTCCTTGATTATATTAATTGCTCCAAGTGTACAATATTTAATCAAAATTCTCCCTCTTTACAAAGTGGTAATGCATGACTTTAGATAAATATCAAGTAGTATATTGGTTAGTTACAATACACAAGTGTACAAAAAACAAGGAAAATTGGCCTTCCTAAGATGGTTCTAGAATACACTTGCTTTCTACAATTAAACTAACCTAGGGGAAATATGCTAACAGACTAGCATATGCCTTTATAATGGAATATTCTATTTCAAAATTTATAAAATTATAAAAAATAGAATATTGTCTAATTTTCTAGTGGGGCCTCTACTTGTTGTTGTTGGAGAATGCTCATGGCTTTTGCATGTTGTTCATCAACTAGATTTATATCCATAATAGCCTTCAGGATACACTCCTCCTAATCTACCAAGTCCTCAAGTTCTTTGTTATTGTTTTCCATGGCTTATTTAATGATCTTAGCCTCCTTTATCCTTTCTCAAACATTGAATATCGTGTCTAAAATCTTACTATTATCAACCCCATATTTTTCTTGGCTCTTTCTTTTGATTTATTGAGTCACCAAAGTAGCCCTATGTTTGAATTCTTCATCACTTATGATTCCAAGGGCAATGGGTTGTGTATGATCTACAAGCATAGTCCTAAAAATCTGCTCAATACTTGCAATTACCTCTTTATCATCTTCTAGGAGTCTTTCCACATTATTATGCCATGCACTCAAACTTTGAACCTTGTCAACTATAATTCCTAGAATTGTGCTCAAGTGTCCTAAACTAATGGTTTTGAATCCTAGGATCTATTTTCTTTCTTGGATGTTGAGAAGTTCAACTATTTTGTCTTCTTAGGCTTACCATTAGGAGATCAAGCTTTTGGCTAATGCACTCTATTGTGATAATGTACTCTACCTTAACTTCATTATTTTGAGTGCCTCAAACATGTCATAAAATGACTCATCAAGCATTTTGGTCATTACCTCAGGTACTAATAAAATTACCTATGTCTCTAGGTTTTATTTTTCCCTTTCAAAATTATATATCCTCTATTACATTCCTTTGACCCCTACTTTTGCTTGTGTTAACTAGGATTCAATCAAGCTTTCAAGATATTCTTCATGAATGGAAAGTTCACCTAGCTATTTACCTCTTACTAAGGTTAATCCTACAAAGGGCTCCACCTTTTGAAAGGTGAATTTATCTACTCCCACCATGGATATATTGGTGGTAACCCTCTCTAGTCTAGCTATCTATAGATTAAATTGCATGGTTTTGGATGACTTTATAAATTTTAGAGGATTTGAGACATCTACACTGGTGTTGTTTGATGCTCTAAGAGCACCCATCTTCTTATTTTTTAGTCCTTGAGAGACCACAATTCTCCTTTCTTCTTGCTCTTTTATCATGGCCCTAATGCATGGCTTTATGTCATCATGTACTTCAACACTTTTCATAACCCATGAATGGGAAAGAGTAGGGATCTTTTGTAATTTTCCATAAATGAACCAATAAGGAATGACTAGTCCATGAATTAGGAATTTGTCATTGAAGATATTGACTTCACTAGTGGGGTGAGTGAAGGTCAATCTTGGTTTCTTCCTTGGTCCAATAGGGACCAATATTAGCTATGCCTTCCTCTTCTCTTAAGATGCCATAGGGACAAGATATTTTCCTTTATTTTCTTTAGACTCCCTAGGTTAGACTTGAAATTCTTCAAACTATTCTTCTTCCCTATCAGTATGATATGCCTTTACAAGTTCCTTTAGAGCACCCTCAAGTCTCTTCAACATCTAATGCTATCATATCAATGTACTAAACTAGGGAAGGTGGCCTTTATGGGAGTGTTGAAGATGAGGCTCCCTCTCTAGGTCTCTCTTTTAATTTCACCTCTCCTACTTTCTCCTTACCATAGCCTTGTTCATCTTGGCTTTGTATAATTTATCCCTGAAGGTATGTGTATTCTCCTTAGGGTTGTTCTTAGGTTGTCTTAGATGGTCTAAGTAGTAGGTGATATTTCAAAGGATGCATTTTCCATGCCTTTCCTAATGGCTTATCATCCTTGGTTAATCTATGCTCTAGTTTGATGTTGTGCCCTTAGATCTTGGCTAACATCTTTTCATAATTCTTGTCATTGATGTAGAAGGTGTCATGAACACCAAGCTGATGTACGTACTCAGGCTTGGGGAGCTTTTCTCCTTAAAATGGATATCCACTATGTTCTTAGGATCCCACATCTTGAGTTCATCAAGATGGAACCCAAATGAATCCATGTGCTTGGCTATGGTATCAACTTATTTCTAGTCCTAAGGAATAGTTCTCCTAATAGTTAGAGGGAAAGGGTGGAGAATACCATTCATATTTTTTTAAAATCTTGTCAATGTCATTGATGATTTGGGAGGTAATTTCTTGCTTAGCAATCTTACTCAGAACATATACTGGCAATCTATAAGGCTAGGACATAATCTCCTCAATCCTAATGACTATACAATCAGGGTAGTATTAGATGTCACCCATAATTTCAACATACTTCTTGATGATTAGGTGGAATTCAGGCATGGGAACACCTATTATAGCCTCCACTATGGCTAGGTAGACATAGCCACAAATAAATTACATATGGTTCTTATATTTAAAGATATATAACTTGGAATAATGTTGGGAAATGGAGGTTTTTCCCTCAATAGACCAATTTCTAATACTAGGGAATTTAATTGAGGCAAGAAGGGCATCTAGTAGGTATGACATCATATAAAACTACTTATATGTCTTCCTTTGGATGACAGTGAATTTATTAACCAAGAAGACACTAATCAAATCTCCAATTGGAGGGGTGAGCTTTTATTTCATCATGAAATGTATGTAAAGGACCCAAATTGTTTTTACATATGTGGTTGAGGAGGCTCTAAAGGCTCATTTTAATAGGGTCATTATAACTTTGATGCCCTCCCTAAATTGGATTATTAGGATTTTTCCCTCAAAGTCCCTAGAGATATGGGGTCCTATGTGCCACTAGGGCCTAAGGATAGAGTCTAGGTCATGGTTTCTAGTCTATTCATTAATATTTGATAGGTCTACATGGGGGAGAGGGATATTATAATATTTTGCAAATGCTATAAGAGAAATATAGGCTATCCTTTTATAATTCCCTTCTTGAACGATCCACTCATTATCTAACCTATAGTTAATAAAGATAGGAACAAGGGTGTCTATACAATGTAGTAACTTAGGTTTTGCAGTAGCGTGGTGAAGTCTAGCCATCTAGACAACAACCAAGTCATAATGCCTTCTACTTACCATATTAATCATTTACTCTTCCTTTATAATTATGGTTTTCAATTCCTCCACCATGGAGAAGACTTCAAACCAATTACTAATACCTAGGACATTTAGGGCTACAAGGTCTAATTCTATGTCCTTGAAGATTCAACCTTCATGATCTATCAACAAGTAGAGCTCAATCTCTTCTTTTAATTGTTATCTATGAGCTACCATGGTCTTTCTTCTATAAATTGTTCACACTGGTTTGCAAATTGGTCTTTGTGAAAGCTTTTTTGTTCTTAAAAATATAGTAAAGCTCTTATTGGATCAAATTGTGACAAAATAAATTCAATTAGGTCAATTTTTATGTAGGGTTTAGGGTTTTGGAACTTTAATGGTAGGATATATCAGACTCTGGCTTATACGTGCCTTGGATTTGATTTGGACCTTTACCTTTATACCTTTTCATTTTTAAGCCCACAAGATATTTGATTTTTTACTTATCTACTTGCATGGTGCCTATGTGGCATTAGTCTAGACCTTTTGTGACATTTTTCATAAATGCCTTTGAACACTAGCCATTGGTATTTAAAATACCTTCTTTTACTTCACTCTGTCAGATCAAAATATTGGATTAGCATGAACCATTAACCATAATATGGGACATTTACCTATGGTTGGATCCTTTTAACTAAGCCATATGGTTGTGACACTTGGCATCTTTGTATGCCTTCCCTGTGCTTCATATCTTATGTTAGTCCTTTATCAAACAAGCATTGGCCATGTAGTAATCTTGTGGGCCTCTAAAAATTCATGAGTGCCTTCACTGCATTAGATCATCCTTTAGTGACAAAGCATGAACCGTCAGATCATCCTTTAATTTTAATTTCAATGCATTTTTTCCATGGATCAAACTTGTGGCTTTTGGGGCCTCATTGAAAGGTTTATCATGTTGTTGGATCATCCTTCAATGATAAGGCATGAAATTTTGATCTATATAGATTCCCAAACTTTAAGTTAGTACATTATTGAGATGGCATTTAGGCTTAAATTCCTTAGGCTAAGGTTTATTATGTGTTTATTAATCATGAAGCAAAAATTAGGCTAAAGGATTTATGTCTAAATTTTATGAATTATATAAAATAGGACCATGGCTAAATGTTTCAAGACAATGTTTAATTATGTTTAAATAAACACAATGTATACATTGGTTTACAATATGTATGCCAAGGCTTATAAAATATGTTAAAAAGGATCATCATGACATAATGGTCTAATAACAATAGGATTTTTGACAAACACATTAAAACCTTTAGCTAGAATCACTTAGTCTAAGTCATACGTAACAAAGATCTCCTTTTAAAATATGAGTAGTATAAGTCTATAGTTTAAGGTTCATGATATTTAAAAAAAATGCCATGGGGAGATTAAAGTATATATTTAAACTAAGTTTTATTTTGAATATATTTAGACCATAAGACCATTTACATATTTTATAGGTCCAATATTTCCCATGTTTGATCATATTTTAAGCACTTCCCTAAATTTGTAAAGCAATTTCCAAGCCCTATAACAAGATTTGGAGTATACTTTGATCCTAAGTAGGATAATTCATTATCTTAAATTTGATGGTCTCATGGATGTCAAATACATCCTTGTACATGTCAAATGATGATCGTACAAACTTCCATTTTAAGCTAGTGAAGCTTTTATTTTGATGTGCTTAAATTTGATGATCACATGATTGTCAAATACATCTTCATGGATATAAAATTATGGTCACACAAATGTTAGTTTTAATCTCATCAAATTATTATGACCCAATGTGAGAATGCCACTTAGCACATCCATGGGGTTTCCCAAAATCTTGGACTTAATTTTACTTTATCAAATCAAAATTTGTGACGAAGTGTCAGCCATCGATCATGATCTAAGAGCTTGTTCATGATTGGTTTCTTTATTTTGGTGAGCCCATTTACTTTTAATCCTTGAATGAAAGGGTTTCACATGTCAATAATTCAAGACTTCCATAATTATTTAACCTTTCAACTATGCTTCACTCTATTTGATTGGGTTTTCATGATGAAGTGAGAACCATTGATCATAATTTGAGTGATTGAATATGATTAGTCTGAAGGGTTATATATAGGATTTTATCAATTTTCCCTTGTATCATATGATCAAAAGGCCATGAGGAAGCACAAACCATTAGATCATTCAAGATGCACACTATTTAATTCAAAGTTTGGGCTTTTCTCACTCTATTGGATCAAATGTTATGATAAAGTGAGGGTCATTATATCCTACGAGATGCAAGGAAGTTAATTTAGGACTGTGGTGATAAAAGACTTAGGATAAGGTGTTAAGACTAAAGCCCTGATCCTATTGATAAATACATTGGGGCCTTAGGATTAAAACCTTAGGCTAAGATATGAATCAAAGGACTGAGCTAACACAAAATTATACTTGAGGAACTAGATCTTAAGCTAAGGTAGTAAGACTGATATCCTATTTGTATTAGTAAATACAATGGAGCCTTAGGGTTAAAACCTTAGGTTAAGCTATGAAATATTAAAAGGAGCCCTAAAAAATGAATATTAGTTAGGTACATAAGGAATTTTAAAGGGGGAAATAATAATGGGGACCAAGTATTTTAGGATAAGTTTTAGTCATGTTTAAAAAACATGACTAAGATTAAATATGAACTTTATACTTAGGTCCAAAATAGATTTTAAAAGGTTCCTACCAATTGATTCCTACCAGTATTTAAATTTAAACTAAGGGTTTTGCCAGGGTTTTAGAACATGAATTTCTTAGGAACAAACACCATGGAACCTAAAACTATAAGTAATCAAGACCATTTATTAGCATTGTTAGTCAAAACAAAATCAAAACATAACTAAGTAAGTTTCTTTTTGATAAAGTGGATGATCTTTAAATTATACAAATGATCTTATCATGTCATATTTCATGTTCAATTATCAAGGTTTCTCAAAGGTTCCAATTTTCAAAAAATGGGGGTATATTGATCCCAATAGCATGGATGTCAGTTGACTATCATGAGGATGTCATTTAATGATCATGTGAATGTCAAATTTAATCTCAATAATGTGTCAAACTTATGAGATTAAATTTGATTGTCATGTGGATGTCATTTGACTATCATAAAGACATTACTTGATGATCACGTGAACATTAAATTTAACCTCAACAATGGCTAATTTATGAAATAAAAGTTGACAGTCATGCAAATGTCATTTGACAATCATGAGGACATTATTTCATGGTCATACAAATGTCAAATTTAACCTCATAAATTACCTGTTTGGATTCAAAAATAAACCTAACATATCAATAATTCTCATTGATCCATATAGTTGATCCAATGGTGTGAGGTTGATGAATACTTTTTAAAGGTCTTAGATTAAGCAAAGAGTTTCCAAGTGGCATAATTTCATGATTGGAGTGCAAGTCAAAAAGTTCTAAGTTGATATCCTATGATGCACATCTACTCAAACCCATTAGATTGAATGACACGAGAGTGAGTTGAAATGTCAATGTTGTGTGAGAGAGACAAGTATCACCATTATAGGAGCCTAGGACATAGATCTAATGACCTATGGGAAGAAGTAGGGATCCTAGTACATAAAGCTTATAATCCTATAGAGATACCAAGTGATACACATATGAAGTAGAGAAAAATAGGGAATGACAAGTGTCAAGCACATAGGAATCAATGAGACAAAAGCACTAAAATCCAATGAACCACATTAAACTAGTACATAAGGATCGATGGTGTGAGTTCTAGGTAGAATTTTAAAAGATCATGGACTCAATTAGGTGTTGATACATGTCACATTTAGAAAGCTAGAAGGGAATTATGGATAGAATACATGGCTCTTTGGACACTTGAGCTATATTTATCAATAGACATTGGGTCTCATAGTTAATCTATATTATGAAAACATATGTCTTAATCTGAATGGCAAATATAAAAGTGAAGATCCATATTCTATAAAAGGCATAGGTGAGTATGCAATGCACCATTCATATTAGTAATAGAGAATAATAGTGCCATTGGTTATAAAACATTGGTAAAGTGATTTTGGTCCTTCATGTATATGTTAGAGTTCCATTTGAAGGTGCCTAATTTAAAATATCAATAGGTTGCTTTCACAACCTATAAAAAGAGGCATGTGCAATTTGGTTAAATGGTTCATCTATTTATAGTTTGCATATAGTTAAATCTATAATGTAGAAATTTTCATTATCTTTATACACATGCACATGTTGCATAGCTTTAGTAAAGGCTAATTTAAACTGATAACTATAAGTAGACTCTTATACAATTTTATACCATAGTTAGAAATCATGTTCTAACTATCTCATGTAACAACCTTGTATAAACTTAGAGGATGAGGTGACCCCTTACCCAAGTCTACATAAACATTTGTAATCCAACTTGGATTTTTGCTAGAAGATTTTTGAATATAGGAGTAGCATCAGTTTTGATAGTTAGTGAATGTGTTTGTGTATTTTCTTTCCAATTTTTATGTAATTAGTTTCTTACTTTATTTGGTTATATGTTTTAATAATCTTTAGTGTGAAAAAGCTATGAATGGATTCTTGGCTATACTAATTGATGTGCTAATATATATATGTGTAATAGCTATTGAAGGATTGGTAAATATATTAATTAAGATAGTTAATTCTGTATTGATTCATAATTATGATTGTGCATGAGTGATTTCTTGGATGTAGTTTTTTATGTGTGTACAACAACTACCTAAGATACTTCATTAGCTCGAGATATGATCTTCTAATTAAGGGTGTGCAACATCTACCCTAAAAGTAGCAACCTTTTTCTAAGGTTTGTGAATTTAAAACATCATTATTTCCTTAGACTTCTTAGTCATGTTTGATTGTGTGTATGTAATTATTGCTAGCAACAGGCCTAGGTTATGAGAGTACTTATCTTTTTAAAAACTAGCCAAGGAAGTAATTATTGAAAACCATAGAAGATTTCTCTTTGACCTTACCCTTCCCTCCTTTTTTTTGAGTTTGTTTTGATATCTACCCACTCTATATTAGCAACCAGCTTCCCATCCAACGCACATAAAGATTCAGTACCCTTATTAAGAACCACACCTCCATCCAAAAACCTTGTCAACAACTTGCATGCCCTATTGCTATTCCATAAATAGGTTAAAATAAAATGCATACCTAAAACTCATGCCTTAGAGTGTATTTTACCTCTATTAATATCCTAAAATGTTAGAGGCTACCTCTTAAAGGCTATGGTGTGCATAAAACTCACATCAATAAATATAATTTAGCATTAGCTAAATATAACTAGTATAGTATTTCATGGATTAACTTATTATTTTATATTCATAGACAAGATTAAATAATGTTAAAGTTAACATAACATACAAATTTTAAGGATCACACCATCCTTATAACCTCATAAAGGTAACAAGTGAGACAATGTTTCCCTACTTGTTTAGCTAGTTCACAACAAGTTAAAATTTTATCTCAACCCTTTTTAGACTAACAAGATGTTCTACACATCCTATACTCTACTTGATTATGATGGAAGGTACATAAATGTCTCATTAAAATAGCATTATTTAATTAAAAATAGAATAACATAAATCTAATCAAGGGTATATAATACGATATCAATTATATGCAACTTATACTTCTTAATTTAGAACCAATATAAATTAAAGGTTTTTCACTCTACATGGGAAAATTTTACATGTTAGATAAATTAATGACTCTAAAAATTCACAAGGGGAAAGTAGATAACTAACATCCCAAAAAAAACTCTTAAATACCCTCATATGGTAAAAATAAAACACCCCAACTCAAGTTTTCAAATCACTACTCACTTACCAATCTTGTATGAGCAGTATCATAACCTACTTCTATAATCAGAATGAAAATTCTAAACACATAGATGTATCAATCCATTCCATTTATACAAATTCTCTATCAATAAGAATTAGAAGACACTATTCCATGAACTCCAAGGAATATGGTTCAAAAAAACATTTCAACATCAAGAAAATAAGAATCCTCTCAGGGCATATAATGATGTCAAATATAAGTGAGGGAGTGACAACTTACCTATGTGCCCAGTATGAGAGGTGACACTTCTTCCTAATCCATATAAACATAAGGGTACCAATACCTAAACAAACTCCTAACACATAGGAATTATGAACCAAGACATCTACACTCTACTACAAGAAAATTCCCACCACACTAGGTGGTACCAAACTAAAAATGGTCTTAAAGAATTTCCCACTCCTAGGATTTGTGTACACAAGACACAAAACTAATACACATATACCTAAGAGAGAATCATCCCATGCTTTTAAGACACATAAGAAAAACACCAATAATAGAGGTGACTTCATTAACAAGTAAGAATGTAATCATTCTTGAGGTGTTTGACCTAAATGATCAAAATATGATAGGAATATCTTGTTCATAACTCATGAATTGTGTTATGTATTCACCTAACAAACATTGATTACATCCATCACCATTTGAGAAAATCAACCCTTTTATAACTCTAAGAGGGTATGAATGCTCCTAAAGTACACACTCACTGTACCACACGCATTTCACTATTCTCTTTTCTAATAAATAGAGGGATACAAAAATGCTAATGGATTCATTAGGTCCTATAGTTTTATCCACAAATTTGATACCCCATGCAACAACCTTGTTAGGATAAAACTAGAAATATGTAAAACATTTCTATAATTAAACACATATACTATAAATATATTACACCATGAGAATCAATGCAGTGATCATAAAATAATTTAAGTGTGATAACTGTAAATAATCATGTGACATATAATAGTCATTGATCACTATCAACATATGAAACACATCATACTACAAACATAAAAAGTAATTACAAATATCTAGCTATTATTGGTATAATACACAACCAATACTATCAATCCATAGTAAATAGGTATTTATAATTTGGCATAATAGATAACCATTGTTGTCAATCCATAGTATATAAGTATTTACAATTCTTCATGATAATGATTATAATAAAAAAAAATAATAATATAATGTACATAAATAAGATGCATGACTCCCAAGAGCATGAGTACCTTGAACTCTTTAATATCTGTGGCAATCTCAAGTGTTGTCTCAAAAGTAGTACTAATGTGGGGAGGGAGCACATCACCTGAGAACTTTTCCACACCAACCATAGAATAATGATCCTTTACACTAATACCATCATGGAATGGCCCTCCCTTCATTTATGAGTAGATAATTATGATCCAAGAATCTTGAGAGACAAGCTAGTACATGTGTGTTGTATTATTTCTAAAACTAAATATGTGATGTATCATACAAAACCCATTTTATTGCAAGGTATCGCACAAAAATGTAAATCATAATCATTAAATGAAAATGTCTAAATAAACATACTTTGTCTAATTTTTCAAGAATAATAATTAATAGTGATCTATAGATCAGTCAAAATTCATACATACCATTTGATCAAATTGCCTTCATATAGCATTGTGATGCTAGTAAGCCAGTGAAGTTCATCTCACTACTTACTCAGTATTAGCAATGCGAGATTGGTTAACATAATATAACCAAAATAATTCATACAATTTACATATTACTATAAATAATGTGATAATTATAGGAGTATTTAAAAAGTATACATTTATTTCATCAAACATACAAATGAATCTCACATTATTATCTTACCCATACTAGAAATAATGACTATAGTTTATGCCACCTAGGTAAACTACATATTTAAATATAGATTCCAACTACCACAATTAGTTTCCAAACATACTACACCCTAAGATAAACCATATTACCATAGTCTATTAATCAAAGAAATAACTACTAATTTTCCATAATCAGTCATCATATAGTATTAAATACATGGAAACATAAGCTTCTATTTAGGAAACTAGATATAACAAAGAAAGTCATAGTTTCCATGAAACACATAATATCATATCCTACCATTCATTAAAATATCATGGGATGTATACACACACATATAAAATCCTAATAATTATCACAAAACATATTATTCATAGTAATAATCAACATGCATACATTTAATCAATAAAACATAGGTGTGAGTTTAGACATAACAATTACATTATGGACCACCTATGTACAACATAAATTTATACTATAATACTCTATGACATATCATAATATCATAGTTCTTTGTTTATAAATAATACAACAAAAGTATGAATAACCAATCTTATAATTTCAAGAAATAAATGATCAATAATCATAATTAATAATCCATCAAGTGTGGGTTTATACCACCTGGGTATACCCTATGGTTAAATTGCTTATTACTATAACTTATAGGCACACATCAAGATACACTATTTTATGCTAAATATATAAAAACACTTGTTCTTATTTACTCATAGTATGTTCCACTTGCTAGTTTTCATTATTGCATGTATATATACACTAACATCCATAATGTTTTTAGAGAATCTAGTAACCAAATTATGTCCCATGTGAGGAAAATATTTCATTCAATTACTTATTATATCTTTAAGAGGTTTTATCCATAATATTTATAGTTTTTAAGACCCATAGGACCCTTGAACTATTTTAACCACCCATTTAATTAAGGGTTTAGGTATATGACCCAATACACCTATATATATGATAAATTATATGAATACTCAAAACAGTGTATAGATATGTTTTCTATATGAATATTCTCATCTATGTTTAATATAAATGTACATAATAATATATATAAATATGTTTTACCAATTTCAATATCCATTAGAACTCTAATCAATGAATTGATCATTAAAACTTTCCTAATCAGAAAATACATTGGCATTCTATTATAGATAATAATTTCCCTAGAATATAGATTATCATAGAAAACTAACCATTTATGCTCATATCATATCACCATTATTTATAATATATAAACATTCACACAATTCTTCATAGTCTCATATGCATATTACTCTATGTAAGTTTGATTTTGTCAATTTGTTGAAATTAACACTTACACACACTTAAGGACTCCAACACGTTGAACCTAACAAGGTTATCTTTATTTATGAAAATAAGCATCACATGTAAAGTATGTTACAGTAGCAAATACTCTAAAATATTTAATGCTACATATATAATAAAACACAAAAGAGAGATTCAATGCATAGCTCTTAGATATCACATAACTTAATTTAGTCGATGTATCAAAACTATTCTAAGGATGAACTGTATATCTAATGCCAATAGTGATAAAGGCACAAAAGTAAATACACATAGCTTATTTTATCTGGATATAAATAATATCATTATCCTTTATTCCACCAATATATTAGTTCACTAAATTTTATTCTCCTCTGTGCGATGTGGAATCAAACTCACAATTATAGTTTTTGGAGTTTAGTTCATACCTTTATAACCTATAAGTGATATCTATATAAATAAGTCAAATAATCATTAAATAAATTTATATTTTCACTCATTATTTTTATCACGTTATTTAATATGTATTTATCATAAAGGTGATATTATAACTAGGTATTATATGCATTTATCATAATATGGTGATATGCAGTTATTATAAACTTTAAATAATCATGACGATTTATGGATGTATATAACATATTAGAGGATAATGTATAAAAATAGAGATTTATAGATATTATACTCATCTATCTCATATATTCATTTGATATTCAATTATCATATATTATATTACACAATGATTTATATGTTATCTAAATAAACACTTGTAGGGGAATTCACATCACATCATACCTAAATTCATGCATACAGCTACCATTGCATCTTGATACGGTTATGGCTATACATCATTGCATTTATGAAATCTTATATTGACTTTGTAGTTTAGATCATTCCATTGCCTTGTATATATTGTTTCTTGTTATCTAAAATAATTATTTTCACATATATATACATTTATCATATAATTAATTTATTGTTATAGAACAAATAATTATCTATAAGAACCATAAATATATTAAACTTCAAATCTATATGTGGTCTAATAGAAATATGTATTAGGTTTAGTTTTTGTGACTAGTATGTAGTCAAATTATTATTGACTATAATAGATTTATTTAAATCTAATGTTTTTTATTTAAATCACTAATCTAAGTCTCTAATAAGGCTAACGAACTTATGCATGTCATAATATAGATAAGAGGATATAGTAATCAACCATGGTAAGTGAAGTCGATATGGTATACAACTATGCCATGTCTATATTTTTATTCATCTAATACACTTATTTAGTTTGCATTCACTAATCAAATCACTACTTTAAATGATATGTGGCATTGTTTGAGGCATAAATTAGACTTTAGGATCTACCTAAACATATTAGATTCACAAAATAGGATCTGATACTTATAAAATTTAAAATAACCACCATTAAGTATTCATGAAATCTACTATCTAGGATCTATAGTATATATTAAGTGTGGAATTGGTATAATAATAATATGTAGATGGATACCCTCACAGATATTAAATTTAGAATCTAGCATATGTAGATCACACCAACGAGAATATCTAATACCTAATAGACTTAATGGTGTTGCAAAATTACTTGTTGGCATTATGTATTTTTGTAATTAGACTTAATTAATCACACATATCATGTCACTAAAGATATTTTACCAATTTATAGATTTCTACAATAACCAAGATGAATACATAGAAAATAATAGCATTACCTACCTAGAAATATGCACAACTAATCTTTTTCATTCTTTTTCCCCTCTTCCCTTCCATGCTCCAGCATAATTCTTCTTATTATTATCCATGATTGTTCTATTTTTCCCATCCGTGTCTCTCTCTCTCTTCATTCTCCACACTTCTCTTCCCATTTATGTAGCGCTATTTTATTTTTAAAGCTAATTCCTTTGATTTTTATCAACTCCATTCCATGATTTTCCTTTTTGTCTTATTTCCTCTTTTTTAAGATTTCTTTTCTTTTTTATTTCATTTCCTTTTTATTATTTATAAACTATCTTATTTTTATACTGATTTCATTTTTTTATTGATTTTATTTCCTTTTTTATTATTTATAAACTATCTTATTTTTAGACTGATTTAGTTTTTTTCTGATTTTTCCTTCAAGTGAAAATTTCCAAATTTTATACATTTTAATATTAATTATAAAAATCTATAAATTTATTATTTTAATTAACATCCTTTATTTCCACATAATTTTAATGATAATTTCATCAATTAATTATCTATATTTTAAATTTAATTATGCTAATAATGTTTCTACTAACATTAATGATGAAACATACCAATCACATAAAATAAGTTTCATTAAGACATTTAAACTATACTAGAAAATCATGGCAAATAGATATTTAATGTAATTATAAATAAACAACTATATTACCCATCTCATTATGCATTTTAACATGTGCTAACTAATGTGGTGTGTGTTTGGTTCTAGATAGTTTCTTTATCATCCTTTAACATCTCTATCTATGTCACCCACTCTGATGATGCTCTCCCTCTATCATGCTTTGATAGATAAATTCTCCTACATCAACATCTAAAAAATCAATTAGTTATACCATAATATCATGATAAACATACATTACAAAATGTAGCCGAAATAACAAATCAGCATGTTTGTAATGTAAACATATACTACATCGAACTCATAGTAATGAAATGATGTGATCTAAGTAATATCTTACTATCCCATAACATCACATATCTCAAATCTTATTCAAAAATATCCAAATCAAATGTGTCAATTATAAATATCCATGAATAATCAAATAGTTTTCTTAGTGAGAAATCATGATGTAACATCCTTCCCCTAAGCAAGTCATTATCACAGATGATTCTTATTCAAACATAAGTTTTGAGTTAAAAACTTTACTTAGAATAGAAATAACATATAATAATATTATTTAATTAAGCAATAAATGTGAAATTCACTTTTAAAACTTATCATAGTTCTCTCAAATATTATTATTCTTAGAGTATTAATCTCACAAGACTTGCTCTATAACATCTACTTATTTATGCAAACAAGGTTTGTGAGTGTCACTTACTTTGAATGGTTTTATCTTGTTGGTGTCTACAATTGATAATACAAGAATATATCTTAATATATTGACCAATTATAATACCTTTAAGGGTCCCAAATATCTCAATCAAAGATTTACTAACTTCTTAAAAGCACATGAGATCATCATAAAAGCCAAAAATAAATGACTAGGAATAGTTCCACAAAACCTTCCATCATCCTCCACACAGCTCTCTATCATAAAGAGTGTTTTTATCATTTCGTAAAAAAGTATTTAAATATCCTGGTAATAATGATGTATACAAGCTAATACTATTACTACTCTTCATAGTGTTGGGTAAGTATAAACATGTCAATACTGCCATTACTCTATGTAGTTCCTAACAATTATGATGATGAATAGGAACTACAAATACTACATTTCTAATGTATACTATATTTCAAAATTAAGGGATACCTATTCCATAGTATACATGTGTATGGCCATATGACTAAATTTGAAAAGTCTATCTATCAGATCTAAACTCAATAAAATTGAAATTCCATCTATCAAATCATATATTTGACAAGCCCTCTTGTCAAATCCAAATTTAGTAACTATCGAGTCAATTTGAGACTAAGTGGGATCCACTCCCATCTCTTAACACTAATGTTCCTAATTAATCACTCATACTATAGGTCTCTAGGACTTATTCATCTCCATAATATACACAAGGTTAATGAATCACAATTTTATACTAATAGATCATAGAAAATAATAATACATGCTAAATAATTTTAGATGTACCAACATACATACAAGAAAAATTATACAATCATTCCATAATTGTATTAAGCTGCCACTAGCTAAACATAACTGGTATAATATTTCATGGCTTAACCTATTTTTTTATATTCCTAGCCAATAGGAAATAACATTAAATTTAACATAACATAAAAAATTCAAGGATCACACTGTCCGTATAACCTTATAAAGGTAACAAGTGAGATAATGTGTCTCTGCTTGTTCAGCTAGTTCACAACAAGTTAAAAGTTTATCTCAACCATTTTTATACTAATAAGATGTTCCACATATATTATACCTTAATCAATTCTAATTGAAGGTACATAAATTTCCCATCAAAATAACATGCTTTAAGAAAAAAGAGAATAACATCAATCTAATCAATGGTATATAATACCATGTCAATTATATACAACTTATACTTCTTAATCTAGAACCAATCTAAATTCAAGATTTGCCACTCCACATGGGAAAATTTCACATGTTATATAAATTAGTGACTCTAAAAAGTCAAAATTTGAAATTATATAACTAACATCACAACAACAAAACTCTTAAATATTGTCACATGCTAAAAATAAAACATTGCAACTTGAGTTGTTAAATCACTACTCACTTACCAATCTTGTATGACTAGTATCATATCATACTTCCACAACTAGAAGGAAAATTCTAACCACATAGATACATCAATCCATTTGATTTATAGAATTTCTCTATCAACAATAATTAGAAGACATTATTCCAAGAAATCAAAGGAATATGGTCCAAAACAACATTTCATAAACAAGTTCAACATCCAAAAAATAAGAATTCTCTCAGGGCTTATAATGATGTCAAATAAAAGTGAGGGAGTGACAACTCACCTCTAGATGACACATCTTCCTAATCCACATAAACATAAGGGTGACAATCCATAAACAAACCCTTAACACATATAAATTCTCAACTAAGACATCTACACTCTATTATAAGAAAATTCCCACCACATTAGGTGGTACCAAACTAAAAATGGTCTTAAATAGTTTACCAGTCCTAGGATTTGTATATATAAGACACAAAAATAATTCACATATACCCAAAAGATAAGCATCCCATGATTTTTAGACACTCACATGACAAACACTAATAATAGAGGTGACTTGATTAATAAGTAAGAATATAATAATTCTCAAGCTGTTCAACTTAAATGATCAAAATATGATAGGAATATCTTGTTCATAACTCATGAACTATGTTATGTACTCACCTACCAAACACTGAGTACATCCATCACCATTTGAGAAAATCAACCCTTTTACAACTCTAAGAGGGTATGAATTCTCCTAAGGTACACACTCACTATACCACACACATTTCACTATTTTCCTTTATGATAAATAGAAGGATATAAAAAATATAATGGACTCATTAGGTCCTAGAGTTTGAGCCATAGCTTTGATACCACATGTAACAACCCTGTTGAAATCAAACTAGAAATACATGATTTTTTTAATTAAACACATAATATAAATAAATTTCACTATGAGAACCAAAGTAGTGATCATAAAATACTCTAAGTATGATAACTATAAATAATCATGTGACATTTAATAGTCATTGATCACTATCAACATATGAAACACATCATATTACAAACATAGAAAGTAATTACAAACAATCATCCTCTGCTAGTACAATACATAACCATTGTTATCAATCAATAATAAATAGGTATTAACAATTCTTCATGATAATGTTTCCAATAATAAATAAAATATAACAAAATTTACATAAATAATATACATGGATCCCTAGAGCATGGGTTCCCCAGACTCTCCAGTATCTATGGAAATCTCAAGTCTCATCTTAAAATTAGTACTACTATAGGGAGGGAGTGCATCATCCAAGAAATTTTCTACACCAAACAAGAAACAACAATCCCTCATACTAATCCCATTAAGGAATGACCCTCCTTTCATGAATGAGTAAATAGTGACGGCATAGGAATCCATAGAGACAAGCTAGTACCCCTGTGATATATGATTTCTAAAATTAAAGATGTGGTTTATCATATAAAACTTGTTATATTTCAAGATATCACACAAACATGTAAATCATACTCATGAAATGACAATGTCCAACTAAACATACTTTAGTCAAAGTTTTCAATAATAATAATTAATAACAATCTATAGATCAGTCAAAATTTATACACACCACTTAATCGGATTTCCTTCATCTAGAATTATGATGCTATTAATCTAGTGGATTCCATCTCACACCTTACTTGGTATTAACAATGCAATATTAGTTAACATAATATAATCAAAAGAATTCATAAAATTTATGTCCTAATATCAATCATATCACATAACATGCTAACTATAAGAGTAATAAAAAATTATATATTTATTCCATCAAAAATATGAATGAATCTCAAATTATTATCCATCCCATACTAGAAATAATGACTATAGTTTATACCACCTAGGTAAAATACACAATTAACTACAGATTCCAACTACCATAATTAGTTTCCAAATGTACTACACCCTATGATAACACATATTACTATAGCCAAGTAATCATAGACATAACTATTAATTTTCTATAATCAATCATCATAGATTATTCTTCAATACATGGAAACATAATCTTGTATTCAAGCAACTAGATATAAGAAAACAAATCACATTTTCCATGAGACATATAATATCCTATCCTAGCATTCATTACACTCTCATGGGTTATATAGATGCATACATAAAGTCCAAATAACTATCACAAAACATATTATTCATAGTAATAACCAACACATATACATTTAATCAGTCAAATGTAGGTGTGAGTCTAGACATAACAATTATAATACCACCTAAGTACAACATAAATTTATACTATAATACTCTATGATATCTCATAATATCATAATTTGTTGTTTATGAACAAAATAACACAAGCACAAATAACTAGTCTTACAATAATAAGAAACAACTGACCCATAATCATAATTAATAATCCAACAAGTGTATACCACCTGGGTATACCCTATGGTTAAACTTCATACTACTATAACTTATAAGCACACATCATGATGAACTATTATATGTTAAATATGTCTAAAAAATTGTTCTTATTTACTCATAATATTTTTTGCTCACTAGATTTGATTATTACATGTATATATACACTAACAACCATAATGTTTTTGGAGAATCTGGTAACTAAGTTATGTCCCATGTGAATAAAATCTTTCATTAAATTAATTATTATATCTTTAAGAGGTTATATCCATAATATTTATAGTTTTCAAGACCCATGGGACCCTTGACTTATTTTAACCACCCATGTATAGATATGTTTTCTATATAAATACTCTCATCTATGTTTAATATAAATTTACTTACCAATATTTATAAATATGGTTTACCGATTTCAATAATTAGAACTCTGATCAATGACTTGATCATTAAAAATTTCATAATCAGAGAATGCATGGATGATCTATTATAGATAGTAATTTCCCTAGAATATACATTATCATAGGCAACTAGCCATTTATGCATATATTAAATCACCATTATTTATAATATTAAAACATTTACATAGTTCTTCATATCCACATATGCATATTATTCTATGTAATTTTGATTTTTTTGATTTGTTCAAAACATGTACACACACTTGAGTACTCCAACACATTTGGACCCATAAGGTTATAGTTATTTTTGTAAATATGCATCACATGTAACATATGTTACAAAAGTAAATAATCTAGAATATTTAGTGCTACATAAATACATTTATATATATATATATATATATATATATATATATATATATATATATATATATATATATATATATATATATATATATATATATATGAAACACAAAAGAGAGATTCAATGCATGGCTCTTAGATATCACATAACTTAATTTAACCGAGGTATCAAAACTACACTAAGGATCAACTATATATCTAACATCAACAATGATAAAGGCATAAAAATAAATACACACAGCTTATTTGATTCATATATAAATAATATAATTATCTTAGATTCCACCAATATATTAGTTCACCAAATGTTATGCTCCTCTATGCGATGTGGAATCAAACTCACAATTATATATCTTGGAATTGAGTTCAGTCTTATATAACCTATAAGTGATATCTATATAAATAAGCATAATTCAAAGAATCATTAAATAACTTTATACTACCACTCATTATTGTTATCACCTTATTTACTATGTAGTTATCATAAAGATGATATTATAACTAGTTATTATATGTAATTATCATAATATGGTGATATGCAGTTACTATAAACTTTAAATATTCATAGTGGTTTATGGATGTATATAAAATAATGGAGGATATTGTATAAACATGGAGATTTAATAGATATTATACTCATTTACCTCATATAGTCATTTGATATGTAGTTATCATATACTATATTACACAGGGATTTATGTGTTATCTGAGTAAACAATTGTAGGAGAATTTACATCACATAATACCCAAATCCATGCATATAGCTACCATTGCATCTCACTATGGATGTGACTAGACATCAATGCATTTATGAACTCTTATCACTGACTTCATCATTTAGATCATTACATTGCCTTGTATATATCATTGCTTGTTATCTAAAATAATTAGCTACATATATGTATACATTTATTATATAATCAATTTGTTATTAGAGAACAAATCATTGTCTATATGAACCATAAATAGATTATACTTCAAATCTGTATGTGTTCCAATAGAAATCTATATTACATTTATTTTTTGTGACCAGTATGTAGTCAAATCACTATTGACTATAATTTATTTATTTGAATCTAATGATTTTTATTTAAATTGCTAATCTAAGTCTCTAATAAAGTTAATAAACCTATGTATGCCATAATATGGATAAGAGGATATAATAATCAACCATAGTAAGTACAATTGATATGGTGTATAGTTATGCCATGGCTATATTTCTCTTCATCTAATACACTTATTTAGTCTGCATTCACTAATTAAATCATTGATTTAAATGCTATGTGGCATAATTTGAGTAATTTATTAGACTTTAGGATATACCTAAACATATTAGATTCATAAAATAGGATCTAATACTTATAAAATTTAAGAGATCCACCATAAAGTATTCATGAAATTTAATATCTAGGATTTACAGTAGATATTAAGTGTGGTATTGGCATAATAATAATATGCAAACTGATACTCTCATGGATATTAACATATGTAGATCATGCCAATGAGAATATCTAATACCTAATAGACTTAATGGCATTGCAACATTACTTGTTGGCATTATGTATTTAAAGAATTAGACTTAATTAATCACATAGATCATTGCACCTAAAAATATTTTACCAATTTTCAAATTTGTACAATAACCAAGATGAATACATAGAAAATAATAGCATTACCTACCTAGCAATCCACACAACTAATTATTTTTCATTATTTTTCCTCTCTTCCCTTCCATGATCCAACATCCTTCTTCTTATTCTTCTCCATGCTGGTTCTTTTTTAATCCCATTTATGTCTCTCTCCTCATGCTCCATTATTCTCTCCCCTTTTATGTAGCACTACTTTATTTTTAAATCTGATTCTTTTGATTTTTATCAACTCTATTCCATGATTTTCCTTTTTGTTTAATTTTACTTTTTTTAAATATTTCTTTTATTTTTGTTTTCATTTCCTTTTTCCTTATTTATAAGCTTTCTTATTTTTAGATTGATTTAGTTCTTTTTATTTTTTATTGTTTTTGTTATTTTTTATTATTTTCCCATTTTTTCCTTCAAATGACAATTTTCAAATTTTTATACATTTTAATATTAATTATAAAAATCTATAAATTTATAAATTTAATTAACATCTATATTGCCACACAATTTGAATGATTATTTCATCAATTAATAATCTAAATTTTAAATCTAATTATGCTAATAATATTTCTACTAGCATTAATGATCAAACATACCAATCATGTAAAATGAGTTTTGTTAAGCCATTTAAACTATACTAGAAAATCATGACAAACAAATATTTAATGTAATAAAAAATAAACACAATATATCACCCATTTCATTTTGTATTCTACATGTGTAACTATTATGGTGTGTATAGGGTTTTACCCAATTTCTCTATCATCCTCTGACATCTCCATCTATGTCACCCTCTCCAATGATGCTCCCTCCATCATGCTCTAAGGGATGAGTTCTCTTGCATCAACCTCATAATAAGAAGTTAGTTAGACCATAATATCATGATAAACATACATCACAAAATGTAGCTAAAATAATAAATCAACATGTTCATAATGTAAACATAAATACTACATCTAACTGACAATAGAGGATAGATGATTGACCAATGGGTCATGAACCAAAAATCCTAATAAGGTAAGGATAATGAATAACATGCAAACATGTTTTAATTGTTTTAATAACTGAGAGATCACTTAGCATGATAATAATCATAAACTAAGGAAATAAATTAAGACATTGTAGGAGAGTGTTGAGGACAAATAGTTCCTAGTGTGCAACTAGAGGATAACATAATAGTGATATTGAGGTGTAGATATTCAATTATGATTATACATCATCTCATTATTTTACACTTAAGAATACCTATAAAGTTTGTATATTTTAGTTATAGACCTTCCTGTTGTCAAAAGGATCACATTCACCATCTCATTGTGCCTATTGCTTATCCTATAGACTGACCCTATGATTTTGATGACCCAAATCAATTATACACTATATATATCCTTCACAATCATTTATAGGTGCTTATTAGTTTTATACCATGTTATAAACTTACATTTTACAAATGGACACTAGTGTTGATGTTAGTGTCCAATTTCCTTACCAAGTGTTTGTACCTCAAAATTCATCCAACTTGAAAATATTTAAAAATTTATGGGTTGGCCTATTTGTATTATTTAAACCTTCCATGAGATATTTTAAAAATTTGTGGTATAAATAAAACTAAAATCTTACTTATTATCCATCTATAAAATACAGATCAAGCACCTATTTAAGTTTATTCAATCAATTGCATAGCTGAGTTATACTACCCTATTATTCTCTATTTTTATATTAATCATAAGAAAAGGCATATTACTTTTCTGAAGCATTCAAATAGTATCCCATGATTAGTATTTGTAAAGTTACAAGATATAAAATTGTATGCCCTTACATATACCATATTTTACCCTTATGCACACAAAATCCCATGCTTAGGGGAAAATTACATATTTTTGAGGTCCTCTTCAAAGTTTTAGATATGTAGGTAGTGGTTATTGACAAAGGAATCCTTGAGGTTAGCTCAATTTTATGAGCCCACTAACCCATTTTTTGGCAAGGTGACCTAACCTAATGTGAATAACTAAGGTTTGAGTTATATACAATCATATAGAGAATGTGTATGTGATCCAAATACACCAACATAAAGGCAAAAAAAATTGAATACACAAAATTAGTCATTATTCAATCTAGTGAATGTTCCATATAGGACAAAAGTGTTGAGTCATAGATGAAATCATAATTATAAGTGTCCACAGTTTGACGTAAGTGTCTAGGCCTCTAAAAACATTATTTAAAGTATCTAATGACTAGATTATAAGCATCAATCTTCCTGATTCCACCTCTTTACATCTCAAAAACACATACACATCTACAAACAAGCTAATTAATCTCTTATTTATGTCATAATTATAATAATATCAATTGGCATTATACTTTCTATAGTTGGTAAATTTTTAGATTCAATATATTGTGTTATCTAAATTAATTTAATTGGTCTAATTTAGTATAGTTTTATTAATCCATTTGATTAGGATTATCTACCCTTTTAACCCTCAAACACACCATCTTAAAAAGGGTTAAACATTTGATAAACCTGACCTCTAAGTGTTAAGTCAAACCCTATTTTGATTTAGGGTTTCTTCCTTATACAAATTATTTATATTGTTGTATTTATTTTTTCATGTCTAATTTTTATTTCATGGGCATAGTCTAAGTAATGTTTGTTCTCTTTGTTTCCTGAGGACTTATATTCAGTCTTTTAGGTGTATTAAGGTTTACAACCCTAAAAATTCATGCTCATAGTGAAACCCTAAGGATCCTCATCATTGACATTTTGTATTTAATATTCATGATGATTAATAAATTGCTTATGAGGATACCATGGCTAGATAAAAGTGTAGTATAAAGTCTTCCTTTATAGAAGATCCTTAAAATTATGATAATTAAAATACCAGTAATTATTAGCTAAAATAAATACCATAGGCCATTACATTTAAAAACTATCTAGTTAATCTTGTTTAACTTGTTGATATCCATCTGAAAGGTTTTGTCTTGGTCATGGTCTTGATTTCATGTTTTGCCTTGGTAGGTGTCCTATCAAGTTGTCTTAGGTTGTTTTAGGGTCTCTTATAAAGCATAATCAAAATGGTAGTCATGTACCTAGTCTTGTCATTAAGTAACTCAATATGGTCATCTCCAAAACATTTAGAAAAAATTAAGGTAAATATGGAAGAATTAAGGTAAAGATGGTTTATGGTCTTTTGCTTGTTTTTATCCATTCCTGGTGCAAGTCTTCATTGTCAAGAGTCATGAAGGTCTAAGTCAGTCCAACATTGATTTTATAAGATGGAGTGGTCATGTCTTAATACATTAAATGTGGTATCAGGTCTTATAGATCTAAAATTCACATGTAACAACACTCCCAAGGTCATTTCACACCTTCCTCACTATTTTAACCTTTTAGGACTTAACTCGATGCAAATCCTATATAGTTAAATGGATGAGTATGTTGTTGATTTGGAATGAAAAATGGAAATGATTGATTTAATTAAACTTTCCAAAAATATAAAATAAGAGGAGAAAAGGTACTTATCTGGTAATAAATAGATTTTTATGTAGATCAAATTGGAACAAGCTAAAAAGATAAGAAGATACCTTTCATCTTCTAACTATTTATTGAAAAATGTCCTCAGATAGTAGAACCCATATCAAGATAGTAGCACCATATGGTGTTAATTTCTAATTTTGGCACTAATTTCCCTCATATAGATATTGTTTGAAACTTTCATGGAAGTTAAAAGAGGTTCTATAGTTCCTATACGTAGTTTTGTGTCATTTCGGGGTCACCTATTTTACTATTTTAGTTGAATCTCTTCAAAAAACCTAATGAATAATTACACACATGAAAAAATAATTGGATCAAATTTAAAAAGGAATGGAAAATTTGGGTTGTGGGATGTTATGATTGCATGGAGTATAACCCCTATTATCCTAGTCATTACCTACATTAACCCCAATGATAGGGGTCTCAGATCACATGTAGTTCTCCCTTAAGGAATGTGCATAATCAACTCGCATGGTATGCTAGAATGAATTTTTCTTATGCCCTTCTTTGATCAAGAATGGAATGTCTATATGTCATGACTAAGTAGTATGCAGAGTATTGATTTATAATATTGATTGATTTTATGTAATTATGTGCCAAAATAGTTAGTGTTATATGTAAAATTCCTTATGGGGATCTTTATATAAAAGGAAAATTGATTTTATTATATAACCTTGTTCATTGGCCAACAATTCATAAATGAGGGATAAAAAAATTTAAGGAAAAGATCACAAAGGGGTTAGGACTCAAACATCAGAGAAAGGACCTTTTGGACACTAGAGCCATAATTGGACACTAATGCCATGTGATTCTACTATCTTGAAATTGGTGCCTATGTCTGAAGGCTTAAATCAAATCTAAAACCAAGTAAGATAGGCTAGGGTACCATATGACTAGGAAAAGGTGACTTATGACTACTAAGAGTGTCAAAAATAAGGAAAATAAGACATAAGAAAGATCAAATGACTCAAAATGACTACACAAACAAGGATTATAATCATCAATAAGACCTTTATTTGAAAGAGTAACAAAATACATATTACTTATTGTTGCTTTACCAAAATAGGGTGTTTACATTTTCCCCCCTTTTATTATAGTAATGTAATGAAATGAAAGTACTAGAGTAAAAGAAAAAGAGGAACATGAGCCTATACGTGTTGGTGTTCTAGATTTACACCCTAGCTGAGGAGGGGATTGTGCAAATATTCCTAATAAAATATAGTCCAACATGGGAATGATCCTTAGTTGTGGGTATCATAATAATGGATCATACCTCTAGATAAGGGTGGATTCCTTATGGATCTATCACCTACACTAAACCTAAATTAGCACTTGTTTGGAAAAGGGATATTTGAAAAAATTAATAAAAAGGGGTGATGAACTAATGATTTGATCACTCACACTGACAAAATACACACTATGAGACACTTTCAAGACCAAATAATATTAATCTCACATAAATATTTTATAATAAGGCATTGATCAGTTATCAAATTAGTAAGAGAGGGTGGATATCCACTTTCAAGCTAGATAATAAATTATAAATTACACATATAATGACCTGCAAGAATTACTAAACACTTCTTGAAGATGAGAAAAACTTAGACATAATCAAGGATTATACAATCACTTAACTATAGTGCATCAATCCATAGAACACACTTCAATATAGCTTAAAAAGGATGAAATTCAATCTTTATTACATCAAAAAGGTGTCATAATATAGATATTGGTAGATTCTCATCTTACCAAAAAGATGGATAGAGGGATCAATTTTATGGCTTAGGAGCCTATAATTATATCAAAGATAAATAGAGAGAGATATGTGCAACCTTGGTCTCTAAAATGTGGCCTTGGTTCAACCTTGGTTTTCCTTCGAGCTTAGTTATTTATCATTTGCTTTACCTGGGTTTAGAATAACTTCTTCAACTTTCATCAAAAATTCCCCAAGCTTGATTTTATTTATTTTTTATCAATTGACAACTCGAATCATTTACATTATGCCCAACTAGCTCTATCTTTATTAGTTTTGTAGATACAATAACTTATCTACTTTGCCTCACTTCATTGATCTATTTGTGCATGAATACCCATGAGCCATCGATCTTATATCAACTAAACATGCTTGTGACACTTTTCATGCATGTATTTTCTCTTTGGATCTTCTGACCTCTTTGACCTCCACTCACCATTAGATTTAAATTCTCAATCAAATTTTAATTTTTGATCTGTTGGGACCCACTATTTGAAAGTCAATTACTACTTCATGATCTTAAAATTGACATCCTCACTCCCATCAAATGACATTGACATGACCGTCATTGATGTTCATATGACCATAAAATTTAATCTCAAATATATATCCTTTACTCTATCAAAAAATTAACATCTGCATGAATGTCTCCTATTATTTGATCAACTTTAAAGAATTGTATCTTGAAGTGAAGAAAGCATGGAGGGGTCAAATTTTTTAGATATGTTCTTGAGACTAAAAGGGATGAACCCATTTGATCCACTAGTCCTAAGAGGCTTCTAAATAAAGATATTAAATTCTCAAGTTGACTGTTCTATTTGATCCTATGTGACATCTTGGTGATGGTCTAGTTCATTTGGTTAAGTATGGGAAACTTATCAAAATATGACTAAGGAACCAACTTTGATCATACATGCTTTGGTAGATGATCTGAAACTTAGTGCATAGAAACTAGGGACCAAGATGGAAAAACCCATATGAAAAATTTTCTCTAATAATTCTACATGTGTGATATATAGCCTCATCAATATTCTCACATGGCTCTATTTGAGCTTCTTAAAAAATGGTTAAGTATTAAAAGTTAGTGGATTTTCCCTGAAAGGCCAACTTTGGGTCTTCATATCTTTTTATGTGTTTTGAAGGATGACCTAAAAAATTGGTGCATATGCTTTTATTACTAAAGTGAACAAATCCATATGATCACTTCTCCCTAACTCATCCACATGTGTTAATTATGATGTTAGCAAAATGTCTATTCAAAATTTTTGCCACTTGACTCAAGATGTATAGATAAACATAATGAAGAACCAAATGAATGGCATGCACTTCCATACTTTAGGCACTCTTAACATCCCATAGGGTCTCTGTAACACTTTAGACTTGTCCTTTAGAAATTGAAAACTTACACTTTAATTAAAGTCAAAGTGTTTCAAAAGCTATGAATTTTGCATGATCTCATTGGGTCCACTTATTCCATTCATAAATTTACTCACACTAAATCATTGGACCATTTTAATCTCAAGATACTACTCCTTCTACTGAATTATTGGACTAGGAAAATTTTTGGTATGTAGACCAAATTTGGTCAACAATACTTTCCTATTTAAATGTACTCTTGACTTTAATCACTTTTTGTTTAAAGAAGTGGATAGGAACTGGAGTACAATATGTTAAGAGGAAACCCCTGATGTGGATGCTCCTGTACTAAATATAAATGGTACACTAAATTTTTAGGAAGAAAAAACCCCTATTTTTTCCCCACCTTGATATCATGTACTAAATCTAAGTATGTAAATTTAATGTGTGGAGAAACAAGGATCACTTTCCCCCACTCTAATATCTAGATTGAATATGAGTATGTAAACTAAATGTGTGGATAAATAAGCCTCACTTTCCCCCACTCTGATATTTGGACTAAATTTGGGTATGTAAATTTAATGCATGGAGAAACAAGGCTCTCTTTCCCCCACTCTAATATCTAGATTGAATCTATGTGAAATGGGTTTGATGTAATGCGATGGATAAATCACTATAGATGATCCTATGATGTAAACTAGTGAAAACTTGGTGATAATATTGGTGATGAGAATGAGTGTAACCTAATAATAAAAAATGGGGATCAAGGATGTGTGTTATGCATCATGCCCTCTAATCATGATATATGAGCAATGTATTATTTTATCTAATATCTGAGTAAACTAGTATATCTATGTCAAAACTATATATCTATGTAATTGTATCTATGCAGATCACATATCTGTATATTTAAATACCCATGTAAACTGGTGTCTCTATATATCTAAGAACCTATAAATCTTAATATTTGTGTATACCTATATGTTCATATATATGATAACCTATGAATATAAATATATATGAAAACCTATCTGTCTATATATATGAGAACCTATGAATCTGAATATCTATGTAGACCTATGTATTTAAATTTATATGAACCTTTGTATGTCTAAAGTGGTCTATTTATATTTTTCCCCCTTTTGGTGAGAGATATGAGACTATTATTAGGGTTTGTAACTAGAAGTGGTAATGATCAATTGTATTGGTTTTAATTAGCAGGTGTTATGTTGTTTTAAGTTTGAATAATGTATTTATTATGACAAAGTTGATAATTGAATGTGTAATTGGATAAATGTTTTATCTATTGTGAGTTGAATTATTATAATATAATTCTTATCATTTTTAGAGTTTAAATTGATTAGAGGACTGGTTTAATTAATATGGGGGATTAGACAATTATGTCAAGTCCCATGTGTAAGAAATGGTTTGAAAATTAGAGCTATGGTTCTGAAGATATCATGCCAGCAAGGGATTGGTATTAGTTAGCAAAATTGGCATGCAAGGTCAACCTTAATAAGGTGGAATTTTATAATTGTGACTTAAATAGGTCATTTGATTAGTTTAACAATTCATTTAGAGTATTTGAGTTGAGATTAATTATGTGTCTAAGTTAGATAAATATGTCAAGTAGATGAGGAGCTAGTTTGACCCATTATGAAGAGGTTGAGGCATGAATTCAGGGTAGGGAAGAGGTTAACCTGGTAAGGGACCAAACTATTTCCTCTTTTTGTAATTTTTAATGAATTTTTTACTATTTTTACTAAAAATCTACTAGTTTAGGACCTATTTCACAAAAATGGTGTTATTATCCTTATTTGGGTGTTATTATCCAAGGCCTAACACTAGTGTCCAAGATGTGACACTAATGTCCAGCGCTAGTGTCCTGTATATAGCGCTAGTGTCAAGTAGGCTATAGTTATAATGTTGATTACTATTGACTTTTTTTTTATGTGTATTGGTATATATTGGTTTTTATTTTGCATTTTTGATGCCTAATTTGGTTGTACTTTTGTAATTTTATGCTTGTATGAGGGAGTTTTATATTAGATGGATGATGGAGACCTTGTGGGTCTACCCTTAGCAGATGCTAAGATGGGTGTGATTGAGAAGTAAGTTTGAGACATGTGTCATTCTTTCATTCTTGGATCCTATGCCTTGGGATAAGCATATGATGACTACATTGTGTGAGATATGGGATGTGGATATGTGCACTTTCTAGTTACCAAATAGGGAGATGACCATCACTCTAGAGAATGTGTACCAAATTTTATGATTAACTATCTCTAGACAAATAGAGATACTATAAGAGGATACATTTGCTTGGGACATACAATGGGTTTATATATGTTTCTCTACTATGGTAGTAGGGAAACATCACATAAAGATCCATAGTGACATATTGTTGACATTAATTATTACTGTCGATGTCTCATGACTGTATAATTTCTTAACTATTTCATTATCTTGATTCATGGTTGTAGATGGGATTTGGGTGTCTATTTCATATAAGATGCATGAGTAGTGTAGGATATTGAAGAGTATGGTACTATGTATTTGTGGGTTCATATGATGGTATCCCACCTCTATAAGGACCAATACCATTATGTGTAGAATATGTGAAGTGGATAGATTAGATCATCGACATTATTAAATTATTGGGTATATAAGCACATATAAATTAATAAGTTGCCAGTGCATGCATGGGATAGTTGGGCTCATCCAAAGTTATTTATAGATAAGAAGATAGGTATGGGTCATGTGCCTAAGAGTAACACCATGTAGTGTTCTTAATTGTTAGATAGTTTGACAATAGGGGATATTGTCTTTAGGCCCAATAGGGGTTATAAGGGATATCCTAAGGATGGTACTCAATTAAGATGGGTGTGAGTTAGTTTTTAGATACATGACTATTGGGTCAACATGTATGAGTTGTTTTAAGATGAGTATATCACATGATAGTTCAATGATGTTTAGGATGTGCCCTAGCACCAATGATATGGTTGAGGAGTTCACAAGCTCCTGTGAGGCCAAGTAGTAGTCCAAGGCCATCTATTATTGAGTTAGATCCTATTCCCTATGGAATTAGATCTTAGTATTGATGTGTCAGATGTAAATTATGTGAGAGTGATTGATGCCTACACATCATACTGGAGGGATAAAAAATGGGCACCTTTATTTCTAAGAGGTGGGATTATCATAGAGGATCTACTAGAGGTAGATCCCCTTAGGGTTATTGATGGTAAATTAGTATAGTGTGTTTGTATATTTTGTATATAGTTGATTATTTGTTTACGTGATTAGGAATTTTATGTATTTCAAGGACATGTGTAGGTTCAAGTGATAATGAGTAATAGGAGACCACTATTGAGTTGACACTTTATGAATTAACATGACATATTCCTGATGATGTTATGGAGGTGGATTGAGATTGAGGGCCACCAATATGGTTGGTGTGCATGCCCATTTATTTGATTAAGTTATGATAGATACTATAGCATGCAGATGAGTAGTTGTGGATAGAGATGAGGCACATGTAGAGTTACACAAATGTACCATCTTACAAATGATGCTCTAGGTGGGGATAGTAATCAGATAATATATGACTACATATGTATTCAAAGAGATCATTCTAAGTATATGGCTAAGGTGTTTATGTACTATGAGAGATAGAGTATATTTATTTGCTGATCCAAGTTATGGAGAAAGAGCAGAGCCTCTAATTCTAACTTTGATATAACTAAGAGTAAAAGTGAGGGAGCTAGTCCTAGTGGCCATGTTTTCATCTCTAAGTGATGGATTATATTTGTATTGAAACTAATGTTTGAGTTATATATATGGATGTTTGTTGTTTAAATTGACACCATGTATATTTTTATATGGATATGGTTGTATTATATATATATATATATATATATATATATATATATATATATATATATATTAATGTGTTTAATTGGTTTGATTATTTGAAATGATGATATTTGTATATTATTTTTATTGAAGTAGAGTTAATAAATTTGTATTTTGTTTATGAATTTTTAGGCATATGTGTAGTGGATTAGGATTTTATATTTATTTGTATAGGGTTTTCATGTATTTTGTATTATTTTTGTGGGTAGATCATGTGATTATCATATGCCATATCTGAACCTAGATGGCATTAGAAACCAACAACCATACTACTTATGTTGTGTCACTATTAAATGAGACTCTAAAACTAGATTTGCATGTGATACTCTACTGATGGGTAGATGTTTAGACTCTAGAGCAAAGAACTTGATTGGTTGGTGTGATAAAACTATACTCTGAGTTATGTGATTTATATAAAATATCTTGATCAGTGTACAAACTAGAGTTATGTTTTGATTTCTGTAGTTGTTTCCATATATATTTGTTGGTGTACGAACTGAAGCTATGTTCTGATCTCTGTATTTATTTCCATGTATATATTAATTGGTGTATGAACTAAAGTTGTGTTTTGATATCTATAGTTATTTCCATATATATTTATTGGTGTATGAACTAAAGTTGTGTTTTGATATCTATAGTTATTTCCATATATATTTATTGGTGTATGAACTAAAGCTATGTTATGATATTTTTAGTTATTTCCATATATATTTATTGGTGTATGAATTGAATCTATGTTCTAATATCTCTGAACTATTTTCCATCTATACTAAAACTATGGTGCATGAGATCTTTCATAAATAGGTCTCCTAGAAACCACATGGCTCATATGATGAGTAACCAATGGATCCTTAAAAGGTATGTCCTAGGATAACTCTGTTGTAAAGGTGTCTAATCTAGGAGAGTGTGGAGAATGAGATCTTAGTGCCCCTTGTATAAATTTTATAATGCCTTAATTGACATACTAGTCAATGTGATCTTAGTGTCTATAACAATGATCATCTGAATGTCCACTTGTCTTGTGAAAATTACAATATGGATTATGTGGTACCCTGTATAAATGTTGTGGTGGATGATGATTAGTAAGAGGAAGTGTGATCATATCCCTATCTAATAATGTATTAAAAATATCATTAATCCCAACCCTAACTAAAAATTATATAAACCCTCTATGTATAGCCTTGTTCTGTTGATCGTAGAAGGTGCTTTGTAAAGTGGCTCTTCACCCTTGTTGAGTATTTTTATCAATTTTTTCTATTTCAATGAGTTTTTAATTGTAAGTTGAGTATGTTATTGTACCATGTTATATGATTTTAGCTTTGAGGGGCCTACATCTAAGTCTACCTCTGAATGTGTAACTATGAGTCTCAATTCTACCTCTACTGCTATAAATATGTTACATAGATGCCATAATGATTTTGATTTCTGATATAGTAATTTCTCCTTAAGAGGAAAAATTAAACCTCTTTAAAAGATGTATATACCTCTAAATCTATTAGTTGATAAATCAATTGATGAAAACAAGATTTGAATCTTAGAATGTATTCAAATGTTGGCTCTATCTCACCTTGTTTTAATAAAGGTAACCTCTCATATGTGACTTGAGGTCCCTTATTTTATATGTAGTGCCTGATAAATACTATTTATAACTCATCATATGTGTGTAGTGACCCACTAGGGATTGTATGTTGAAACTAATTTAGTGCTTCCCCATATAAGGACTTTGAAAATAATTGTAACAAAGTCAACTTATTAGTAGCATGTGTCATGGCTTCCTCATAAGCCTAAAGGTGCAATTATGGATCTCCATGCCCATCAAATATAAGTAACACTAGTATCTAAAAGTTGTGTGGTAACCTTATATTTGAGATTCTACATGGAATAGGGTTACCATATATAATATTGGTATCAAACCAAGATTGGTATGTTTTATTCTCCAAAGTGAGATGGTGTAGTTGTTTTAAATCACCCATAACATGAATTAATTAAATTAACACTTGTGAAGGCATATTATCATCATCAATATGTTCATTTAAATCTTGAATTTTGTTATTTATCTTATCAATTGGTACATTGTATTGGAAATCTTTTTTAGGGAGGGTTAGTTTTCTCTGTGTAACCTTTGAAGGTATGATAGCTGGGACCTGGTTACATGGAAATGAGAACCTGGTTACATGGAAATGAGTTACCAACCTTTTTTAAGTTAGTTTGAGAAAAAGGTTATACTATAGTAAGGGATTGAGGTAGATTCATTGGTATCTCTTATATTATTAAGTTGTAAATAAGTACCACATGCTAATTCAATAGAAGTTACTTTATTCTCAAGTGAATGTAAATTATGAAAATAAGAATAAGTGTGTGTGTGTGTGTGTATTTATGTTTGACCTATCATTTGGTTGAATAATAGAAATAGGAGTAGGATAAGAACTATAAGGTGTAGATTCTATGTCCTCTTCATCATAATCACAATAATCATCATTATCCCATTGTTCATCAAAATTAGAATTTAATTCATTTTTAGAAGTAAGAGTAGAAGAAGTATCATCCACATGCTCATTAAGAGAGAGAGAAGAGGAAAATTTAAAAAAACTTTACTATTATGTAATGTGTCATCATGTGTGGGTATAATGCAATGCAAGCATATTTATCACTTTTAATTTTGGATTCAAAGGTAGAAGAGGTATTAATCATGTTTTCTTTTTTCATATTATGACATTTAGGAGAAGATTTAGAGATATTTACATAGTCATTTTGTTTTAAAGAATCATTTCATTGAGCTTTGAATGTGAATAAACGTGATAAAATAATTGCATCTACCTTAATTTTTGCATTGATAAAAGGTGTAATATCATTAGTACTCACTTTTTCAAATTTAACTAAGAAGGGTAAATAAGATGCATTGTTCCTATTTACTCTATTTGAATCATGCAAAAGTGTCTTTCATGTATTGCACTTATATTGATTTAATTTGAATAATGAGGTAGTAAAAGTAGTTGAGAAGCTAGGATCACATTAGAACAAATAATACCAACAAGAGGATCTTTTTTGAATTATATTGTTAGTTTGATTTTGAGTAAGAGAAGAGTGAGAAGAAAGAGAAGATGATGTGTCTAATATATCCTCTTATTCATTTTCTTGTAATTCTCATAGCAATCCCATATCCATAATTCAAACAATAGTTATAATCATCATTATAAATGAATTCATTATTATGCTCTAATGTAAAATATTGAAAATTAGTCCATTTATTATTATAATCATGAGATAAATTCAAATTTTCATCAATTGGGTGAGGGGTGGAAGACCTTTTAGATATCATTTTAAACTTTCCAAAGAAGATAATGTTAACAAGGAATTAAAAAACACACAAGAGGTAGAATGTAATCTAACATAATTATATGTGCAATTTGATAAATTTTAAACAAAGTATGTAATATAAAATAAGATTTTATGACACCCTAATTTATAGTATTTGTATGTATAATGACCTAGTATGTGGATCTAGGGTTTTGAATTAGGGTTGTGTTACAAAAAAATAAATTAAATTAAATAAATGAAACCCTAATGTAGGATTTATTTAATTATCTAGGTTATGAAAAAAATTCAAAAAAATATAATTTTGTAACCCTAATTTAATGCAAAAAAATTGGGAGAAGGTAAACCTTAAGCAAAACTATAGTTTTAAGAAATTTTTGAAGTAAGTCAGTTTCACCAAATGTTTTAACCTTTTAAGACTTAATTCAATACAAATCATATATTTTTAAAGGGATGAATACATTTTAAATCTGGAATAAAAAATGGAAATGTTTGATTTAATTAAACTTTCCCAAAATATCAAGTGAGAGGAGAAAAGGTACTTATCTAGAAGTAAATAGACTTTTATGTAGATCAAGAAACTAGAAAAGGATAGAAAGAGAGGTAGGCACCTTTCATATTATGACTATTTATTGAAATTTGTACTTGAATAGTAGTGCCCATATCAAGATAGTGGTGCCATTGACACTATTTTCCAATTTTGGTACTAATGTCACTCTTGTAGAGACTATTTGAAACATTTAGGGAAGTTATGGGAGTTCTAAAAGTCTTATAGGTAGTTATATATCATTTTGGGCCTCACCTATGTCACTATTTTAGTTGAATCTCTTCCAAAACCCAAATGAATACGTACACACAATAAATAATAACTAGATCAAATTTAAAAAGAAAGGGAAAATCTAGGTTGTGGGATGTAATGATCATGTCAAGTAGAACCCATATTATCTAAGCCTCTACCTACATTAACCCCAATGCTAGGGGTATTATATTACACGTAGTTATCCCTTAGGTAATGTGCATAATAAACTTGCATGGTATGCTAGAATGACTTTTGCTTAGGCCTTTTTTTAGATGAAGCATGAAATGTATAGATGTGATAAATGAGTAGTATGCAGAGCATTGAGTTGTATTATTTATTGATTTTATGTAATTATGTGCCAAAATAGTAATTTTTAGATTTAAAATTCCTTATGAGGCTCTTTATATAGAAGTAACTTTCATTTGAAAATAAGACCTTGTTCTATTAATGATAAGTCATAAAAAGGGATAAAATTTGTAATATAAAGCTCATGGAGGGGTTAGGACTAAAACATGGGAGAAAAATCCCATCAAACACTAGATACATAATTGGAATCTAGTGCCATGTGGTGCTACTATCCTCAAAGTGACACCTATGTCCTAAGGCTTAAAGTAAAGATAAAACAAAGTAAGACAGGTTAAGGGCCTCTATGATTGGGAAAAGGTGACTTATGACTATTAAGAGTGTCAAAAATAAGGAAAATAAGACATAAGAAAGATCAAATGACTCAAAATGACCACACAAACAAGGACAATAATTATCATTAAGACTTTCATGTGAAAAAAAAATAAAAAAAATATAGTATTTTTGGTTTCTTGACCAAATTAGGGTTTTTACACTAACATAACATAAGGATTATAGAAGAATTGATAGATCTATGAGTCAATTCATTGATAAAATCCCTTGTTTGATAACAGAAGAAGGCAATCTAGAAATGTTAAAGCCTGTATCTGATGAAGAAGTACATGTTGTTTTATTCTCCATGGGTGATTTTAAAGCCCCAAGTCCTGATGGCTTTCCTCCTATATTCTTTAAGTAATATTGGGAGATTGTTGGAGCAGACCTCACGACTGTAGTTCATGATTTTTTCAGATCTAGAAAACTTTTGAAACAAGTCAATAATACCTTCATTGTACTTGTTCCTAAAAAATCTCAACCATTACACCTTGCTGATTTTAGACCCATTAGCTTATGCAACACTATGTATAAGATATGTAATAAACTACTAGTTTTGAGAATTCAACCCTTGCTTGACAAAATTATTTCTCCTGCTCAAAAAGGTTTCATCTTGGACAAACAGATTCTTGATGCTATGATCACCACACATGAGACTATCCACTCCATGGATAAGAGCAGAATCCCTGGGATGGCCCTCAAGCTTGATATATCCAAAGCTTATGATAGAGTCTCATGGACTTTTCTATTCAAGTGATTAGAAAATTTGGGTTTAATGATAAATTGTCTTGCTTATTATGGAATGCGGTCTCTTTTGCTAAATTATCAATGCTATTTAATGGTGTTCCTAGAGGGTTTTTCTCCTCCTCGAGAGGAATTCATCAGGGAGACCCTCTCTCCCCATACCTATTCATCATTATGGCTGAGGCACTGGGAAGATACATACAAGCTGATATAGTTTCAAAAAAGCTAGTAGGCATCAAACCTGCCTCTTCCCTTCATCCTATGGTTATACAGCAGTTTGTGGATGATACCATCTTATTTAGCATCTCATCGGTGATTGAAGCTATAAGATGGAAGAATATACTTAATGATTATGCCAGAGACTCAGGACAAAGAATAAATTTTTAGAAAAGCAATGTGTAATTCTTCAACACTCCCAATGAACTTAGACATATAATCATTGATATCCTAGATTGTGCTAAGG
This sequence comes from Torreya grandis, assembly GCA_037957365.1. Lineage (NCBI taxonomy): Eukaryota > Viridiplantae > Streptophyta > Pinopsida > Cupressales > Taxaceae > Torreya > Torreya grandis. The sequence continues at coordinate 1,183,452 of JARHVA010002248.1, read as the reverse complement.
TTGGCCTACCAGCTGCCTACCTAGGTCTCCAACTCTTGGTCAAAGAGGTATCTTCAGGTTTTTGGAATGGTATTGTGGAACGTACACAAAGGAAACTTCTTGGGTGGAAAGGGAAACTACTCAGTAGTGCGAGTAAGCTGCAACTTCTTCGGGCATCCTTGTAAGGTATTCCTACTTACTTCATGTCTCTTTTTAAAATTCCTACGTATTTTGCTGAAAAGTTGAAATAAATCCAAAGGAATTTTTTATGGATGGGAGTGGAAGACAAATAGAGAATGTCTTTAGTCATATGGGAAAAAGTGTGTCTCCCAAAATCTCATGGTGGACTTAATATAAGATCCATTAGGAAAATGAATAAATCCCTCCTCTCAAAAGTTAGTTGGAATCTGATTCATAGCAATAGTGAGTGGGGGGAAATAATGTATGCCAAATACATACATAGAATTGATAATTCCAACTTTATTCAATAGGTGGGATTACCCCAGGGGTCTGTGATATGGAATAAAATGCTAAAAAGTAGAAGTCTTCTCAAATAGGGAATTAGGTGGAAGCTTGGAAATGGCTGGTAGATTAAATTTTGGGAGGATAATTGGTTAAGGGACAAGCCTCTCATCTCCCAAGGAAAATATGGAGAAATTATAGACCTAACTACTCAGTTCTTTGGTGATAGGGTTAGTGATTATATGGAAAATAACAATGGGATAAGGAGCTGGAAAAACCTTTTAGATTGTTGTGTGCACAGGCCTGAGCTTATCCCAAGAATTTGAGAGATCTAGAATTGTGTTTAGGAGATTAGAATCCTGCTCTTCCCTTAGGAGGATGAACAATACCGGTGGCTGGATAAAAAAAATCGTTCTCTATCAAATATGCCTATCATCTACTTACACTTGAAGCTCAGAATAAGGAGGTATGGAAAAAGGTTTGGAATCATAAACTCATTCCAAAGATTAAATTGTTTTGGTGGGCTGCTACCCATTAAAAAATCCTTACTCAGGAAAACTTTCAAAAGAGGGGGTTTAATTTGGTCAACAGATGTTTTCTATGTGGTTCTAGAGAGGAATCAGTTTCACACCTATTCATACACTGTGAGTTTACCTAGGATTTATGGGGCACAATACTTAAAAACTTTGGCATTGAATGGGTTTGCAATTCTAACCTTAAAGAAGTAATTATTAGCTGGAACTCAACCTTCACACATCCCTGGATTAAGGAATTATGGAAGCAAGCTCTACCATGCTTGAGCTGGACTTTATGGAAAGAGAGAAATCATAGAATTTTCAGGGACATTGCTAGAAATGTTGCTTAGGTGTTTAACTCCTTTGCTAGGACCATCTTGGAAAGTGTTACAACAACTCATATTAGTGTTGTGGAGAAACCCCTATCTGAATTTGAAAGTCAAATTACTGCCAAATGGAAGGTTTTAAACCTTATCCCTGGGCATGATAATTCCAAAATTCTTTAGAGACTTCATACTAAATGGATACCACCTAAACCCAATTGGATGAAACTCAATTTTGATGGGGCATCCAAGTTAAGTGGTAAAGCAAGTGGAGGAGGAATAATAAGAAATGAAAAAAGAGGGATGTCTATTGTCTATGATGGTGGCATGGGTTGCTAGAGCAATAACTATGTTGAAGCTATGGCCTTACTTTGGGGATTAAAGTTAGCTATATCCCTAGGAATTATAAATTTGAATATTTAGGGAGATTCTAATTTTGTCATAGATGTCATTAATAAAGCATCTAACATTGGTATCCATCTAAAAGACATCATTACAGATATCCAATTTCTTTTACAAAAGTTTTTTGAAGTTGAGATTACCCACACCTATAGAGAAGGTAACAGGGTCGTTGATGCTTGTGCCAACCTTGGTTAGCAATTCTCAAGATGGAGGGTATGGCGACAAGGGGCTCATATACCCCTAAACATTAGAGAGATCATTTAGAAGGAGATGACAGAGCATTAATGATGCACATTGATGATGAAGATAGATTTCAAAGGTGGTCCACATGGAGAAGGCCATTATGGATCATGGAAAATGATAATCTTAGTACTTCATTGATTTTCATGATTAATTCCTTATATCATGAGGTGGATGTGTGAGAGTTGCATCATGAAAACCAAGGGGGAATTATTTTCAAGCATGAAAGTAGACATCACCACGGTGGGCCATTTTGTAAAATGAGCCTTCATATCTGCATTCAGTGAAAATAGAACCAAGGACTTGTTACTTGTTTGAAGCTCAAGGTGGTAATTGGGGTATGAAGAGCCAAAATTTCAATAAATTTTAGAGGACACTGGTGGGAAACAAGCGTCTCAAGTTTTTGAGGTCACTAAAGAGTAGGGTGCTGATTCTAGGGGAACTACTGATAATAAGGAGAAGATGCATGTAAAAGAAGTTGGTGAGGGTTTGGAAAATGAGAATGATTGGAAAATAGATATTGGGGCCTTCAATGTCTGCATTCAAAAGCTGGAAAAGGTCTTTGCCAAAGGCCTTTGAAATAACATTCTACTGAATATGACTATGTTGGAAGCGATGGGTAATCCAGGGAATGTTGACAATGTGGACAATGAGAATATTAAGGATCTTGTTAATTCTATAGTTATGTAGTTTCATCCTTTTTGACTTTGGTCTTTCTAGTGTTTTGTTTTTCTTCTAACTTTATTTCTCAGCTGTGCCATTGGTTCGGTGCTGGCATCTTTTGTTTGCCAGCCTTCCTATCTCTTTTGACTGTATAGGGTTCGGCCCCTGGTTTACCACCTTAATTAATCAAAAACATAAGGATTACCAAGTTAATTCAAGGTCAAATATGGTTATTTTTACATTCAAGAGACACTTAACAAGCATATATAAAGGTATTCAACATAGGAGGTGGAAATAAATGGTCAAAGAATGTCAAATTTGGTAGATATAATGCATGTTTTATATTTGCTTCTTTCTTAAAGGGCAATTTTAAGAGGATTCACAAGCTTGAGAAGCAAAAAATATATAATTATAATAGGTTTCAAGAATATTAATTTTCCTATTGTTTTCCATAGGTAAAATCCATGTTTAGGGGGGTGTTATAGGTCTCAGTAGGCAGAAAACCCTCTCAACTCCATTAGGTTACAAGTTCAAAAGGCCAAATAGTTTGAGGATAGTACATAAAGGAGAGAAAATGATAGGGTCAATGATCTTATGGGATGGATGGGAACCCTATTCCCTTATAATTCATATAAAGATTTAATATATTCAATCCCTGATGTCTATGAATAATCCTTAACAAGATAAAGTGTCCTTAAACCCTTATAAAACCCTATAGGCACGATTTCCCCTTATTTGAGTGTGTTTGAGAGTTCATTATTATAAATGATAGGTTATCAAGGATATTTTAAGGTTATTAAATCTATTTTAAGGTCTAAATATCCTCAAACATCACCTTCAATAAATATACCATGCATGCATGAGGGTAATGTGAAGTTGTAGGTCTATATACATTGAGAAGGTGAAGGTTTTGATCAATTTTACATTGCTTGAAGAGTTTAAGGCTTGTTAAAAGATATAAAACACTTGAGACACTTTTTTAGTCCTTTTTACCTATTAAATGCCTCTATAAACTCAAATTCATTCCCAAATACTCTTTCTTGTACTAACCCAAGGGTGCAGTCCTCAAGAGAAAAGATATAGGCCTGTATGTTAGGACATGGAGAGAGGTTGTAAGTTTTGAGATAATTTTAAGAGATGGAAGATCAATAAATAAATTATATTCTTGTATAAATAGGTACACTACTATATAGACTCCTTTTTATGAGGATAAACCACCTAGTCTAAGTAATAAAGGTGTGGAAGAGCTTTAGGCCTATTGAGACCTCCTTAAGATTATAGTATATTTAACACTCATTTTTGGAGAAAATAATAAATAATATTGGTTTATTATTAGTTTCAGATCTTTTTATCTCCTAAAATAATAACATATAATAGTGGATTGATACTCCTTGACTATTCTTACCAAGACATTGTAGATGGCAGTCATTAAAGCCATTGAATTGAGGATCTTAAACAAGTTTTCAATCATAAAAGAAAATTGCAGACATAAAACAAAAGAATAATTTTTTAATAAATTTATCATAATATATTTATTTTTATCATATTAAACCAAAATTTCCAAAGCCTATACAATATTATCCATAGCTAAGCAGGTAGGAAAAAGGGTATTCATGTACCTATAGGTCTATCTCATATCTTAAGATGTTTGAAATTTTTTAAGGTAATTAGAGGAGAATATTAGACTTGAAAAGAGATAAAAACACATTAAATAACCTATAAATTATAATCATGGTTTTTTCACAACTCCAAAAGTAGAAAGGTCAATCCTAGAGTAAGGCGATGATTAGTTTTGAACTCTAATAGGCACCTACATGCCTTCCTACAAGAATGTCAATAAGATGCACTTTGTGTGTTGAACATATGATATGAGGATCATGTAAGTCATAAGATACCATATTAACATGATTAAAGTGTCTAAACTCTCTTCAATAAGAATAAATCCATCAATAAGTATCACCCTCAAGTCTTGCCAAGGTGATAGACCTCAAAGAGAGCCACATGGATGCAAGTACAAATATTAGGGAAACATGTAGTTTTTGGGTTGAATTTTAAGATTGAATGATTTTCAAAGGTCTGATAAACATCAAATAATTTTTGTATTATCTTTTTACTCTTTTTCAAAAGGAGAAAATTCTAAATAGAGGTTGTTAGTGTCATATTTGCTTAACTATCTACAAACCCTCATTATATGTCAAAATAGGTCTTAGGTATTTTAAAAATTCAAATTGATTAGATAATTTTTTTAAACTTAAATGAGGTTTTTATTACCTTATTAAGTCATTTCCAAGAAAAAAACTAGAAATTTAATGATCTTTTTACTCAAACATCTTCTCTCAACCTTAGTACATAGTCCTACAAGCCTGAGAAAGTCTGATTCATCACATGTGAAATTAAATGAGGATATGAATGGGACTAAATGGATATTATAGGTTTTAATAAGTTCACTTCACTCTAAATTTTTTTCATTAGTTCATAATTTTATGCCCTCAACTTTATAAATAATTGTTAAGCAGGTAAACACCTAAAACTGCCAATTTTGCCCTTTAAAGAACTCGATAGAGTAAAATGACAGATTAAGTTCCTAAAATGCATTATTTTTACCCTATAAAAATATTTAATACATTTATACACCTCCTACTCACCTATTATATTAAGACATTGGCACGTGTGGGGAGAAAAAGGTATAGAAAATGGCCTAAAACCCTGCTTAAAGGCCTATTTATAGGGTTTTGAGTGTGTATAAGTATCCAATAAAATTTAAAAGTATTATAGGCCTAATCAAAGGCATAATTAATATTATAAACCATTATGAGAGGTCTATATGATTTTATGATATGTTTCTAGTTTCAAGACCAAGCCAAAATGAATATTATACCTTCTTTCTTGCATACAAGACTGAGTTGAAGACTTCGTCAAGGTGATTTGAGGTATGAAAAATTGAAAGGAATATATATAAAAATTTAAAATAATACCTATACAACTTGATAATTTTTGGATAAGTCATTTTAATGGCTACAATAGAATTGGAGTTCTAATACTAATAGTTTTATTAGTTCATGATGATTGAGAGACCTTGTAATAAGTGAATGTGTTTTTAAAGATATCAAGACACCTATTACACTTATACATAATTTTTGAATAATGGACCACATGCTTACATATAATTTATATTATTTTATATAATTCATTCAAGAGGTTAACAAACTGTGTTGTAATTTTTAAACAATACTAGCCCTTGCATGATAAGATAGACATGTATCCTTTCCTTTCCATGAGATCAATCAAACTTTGTAAAAGAGTTTAATATTTACAATGGAATAAATCAATGTGAAGGAGTATAATTTTTAGTTTCACTTTTATCAATATGGGAGAGGCATTTAAAATCCAAAAATGATGTAGCAAGATGTCAAGGAGGTTAAGTGAGCATGTGTCAAAACATGAGTTTGTAACTCTCTAATCAATAAGGATAATTTCAAAGAGAGGTTTGATGAGTCATCAAGAAAAAAAAATAAATTCTATGACAAATTCATGAATACCATCATCATACCATCCCAACACATGAAGATAAGGATTTATATAACTATTTTCTTGCTCAAGCTCTTATATTGTAATTGTCTAATGATTGTACAATAGTTGTCATGACTTTATTCAATTTATTTATCTCTCCTCTCTCATTTATCCTATATGTATTGACTTAAATGGCATTATATGGAACCTTCCACCTAATTATGGTGAATCATTTTTCTTTTTTGTATCCATTTGATCAATAGATGGCTAGTTTTACCTCTTCTTATGGTTGTATGTAGTGTAAACCTTTGAATGGTTAATCTGATCAAGTGTAGATTGAGTTCACCTTGGTTTATTGTCTCATTTTTATTAATTTAATGTAGTTTAATTCACTACTTCAGGTTGTAGTTAGTTTTATTATGGGTCATATGTATATTATAAGTGGAACCTATCTTCCCTCCTAGTCTTACAATGCTTTGCTCTTAAAAAATCAATGATGTAATTGGTTATGTTTAGGAGTAGTGTATGTTTATTCAATATTATAGTTCATAGTTCACATGCAATTGAGTGGTAGTGGTCATGAAATTTGGTGCATCACCTCCCATTTAATTTTTTTCAATTATATTTCCCCCTTTCCTTGCAATCAATAGTTTTAGTAGGAGTTTTAGGTGATACATCAAGGGAATTATCCCTAATCTAGAGATTCACATCAACTATTAGGTCACACATATCCTAGAGGTGTCTCCATGATTTCATCTGAATGAGAAAGGCTTGATGTAGTCATATAAAATGTCTAAATTAGTAGTTTGAGTGTGGCTTGCGACACACCATCCATAGGTCCTTTTTACATACTCATGTGACCCCTCTAGACACATTTTTGCTCATTATCAATCATCTATAACCTTATGAAAAGTCATTCCACCTCAGCTAGATATTATTTCCTATGCTAATCCTATTCTCTTAGGTCTCTATCCTATAGGATAGGAGTACCAAATCTGGATTATAGTGTTGGGCACTAAAGTGTCTCATTTTCAATGCTCTTGTCCTTTTACACTTTGAGCCCCAATGGTCATTTTCATCTAGTCCTTATCCTTAATTAGGTTGGCCTAGCATGAATACATTTGAACCATGACCAATTATTCCCTATAAAATCCCACTCAAATCTCATTTACAAGGGAGGTCACAAAACTTACAAAGCAATCAAGAATACAAACAAATCACTAAGGTAAACTTCCCTATTATTTGCACACAATCACCCAATATAGCTAAAAATATACTCAAATCCTCATACCAGTCCCTAACTACCTCAAACACTATCAAATTATCATTTGTATCTACATCAAACTATTTCACAAAACACACTAGGTGGGAAAACTACATATGGCTTGATCCCTCTTTAGATTATTGGTATGTATTTAGTGTACCCACACAAGGGGTATGGATTTCATGTTCATTAAATCTTACACACTAACCCCCCCTCTTTCTCAAGCGACTCAAATATCATTTTATCAAGCATGAAGGAGAGTTAGGGTTTGAAGATAAAATTAGCTCCATAATGAGTTCCATCCATAACTAACATTCAATTTTTCATAAGCACACTCATACATGCATAATTCAACTACCCAAAAAGTTTTAGGTCTCTTTTATTATCTTAGACAACAATGATAGGAATGGAAAATAACATCGAACACCAAAGTGTCCACTTTTTGGTACTCCTATCCTTTCACTAAATAAATGTTAGATTCAAGTTTATGACACCTTCCTAGTCTTGCACAACCATTTTCAACCTTTGTATTAGCTATCTCAGTTTATTTTCTAATTAAGTTATATTTCTTTCTATATATTGTTATTTTTAGAAAGGTGAAAAAAATAAATAGCAATACAAATAAGGACTGTGTTTATTATTATATTTTGTATTGATTTATTAATCCAGACCCTTAACTAAAATAGGAATAAAACTCCATTATTCCCAAATAATTTAAATCATTTGGTGAGCTTGACTTACTTCATTTACACAAAAAAAACCCCTAGAAGCCCTAGGAAAAATTCCTTGATAATTTTAGAAATATTCTTCTAGTTTTTCCTACATATATAAATCATATTTCACATAAAAATCAAAAATGGAGCTCACTTATTTCAAAAAAAATCATGAAAATAATGAGTCCATACTTGGTCCTATCATGTATATGAATGATGAAGTTTACTATATCTTAATACAAATCTTCATTATTTCCCTTTCATGCTTAATTTTTATAATATGGGTTGATATTAAGAAATTTATTGCTAAACATGTTAAGATCCCTTTCCTTCAAAGCAATGTTTACTTTTCTTTAATACAAGGTTTCATTATTGATTTTATACTCTCTCTCTCTCTCTCTCTCTCTCTCTCTCTCTCTCTCTCTCTCTCTCTCTCTCTCTCTCTCTCTCTCTCTCTCTCTCTCTCTCTCTCTCTCTCTCTCTCTCTCTCTCTCTCTCTCTCTCTCTCTCTCTCTCTCTCTCTCTCTCTCTCTCTCTCTCTCTCTCATGCAAAATAATTTTCAACTCTATCTTGCTAAACATGTTATAAATGTCATGTTACAAGTCAAAGTTTTTAATCCATTAGTGCAAATTTCCATGATCTCTATCCCTTGTTTACTATCTCTCATGTGGAATGTTATTTATAATCATATTTATATACAACTTACAACTCCAATTACATGCATTTCATCCCACATACATAGTTTATACCTAGATGTATATAACTCTTTGGCTACTTTTGACTATCTCACTATCACTACTAGACATAAGAAAACACTAGCAGTTATATCTATTCCTCCTCCCTTCATACTTGGTTCATCTCGCTCTTATCCCATACCTACTACCATCTCTATACATATATAGTAGATCATGTGGTACATGCTATCACCAATGTTTATGAAGATGGGCATGTTTTTACACCCATGGATATAGCTTTGTTACTCAAGTTATTATAGTTGGTGGAATTCCATATGAGTTACCACTCCCCACTTCAGAGCCATTCCTACTCTATAGTCACTAGTTTTAGCTCCTCCACTAGTTATATTTATTCCTCCAATTAAGGTTTAGACACAATCAAGGCCTCCCTCACTAGCACAAATATTTCATACACTTTCATAGAGACCTCTCTTAGAGTGACCACTACATCAACAATAATTTTAGGACTCTAGATAATTTCTAGCTACAATATTCATACCTAGGGTAGTATCATTGAGGTCTCATGACTCTACACATAGAGCACATTTTCAAAGAGATTATTATATAACTAGATGGGTCTGTAAGATCCTCATAGTTTCATCCACTTCTCAGAGTTACAAGGGGACCCCAAAATTAGTTTCCACTATAAAGATTTTAGAGTACTTATAGCATACATAACTTTCAAATTCATAGTCTCAACCCTTCCATCATTCTTCACAATCACACATGATACCTCTCCTTGATATAGGACAACATGATAGGGAGTCTCTTATGAGACTCATCAGTTAGTATCATTTCTTCTCATCTTACTTGTACATAATTTCTCAACTTACTTATACATAGTTTCTTTTTTTTTTCTTGTACATAGTTTCCTTATGATTACTTGTACATAGATTATTTAAAAATATAAAAAATAATAAAAATTTAAAAATACCAAAAATAATATAACATGTCAAAATGCAAAAAACATTCAAATAACTCAAAACACCAAAAACACTTTTCAATTGCATGCATTATCCATGTTTTACATTCTTACTACCATGCTAGACTTACATTTTATTGTTCTATGCTATTGTTTTTTTATTTATCTACATTACCATGATTCACTTGATTATATTTTAGTGTGTGTAGTGACACTTAGATCCTTAATTACATCACTCTACCCATTGAGGGGACATCCTACTTTTTCATTTGAGACATATATCAACATATATACCCACCAGTGGCATCTTCTACATGACTACACCATCCACATTATTCATTCCTACACTACAAACTCTAATAATCATGTTGATGTACATTACTTACTATATTACATATATTATTCTATTAACACTCACTAGTATATAAAACTTATGTATTTTTTAACATCTACCTAGTCTTGTACTACATGTTTTGTAGACTTTCACTTCTTGCTTTGATTAGTTAGATGTGATAGTATTTCTATAATTTGAATGCCTTCATTTATTAATTTGAGTATCTATATGTGATTTCATTTCTTAGTTCCTATTTTTTTACTTATGTGTGCCTTAAGACATTTGTCAATCTCCTTTGCTTGTACTCTTGTATGTGCTTGTGGCCTTCATGTCAATCTTGCTTATTTGAATTGTACGTGTATATGGGAATTTGAACATGCCTTGTATGCTTTATTTTTATATTTTGAGTGACATTTGCCCATGTCCATTGTTTTCTCATCCCCTTGGCCTTTTTTGTATGCTTCTTGCTTCCTACCTTATGTGCTTGTTTGCTTCTCATTTATTTGTAATGCCATGATCCACATCATGCATTATATTTCTTTCTTGGATGCCATGATGGACATCATGTTCCATCCCTCATTGAAAACTAACTATATTTCCAATTTTATTTTAGTATACTCCACATGCTATTAAATTTTTACATCTATCTAGGCATACCCCTGTTGATGTAACAATTTCCAATACAAACTATGCTATATCTTGAGACATATTTTTGATCATCATTAATATATCATGTATTTCATAGTATAACACACTTGTAGGGATATTTATTCTAAGGGTGGTCATTTCAGGGTCTTCATTCTTACCCTCAAAAGAGGGCATAATAAATAGGGGTTTTGTTATAGAGATCAAAGCCCTTTATTGGTCAAAAATTAGTTTTTAAAACACTTAGAACAACAATAAAAATGTAGAAAAATGTAGAAAAAACCAAAAAAATAGTGATAAATATAAAATAGTCATCAAAAACATTAAATGACAAGCATATTTGGACTACAGTATTGAACACCAAAGTGTCTACTTTTTGGTGCTCCTATCCAAATAGCTAAAAACCTAGAATTTTTAGAAATAAATAGAAAGGTGAGGTTAATTATAGTTTTATCATCTATAGTTTAGTTGAGATTGGGTAGTTTTAGTACATTTTTACTCATATTATCTAGATATAGGGGCATCATGCATGGTATAATGGCTCTCACTTCTAGTTTTTAGATTGGACAATGGGTACAACTTCTAGATCAGAATCCATATTATAGACACTAGTGATTAAGGACAATGTTCATGGAAAATTTGCCTTATTTTCTTTACAATTAATTATATTACATAGGTATTCATAGAAATTGTGTGCCTTATTCCATCTATAGGTGGTTGGCATCATTTTGGAGTGGCTTTCATATAATCCTAGTTCTTAGTTTTGGAGTGGCTTTCATATAAGCCTAATCTCCACCTTTTAGATTGGTTAATATTGGCCTAGTTCTTAGTACACATTCAGATATCCATGCCACATTATCAAATTACATAGCATTCATGGGCTTCATGAGCCATCTCATATGATACACATTTATATAGATATTAGTTCATAGTTTACTACATATAGGGAAACAATGGAGCCAAAGGACTAGCTAGCCTTTGTATTATTTTTCCACCGACTTAGAGGGATTGGATACACAATCCAAACATTGATTAACACACACATGATCACATAGATTCACACTTAGTAGGAAATTATTAATCTAAAGGGATAGCCTTTGTATTATTGAGTTACCCTCAGGGAATTGAGCACTTAACTCCATTTGTGATATTAATTTTAGTACAACACATACCACACATCATTTAACATCACTCAACATCACAATAGGTTTTGTAATGGTTCACATATCTAGTGAGGTATATTCATTCCTTTCTCTTCCTCTCTCTTTTACCCATCTTTTGTATGTTATTATTTTAGACATAACATGTCTAGTAAGAATTGATCTACTCCTTATTTTATCTTGAAAATTTACACTTCACATTATGCTCTCTCTATGCACACTCAACATCACACATATTCATGGGCTTCACCCTTGTAGGTAAGTTTAGGTATGCTTTCTATTTTTATTTCATCCTAGTATTTTACTTTATTACATCACTAGAATAAAGTGGGGTAAATGTAGTCATATAAAATGTCCAAATTGATAGTTTGAGTGTAGATTGTGATACCCCATCCATAGGTCCTTTTTACATGCTCTTTTAACCAATCTAGGCACATTTTTGCTATCACCAGTTATCTAAAACCTTCTAAATAGTCATTCCACCTCAGCCAGATAGTATTTCTCCTGCCAATCCTATTCCCCCAAGTCTAGAGCCTAAAGGATAAGAGCACCCTATTTTGACTATAGTGTTGAGTACCAAAGCGTCAAATTTTTGGTGATCCTATATTTTTTTACTTTTAACCCCAATGGTCATTTTCATCTAGTATTTATCATTAATTAGGTCATCTTAGCATGAATACATCTAATCCATGACCAATTATTCCCTATTAAATCCCACTCAAAATTCATTTACAAGGGAAGTGATAAACTTACAAATCAAACAAAACACTAAGGAAAACTTCCCTATTATTTGCACATAGTTACCCAACATAGCTACAAATATAATCAAATCCTCATACCTATCCCTATCCACCTCAAACACTATCAAATTGGCATTTGCATCCATATTACACTATTTCATAAAACACAATAGGTGGGAGAACTACATATGGCTTGATCCCTCTTTAGAGTATTGATATGTAGATAGCATGCCCATATAAGGGGTGTGGATTGCACATTTGGTACATCTTACACACTAACCCCCCTCTTTCTCAAGTGAATCAAATATCATTTTATCAAACATGATGGAGGGTTAGGGCTTGAAGACAAAATAAACTCCACGGTGAGTTTCATCAACAACTAATGCTTAAATTTTCATACGCACATTCACATATGTACAATGCAACTATCCAAAAAAAATTAGGTCTCTATGATCATTTTAGATAATAGTGGTAGTAATGGATAGTAATGCTAAACACTAAAGCATCCACTTTTTGGCACTCATATCATTTCACCGAATGAAATCCAAATTTAGGTTTACGACACCTTCCCAGTCCTGCATAGCCATTTCAACCTTTGTATCAGCCATCTCATTCTATTTTATACTTAATTTTTATTTATTGTTATTTTTATAAAGGTGAAAAATACAAACAATGATACAAATTAGGACTATGTTTATGTTTATATTTTGTAATGATTTATTAATCCAAACCCTTAACTAAAATAGGTATAAAACTCCATTATTCAAAAATAAGTTAAATCACTTGAAAAAACTTATCAAGTGTGTAATTTATACTAATAATAGTAATGAAAATTCAAACATTGATGAATATGGTGAAATTGATTGAATGATTCATTGTTCCCCTTATGATTACGATTTTGATTCCACGTATTTCTAGATTAATGTGAGGATCTTATTTCTTCTATTTCTCCTACATTACTTGAATTAAAATATAATGATGAGGTGTGTTAATAAATAACAAGTGTGTCATTTTTAAATTCATTTCATACCCTATAATGTTATAAAATGAACATTCATGACATTATCATTCCAAATGTTGACAATAGAAATATTTAATTCATAGAACATTCTAAAGTTGAAGCAATAGTTGAGTGTACATACTCTTTATTTAATTATGAGAATGATACAAATAATAAATTCTTATATTATTTGAAAAATATTGAAAATTTTACCCAAAATGAAGATTTTAATCCTTATTTAGCTCATGCATGTGCACATAATAAAATTACTTCTCTCTGTATCTTTTTAGGTTGGAAAGACGAAAATTACAATAATGTGAAAATTAGTTTAGATTCATGTTATTCTCCTCTTATTATAATTTAATATAAATAACAAAACATCATTTCCAAATTCTTCTTAAATAAATAATTCCCCAAACTTAATAACACTAATTCACCTAAACATTCACATGCTAGTAATGCTAATGTTCCTTTCTCAATTGGTAATGATGTATCTAAAATATAAAGTGACATGGAATATTCCATTTCTTTATCCTTTAAGTTCAAAAATGAAATTGAAACTTGATTTTTTTCTTCCTATGATGATATTTCAAACAAATTAGAAAATGTTCCTCTTTCACCTTCCACATTTTTTGCTCAAAAGTATGGTCCAATTCTAGATGAAGATAATGAAAATACATCTAGTATTCTTATTTCATGTAATGAGAATTCAAGTAGTTAATGCATTTTCCATGAAAGATGTATTAACCTTCATGACATCCAAAATGATATAATTACCTCTCTTGCATCATCATTTAATATGAATGATCCTTTACCCAATATTTGCAAAACATGTAATGATCCTACCTTAAAATGCATTGATAGTTGTAAATAAGACACCATTCCTATGTTTCATATGGATGGTAAATTAAAACTTATAAGTCCATCTTCAAACTCTCTATCCATTCATCCTACTGACATTTTGTAATGATTTTTAAAATACAATTACTTTCACATGAGGCTACTCTTAATTATAACATTCTAGAGGATCAATGCATCACACGAGATGTTTTTGACCATCCTTATCATACCATTTTTATGTTTATGTTACCTTAATTTAATGTTCAAGGAAACCCTAAAAATCACTTGAACCAATATTTACATTCTTTTGATCACTGGGATAAATATGGACACTTATTATTAAAATCCTTCTATAAAAGTATAAAATGAGAACTATCTATTGATTTTATAGCCTTCAAAATTATTCCTCACTAAATTTTAAGAAACTTGAAGAGAATTTTTTTCTTCTTTCAATAAACATAATTACCTAAGTTGTTTTTTGAACATTTGTGAGGCTTAACAAAAACATGATGAGGATTCTATTTTATATTATTATATCTTATTTAATGATTCACTATATTCCTTAGATTATAAACCATCAGAATTAGGAGTGAAATTCATATTTAGTAGGGTCCTTCTTTCTCCACTTAAATAAAGAGCATTCCATAGGCCTTTTGATTCATTTGATAGCTTATATATGGATGTGCATAAATATGCATGTGCACTAACAAATACCAATACCAAATAACATTCATCTTCACCTAAAGGCAAACATGTTACAAATAATTTATACAAAGTGAATAAATAAAATAAGGTACCTAAGACATTCATATACCTTATTCAAATCTGGTATTTCATACCAACAAATAAACAATAAAGTTTTTACATAGAGAAAATAATCAACATACTAAGTACCCCTACAGTTAAAACACATACCTCTACTAAGAGGCAACCACTTCAATTTGATCAATTTAGAGATAGACCACATGATATATTACATACACTATAATATAAATGTTTGATTAATATTCCTCCAAATTATCACTATTCATGGCACATATTTGAAAAGGTGAAAGGATGACCCTTTTGCACTTACCATGATATTAATGGGTATAGAAAAAATGGTTTTTTTACTCTGATTCAAAGGCCTATAGTAACTTATATATAAATGAGTTATTACATTTTATAAAGAGATAACAAGGTCTCATTTCCCACTTCTTCTAGAGTTCACTCTAAGAGGGTCGATACATCTTGTCACTCTTACTAAGGAATGCAAGGTCTATCAGTCCTTATAGAAGTAAACCCCTCAAATAATTTTTTTTCTATTACACATTATATGATGTTTGATCTCTCCCACACTAATCCTAAAAAATAACCATTGGTTGATCAAGTTCTCACTAGAGGATCACTCAGGGGAAGCAAAAAATTAAATCTTTAAAAATACAATCATACTTTGACAACTATGTTTACTATGCATCACAAATGGATACTACACTAATGTATAAGGTTACAAATGAAACATATACACTTGATACTCCCAAAAATACACCATATATTATGTTAGAACATAAATAAAAATAATAATTTCCCCATGATCGTTATAGTAAGCATTTTTATTCCTAACTATATTCTATTGTGTCTGGTGATTTCCTAACTCAAAAATACAAAAAATATTTAGCATAC
The DNA here is from genome assembly GCA_037957365.1 of Torreya grandis. Lineage (NCBI taxonomy): Eukaryota > Viridiplantae > Streptophyta > Pinopsida > Cupressales > Taxaceae > Torreya > Torreya grandis. The sequence continues at coordinate 1,167,343 of JARHVA010002248.1, read as the reverse complement.
ATGTGTTAAATATCTCCTTGCCATCTATGTTTTTTTAATTTATGTTAGTATATAGGACATCATTTATTTTATAAACACATACATGTTTCATGTGTACTTGAGTGTGATACATGCATTCATTAGATCCATGATACATACACATGCCTATGATAAACATTCCTGCTTCTCATGTGACATGTTGTGTTGGGGGTATCTGGATTCTATTTGATCATGATTTATTTAGGATATATTTTTTGTGATCATTTTTCCATTTTCATGTTGATCTTATATACTAAAACTTACACATGGTTATACCCATGCTTACATATTATATCAATTACTTTTTTATTTGATAAGGTAAACTCGGGTTTTATAAGGACCCAAAACCATAAGAGTAAAATAAAGAGTTTTAATCAAGCCTTACATGGTCGAACGAATAAAAATAAAAAGTTTAAATAATAAAAACAAGAGTAGACATAGAAAACATGTTAATTATGGGAGACCGTCTTAGGTATCCTCCATAGCATAATTTTCCTTTGGTGGGAAGTTGGTCTTGTATTTTGATGCTTTGGCTCTGGTCTGATCTCCAGCACCCTCATCTTGTTCACTAGGGAGAATCATCCTCAAGCATTTCCTACCTTTCACCTAGGGGAAGGGATGCTTAGGGGGGATCCCCTTGGGGGACCCCATGGGGGGGATTTGGGGTCCTTAGGGGATTTTATAATTGGTTAAATGGGAGGGGGTAGGGTAGACTTCACGAACACATAGGTCATGGCCTCTACTATTAGATAAAGATCATTCTAATCTTGGATCAATTTTGTGAAATTAAAAATTGTCTGTTGGACCTTTATGCTAAAATTTTCCAAGATTACTTTGTTTTTTTCATGATCCTATGTTAAAATGGCCTTACCTTTATGATCATATGTGGAGGGTGAACCAAGGGTGATGTGTTTAGGTTTAGGGTTGAAAATCATTTTCAAGAGAAGGTCATCCAGAGGGGAACAAGGGAAGCTATTATGAGGAGAAAGTTTAGTGGTGGGGAAGGAGCTCATAGAGGGATCCCTCTCTGGGGGTCCCTTTGGGGAGTCTTCCTTGGAGGAGGATCCTTTAGGGGGATTTTTTTGCCAAGTAGGGTATGGCCATGTTTCACTAGCAAAAAGATGAGGCTTTGATGCAAGATCGGGTTAGTGGCATTATCCTGGTGGAGGAGGACTATGATTTCTATAGAATTTAAGAGAAATAAGGAAGGTTGATCTTAAATATGATGAAATTTTTAAGCAACATGAAATGGTGAAAAAATATCAAGGTGTACTTACCTTGTAGGGTTATGTACCTCATGATCTATAAGTAGACTTTAGGGTAATATTTGGGTAGGTCAGTGCAAGGAAATCCCTTTTTCTCTATTTGCACAAATTCATTGGTTCAAAAAAACAATTATAGTGACTCATGTTTATTTTACTGATCCTTGTATTCTTTTGCACTTGTACAAGCCATGCCTGTGAGTTATCTTATAAACTCCTTAAAAACATTTATAGAAATCCCCCTGATGGAAACCTTCCTTTTTGACCAAGTAACAATGAAATCTCTTACCACCAGAGGATTATACTTAGTGATATGCTCCATATACTCTATTATCCCACCTTTCTTGAGTTTTTATACACCTTTTTATTTTCATGAACTTCTTTGTAAGATGATGTATCCATTTGATCTCTATTTCCATCCATGTTGACAGGAGTTGCAAGGCTAGAGGGAATGGGTTGAGGGTTTTCGATGCTATAAAAATAGATAGAGCTTGTGATATTAGGGATGCCCTCCAAATAGTTATAATCATAATTGTGTTCCCTTTCCTTGAAATTAATTCAAGACTAAAATTCCATGATTAGGCTCTTTAAGGTGAAAAACCACACATGTGAAGACATGATGGATTTAAGTAGCATGTGTACCTTCACTTTGGATGACACTAAGTGTCATAAGGGGGATGTTGCCTTCATATTATATCATTTACTTGATATGCTATGTTGCATGACATTTTTTTCTAACACATATGCATGGATAATATGATTATGTTGGTTGCATATACTTCATTTATTCACATTTTCACTCCATTGAGTGTACTTATCATTTTATATTATCTTTCTTGTGGAACATTTGAATATGTTTTTTTATTATGGGACCCTATACCATGTGTGTTTTTTCTCTGTGGGTGGACATTTTAATATGTCTTCCTCTTGAAAGTGTATTATTTGAATATGCCCCTTATTTTCAGTCTCCTTGGAATCCTTTTGTGGACATTGAGTGTTCTATTATGTGTAATTGATTATTTGTTTAACTTATAATGTTACTTCATAGATGTACATCTTGATTTATCTCTAAGTTTAAAAACATATTGATTCATGGATTATTATGATTATTATATGATTAAATACTATTTGATTAAGCTTTATTTCATATGTTGGTTATGGGACATTATATATTGCTTAATTTAGATGATTGATTATCTATAGAGTTATTTTTACTTTTATATGTTGTACATTATGATCATGTTTATTAGTTTATATAGTAGTATTTTATGGATTTCATATGTTTTGGGATAATTACCTTCATTGTTATAAGGTGGATTCAGGATAGTTCCATCCCTCAAAATGTGATGGAGGAAGGGCATCACCATAGAGGGTGGTGTAAATGGAGGCATTATCAGATGATAAACAAAAAGACTAGAAACCCACGCACACACCACGATATATTAACATGTTTTATATTTATTGATTGATTTAGATAGTTTTAGTATGTTTTTTATTTATAATATATATGTCCACTATGATCTTATTTTTTATTTGATGATCATGTTGATTTCACTAATCTAGTTTTATTACTATATTAATAGTTGTTAATGTTATTTCTTGGTTGATTGAGTGAATCGTTACATGTCTTATTGTGACTTACCACTATCTTGGATATAGTTGATTGTTTTATAAATAGTTTTTTGTTTGGTATTCATAGCTATTGGTATTAGATAGATAAAAATATATTTCTTAATCAATTCATTAAGTTATTTATTAATTCTTAGAATATTTTAATATTCATATCGCTAAATAATGAGTATATTATTTAAATGACTACGTGAATTCATTATATCAAAGCAATGTGTTTATGACTAATACTGAAGATCTTGCATTATATAGGAATATATATTGAATGTTTAATTATTGAAATTAGATTTGGTAAATATCATTTTTTTAATTCAATTTTATTATGTGGTCGAAGGTTTGTGCTATGATTTCCTTACCATCAAATTATATAATGTTTGATATACTACCTAGTTGGTTGAAGGCCTATTTATTGACTTTATGTTATATTGACATTATCATTGGAATTAATAATGTTTTATGACATTTATAAAATTTGATGCATGTATATTAATTGAGGTCATTATTTCATGCATACTTTGAAGGGGATTTATAATTTTTATTTTATTTTTTAATCAAGAATGTTCAAGATGTTTAAGGCTCTAATTTGGTCTTAACTTGAGTTAACAAGAATTAAACAAAATCATTATTTGGTCTTGAGGTCTTATATATGAGGAAAAGATGGTATACTATCAGTTTTGTTAGATCTTTGTTTACATGCATAGAATGGGTCATAATTTTGTCTGAGAAGTCTAGGAATTTCTAGGAAGATGGAGGAGAATAAGAGGAGAAGGGTAGAATAATATATGGCATATGACATCATAGAGAGATAATGACAGGTATAAGATAACAAATGGATTCAAGCTATAATGGAGAATAAATTTGATTCATTGGTATATAATCTCTCTTTCAAGTTGATTATGTATTTAAATTCTTGGTTGATTTTTTGGATGAATTCTAGTAATGAATTTATAAAAGTTTTTAAGTTAATTTAATTATTATGAAATGTAAAATAAAAATGGGATAAATGATGGGTCTTATGGATGGCTTAGCCATCCACAAAACCCAACATATAACCCTAAACCTTGGGTTAAATGCCCATAGTTTGTGGGCCTCTTACTATTCACAATAGATTTCCAAATAAACCCTATAAGGGATGAATGTATTCTATGTTATGGGAAAATTTAAAACTTATAGAAATTATATAAATAATTATTTAGCATATAGTCTCTCTTTAAGGTTGGTGATGTAGTTAAATTCCTAATTGATTGTATGAATTAATTCTGGTAATGAATTTATAAAAGGGTTTAAGTTAATTTCATTATTATGAAATGTAAAATAAAAATGGGATAAATGATAGGCCCTATGGATGGCTTATCCATCCACAAAACCCATCATATAACCCTAAATTATGGTTTAAATGGTCATAGTTTATGAACCTCTTTATATGCATAATAGATTATTGAATAAAGCCTATAAAAGATGAATGCATTCTGTGTTATGGGAAAATTTAAAACTTAGAGTAAAAATGATACTTATTCTATTAGGATGTGGGAAAGAAGGAGATGAAGATGACTTAGATCTAGGTGGATTGGGGGTTGTTCATTCTATCAGTGACATCCCCCAAAGTTTGAATGGAAAGCTAGGTGGGAAGGAATTAGATCTGTAGATTGGTAGAAGGAAGTTTTTGGGTGTAAAAAAAATTAGAGCAAAAGTTTCTCACAACACCTATTTGGTTTCTTCAAGATCCCCTGCTTAGGCAAAGAATGAATCTACTTGGGCTTTTTTTTAGGAGAGACCAGTCCCATAAAAATTTTAGGTGTGGAAAAATTGGAAAACCTTAAAAATTTTGAATTTAATTTTGATTAGGAAAACCAAAACACCAATGGGTTTTCCCAACAAATTCATGAAGGTTGTAGGGCTTGTCACTATAGTAGTTTTAAATAGAATGGATCTATTGGTAGGTATTAAAGCTTGGGTTTAAAGATTAATGAGGAAGATAAAGGACTCATCACAAATTTTTATGAGGTTTGATTTGATAATGATGATCTATGTTCATGAGTGATGGTCTTTTTGAGTGATTTTATATGGTCACTTGTTACACATAGGGTTTGCAAAGGATAGGCAAAAATCTTGTAGAAGATCATATCTATGGGGGACTATTTTCAACCTCACTTAGTTTTAATCATGGTGAATAAAGAAAACCAAATTAAAACTTGTTTTACTAGAGTAGATGATAGAGGATTCCACCCTTCCCTCTTTTGGGTTATGGGGTTTGCCCATGATTTCAAGAATATTAATCATATTTAGATTTTTTAAAAACCGTATGATGTTTCAAACTATGGCTGGACTGCTAAGGATGAGATGGTTAGGTCCTTGTTATGAATTAGATGTTAATGGATCTAGTGGGAGTAAAATACCACTTATTGTGTATCAAATATGCAAAGGTTTTATGGAAGTCCCTAGTGGTATAAGATCGTATGCCCCTGGTAGAATCTTGTTTTTGTAGTGTAAGTTTGAGGGAAGACCTATTTATAGGATTTATTTCTTTGAATCTCATACTTGGATATGAAATCCAAGATTCTTGGTAATCATCATAAGATTTTATGGAATCATATATGACATGGATGAAGCTTCTTTGAGTGTTTTGGTTTCATTTAGACATATTTTCACTCCTACTACATGCAAGTAATACAGAAGAAGGGCAAAAAATATGTTGAAGATTAAATATATCAAGATCCATGTTTAGTTTCATTTGGTTTGGTTTTGGGTGGTTATAGGAATCCCAACCAAATATTATCCTATTAGAGTTGATTATAGATGAATCCACCTTGCTATTTTTAGTGGGATGAAAAACCCACTTATTATGTCTCAGTTGTGCAAAGGTTGTTTGGAAGACCCATGTGGCAATAGACCTTCTACTCCTAGGGGATTCTTATTTTTTAGAGTAATTCTTAGAAAATTCCTATTAAAGGGAATTAGCCATTTTAATCCCATTAATTTGAAACATCTTTAACTATTTTTAGGTTATGAGAACCTTCAAAACCCTTGTGTTATGGTTGCAAGAACCTTAAAAACCCCTTGTTGTTTGATATACCAAGGTTCCAAGATTCTCAAAACCCTCTTTACTACACTTGGTTTGGTGGGGAATCCTTAAGTCTATTTTTTTGTGCTCTATAATGCTTGGTTGTGGGTTCACGACATAAAATCCTCCCCTTGGATGTGGGTCCAGTTATAAAAACCCTCATTTATCTAGTTCATAGTTCCATTTTCAAAAGTGTTTACCTCATCAAATAAAAAATGTTTTAGTGTAATTTGGATGAAACCCTAAGAAAATTTTAAAGGGTTAATAATTTTATTTAATAGATCATACTTATTATTTTCTTAAGATTATCATTTAGCTTATTATTTTATGATATATGAATTTTTTTAATACACCTATATTCAGGTCAAGATAATCACATGACTACAAATTGGGTTATTTATGATTCTTTTATGAAGTAATAATAGTCAATTTAAACCCAAGAATAGGGTTTGATTATGTATAAAAGTTGTTTCACAAGAATAGAATGAAATTTAGGTTATTTATTTTATATGTTTATCTAAAAATAAATATATAGACATATGTAGGGGTATGTATATACACCTTACAAGAATTTAATGATCTAGGGCATGTACACACACACACACACACACACACACACACACACACACACACACACACACACGTGTGCACGCGCACACACACACCCACACACGCATGCACGCACACACACACACACACACACACATGCACACTTGCACACATGCATGCATATATGAGTATTCATTTTAATTTATGGTTTTTATGATTGTGAATTGACTTTATATTGTGCATAGATTTGAAATTTGATTGGTTTTTATGTATGAATGAAATATAAATGATCCTATATATATGCTAAGAAGTATAACAACCTCAAACTTCCTATATGATTTATGTGAGTATAATCAAGGACATGGAAAAATTTAGTTATAAGTAATATAATCCAAATTATATATGTGAATGATATATATATATATATATATATATATATATATATATATATATATATATATATATATATATATATATATATATATATATATAATAATAAGTATATAGTAAAAATTCATAGATATACATTTGGTATAGGTGTGTATTATAACTATGAGTTTGGAGTTGGTTAAATTATGATTTGAGGCTTCTAAATATTAGAAATTTAATGTAAAAAATATAAAAATAGATGGTTGATTTAGTCTTTAGACTATGTGTTGGAGACTTTAAATAAAGGATTATTGTTTTCTAAATATAAACATGATTAAGTTTGATATAACCTACATTTGTCTAGAACTATAGGGTATAGTTGGTTGAGGCTATAAAAGGCTATATGTTTATTGAATTTTTTTTGTGCATTTGGAAATATTTACTTTTAGATATAGATGACTCTGTATATTACCAATTAAACATTATATATGAAAGGATTTTGAATGGTTTGGTTATTTAATCTTATTTGAGAAATATGAGAATTAATCTTAGTTTGTTATGGAAAATAACTAGAACATTTCATACATTGATATAGATGATTTGTTTATGACTGTGTAGTTTAAATAATCAGTGGTGGACTATCATTTTAATTATCTTGTGGAAATTTTTTGTATAGATAGATAAGTATATGCATTTGATATAATATGTGATACTCATGAGAATTATGGACAAAATACTAAGTCCATTTAGATTATAATGTATTTAAAATTTTATATATAGTTTGATGTTTATATTATACTGTGTATATCACTAATTAAACATTATATATGAAAGGATGTTGAAGGGTTTGGTTATTTAATCTTATTTGAGAAATATGAGAATTAATATTAGTTTGTTATGGAGAATAACTAGAACATTTCATCCATCGATATAGATGATTTTTTTATGGCTATGTAATTTTAAATAATCAGTGATGAAGTGTCATTTTAAGTACTTATATGATGGTTTGTTAGTTAAGTTCAAAACTGAATCATTCTAATTATCTCGTAGAATTTTTTTACATGGATATATAAGTATATGCATCTGATATAATATGTGATACTCATGGGAATTATGGACAAAATACTAATTCCATCTAGAGTATAACATATTTAAAAATTTATATACAGTCTGATGTTTATATTATACTATTTATATAGCAAGGTCTTATGGGTGCTTTGTTATATGTTTAATGTTTATTTAAAGTGTTAAATATAATGTATTTAAAATGATAAATACATATCATATTAAGTTGTTATATGACTAGTATATTGTTATATTTGTGAAATATGAACAAATAAATATGTTATGAGTAATGTTATTAGATGGATAGAATAACATTTATAGTTGCATATTGTAATTCTATAACTAGATGCCTTGACATGTTTCTTACCTAGATGGTATGTTACTTATGTGGGTTGTTTAATAACCTATTTATTATTCTATAATAAATTAGATGATTTTTAGATTCATTACATTACATTTGATGGACTAAATGTATGTATTTGATATTTTCATACTTAGCATATTTTATATATGCTAATAAGGGATATCTATTTGAATCTATTGGTTTTATTATTATTATTATTATTATTATTATTATTATTATATAATTAACTAAATCTCACATTTATGACACTAAATGAGTAGTGTGACAAATTCCATTAACTTAATTAGTGTCATTAATGTAAGCTGGAGTGTAATATGATTGAGTGATGTGTATGAAATTGACTAATTCTAGAGATCAATAACTATATGAAAACTTTGGACAAACATTATAGTTAAACATTTCCATTTCATGTGTTTGATATAGTTTACATTTTTGTACGATATCATGTTAGAACAAATTTCTTTATGGTATACATCATGTATTAGTTATCTTATAGCACACAGGTTCTAGTTTGTCACTCTGGATTCCCTCACCTTCATTATATATCCATCCATGAAGGGAGGGTCATCCCCTTATTGGGAGATAGTGTGGGGGATTGATGGTCCATGGTTGGTTTTTAAAAGTACTAGGATGATTATCTCCCTCCCTATAATGGTACTACATTAGAAACTACACTTGAGATTACCAATGGATACTTTGAGTTCATTGAGACTCATCCTCCATGGAGATTTGTATCACTATATTATTATTATTGAGACATTTTTATTTTTCAAATTATACTATTTATTCATTTGTACATTTACAATAGTGGATGTAATGTCGTATCAGTCATGGTTGAAATTGTAATATTACTTTTATAAAATAAATATAGTCTTTATTGCATATTAAGCATTATTCATGTTTTGATATATCATTATTATGGTGATCATTAGCTAAAACAATTAGTTATAGACCTTTAAAAAGGTTAACTAAAATAACACATTTAGTTAAATATCACTTAGTTAGGTTTATCATGGTGAAATCTCTTAGATGAATATGTGTAATTAATTTTTCAAAAAATACTCTATTCTAGTAAAACCCAGTGGGGTTATTACATTATGGTATTATAACTAAGGCTAAAACTCTAGGACTTAACATGTCTACTAACACAAACTTATTATCTTATTAACTAAGAATATGAATGGTGAGTGCTAGATTAGGAGGTGAGGGTACTTAAAATAACAATCACCCTACTAATCTAAATCAGTTTTCCATTGAGCAAGCTACCTATTTGGATTAGATCCTCATAACCATGCAATAAACTAGGGACTAATTCATGGACATATAAAAATAAGTGCATGTGCATGTAGAGAAGAATTTTTAGGAAGAACTTGAAGATCATCCCATTGAGAAGGAACATCCTCAATATCATAGGCATGAGGAAGTGTCATAAGATGTGAGAGCTTAGGTAGTTTCAAAGTTGGTAAGAGACATGAAAAAGGTGAATCCACCTAATTTTGATGGAACTATACTAGGAGATGGAGTTGAAGCATGGTCTATAAAGATAGAAAAATATTTCAAGATTTAAAATTATTTTAAAGTCACCAAATTTGTATGGGGAGTATATCAGCTTGCTATTGAATCAAAAACTTGGTGGGAAAACAAGAATCTTGAGATGAACCTCAACTTTACCACCACTATTAGAAATAGTTTATGACACTATTTAGGTCACGATGGTTTCCATAGTTGTATTTATATTATAATCTTACATATTTTTAGAATCTTAAGTAAGGAGACCTATTGATGAATGAATACTAGGATAAATTTACCAATATCTTGAAGTGTGTACCTTAGTATCAAGTAGATAAGAGGTTTAAAATTAGGAAATTAATTATGGGATAAAAACCCAAAATTGGTTGTGAAGTAAATATGCATGGGCCATCTACTATGGATTAGGTCTTCAAAAAGGTAGTCAAATAGGAATAGAAATTAAAATATCTTGCCCAAGTCAAAGATAAGTTTAAGAAAAAGTTTGGAAGTTATAAACCAACTTTCAAAAATAAAAATTGGAAGCAGAGGAGTAGAGACTCCAAGAGTCAATTCAAGAACCAAAACACTAAGTTCAATAGTGGCTCAAGGAATAGGAAACATGGTCATGGTTTCAAAGGAGGTTTCAAGTAAAACCAATAGTCTGATAGGAAGGGACCACCTAGAGATTGTTTCATTTATGGAGGTGGCCATTATGCTTGAGAGTGTACTTAAGATAAGCTAAAGAATAAGGGTTCTGCTTCTCAGCAAAGGACATGTTAATATTGGATTCATATAGCTATTAACAATCATTAATCTAAGTATCAATCTTAACCCATAGAACTATCAGGTATTTTATCTGATCATCTAGTATTTATTTTTATTGACATGGGGGATACATAATTTTCATTACTCCTAGAACACTTAGTAAATTATCTAGAAAATCTAGAGTTATGAAAAATTCATGGTTAGTATAGTATGGGATTGAAACAAAGGTCAAAGTTGATAAGTATTTAGTTGAAGCTAAGATTAGGTTACCTAAATTCTCTACAATAGTGTATTTTGATGTTCTACTATTAGGGTCTTAGGATTTAGTTGGCTTGAAAATACAAAGCTAAGGTTGACTACAATCTAAAGAAGGCTGAGTGTTAAGATGATTTAGGAATTTAAACACAACTTCAGGGTGAGAAAAGGGAGTTGAAGCTTAGGCATATTTGTAAAATTCAACTCAAGTTTTTTTTTGAGAAAGGGATGCTAGTAATTTATTTTTAAGATAAATGAGTTAGATGAATCTAATGAACTATTCATCAAGGATTATCCTTTTTTTAGGAACTTTTAAATATGTGTTTCAAAAGGAATTACCTAGATTTCCACCAAAGAGTGAGTTTGATTTCTTGATTGATATCATATCTACATTATAATCATATTCTAAGAAACTATACAGAATGACAACCACTGAATTGGTTGAGTTAAAATCTCAACTTCAAGAATTGTTGTCAAAAGGACTGATTCAACCATGTGTATCACCATGGGGTGTACCATTTGTCTCCATCAATAATAAATATGGTACTCTTCACCTATGTATTGATTATAAGATGTGGAACAAGGTGATGATCAAGGAGAGATATTTGTCACCTCACATTTATGATATATTTTATTAGATGTGAGGAGCAACAATATTTTCTAAGATTGATCTTAGAGTAAGGTATCATCAATAGAGAATCTGAGATGAGGATATTTTGAAAACAATATCCAAAACTTGATATGGGAACTATGAGTCTATAGTGTTACCTTTTGGGTTAATAAATGCTCTTGTAACATTTATGAATCTCATGAATAGTGTGTTTAGGGATTATTTAGATTGTTTTGTGTTGGTATTTCTAGATGGCATGCCCATATATTCTAAGGATGAGGAAGAACATCTTCAACATTGGAATTGGTTTTACATCATTTATAAAAGCACAAGTTTTATGGTAAGTTATCCAAGTGTTCAATTTTCCAAAATAAAGTATAATATCTAGGACATATTATCTCTACATATAAAATTTTAGTAGATCTAGAGAAGATAAGAGCCATCATGGAATGGCCATAGCCTAATAATGTGCATGAGGTAAGGAGTTTCATGAGATTAGCAGGCTATTATAGGAAAATTATTTCAAATTTATATAAGATAGTTAATCTAATTACCTCTCTTTAGTGGAAGAATTAGAGTTTTGTCTAGTTAGACAAGTGTGATAAAGTCTTTCAAGAGCTGAAAAGGAAGATTACTTTAGTAACAATGCTAAGAGTTCTTCATCATAATGGTCAATTATTAGTGATCACAAATACATTTAGGAATGGACTTGGAGGATTTATTATGAAGGATGGTTTAGTTGTAGCATAAAAGTATAGAAAATAGAATCCATATGAGGTGAATTATGCCCCTTATGATATAGAACTTACTACAATAGTCCATGCCTTTCATGTTTGGAGGGATTATCTTTTGGTAAAACCATATGATCTCAATACTAACAACTTGGGACTCAAGTACATATTCACTCAACTGAACCCAAATGATCATTAGAGACTACGATTAAAATTATTATCTAATTATGATTTTGATATTATTTATATCAAAGGTAAGGAAAATAGATTTTTTGATGCTCTAATCCATAGAAGTTACATAGCAATTATGCTACTATTAGGAGTAATTTATAAAATTAGGTAATCAAATTCTCATTAAGAAATGAATTCTATGATTAGGTCAAGAAATAATTGTCATAAAATGTTCAAAATCCAAGGTGTAAAGGATTCAAGATAGAGAGTGATGGTCTTTTATGCTACAATAACAGGATGTATATACATGAAAGAGAGAATCTGAGGAGCATGGTGATAAAGGAACTGTACAATGCCTACATCTAGGTGTAACCAAGCTCATGGCTAATCTAAGACCTCCCTATTTCTATAAAATAATCAAGAAAAATGTAGTAGAATTTATGTCTCATTATTTGGAATGTTAGTGTGTGAAATTTAAACATGTGCATCTAGTATGATTGTTATATCCTCATGACTTACTAGAATAAAAGTGGTAGATGATTATCATGGACTATGTCCAAGGGTTTCCATTATCATGGAACTGACATGATATGATCTTGGTTTTAGCTAAAAAACTAACCAAGGTATCCCATGTCATACCAAGCAACTTGACATATGATACACCTATGTTTCTAAAGAGATTAATGAAAGAGGTATATCGATTACATGTATTTACAGAAATATCATTTTAGATTGAGATCCAAGAATGACTTATAGATTTTGATTAACTCTATATTTAGATATAGGTACATAGTTTGATTTTAACATTGCTTATCACCTAGAAACTAATAGATAAACAAAGAGAGTTAACTAGGTCTTAGAATATATCCTTCATATGTATTACATGGATTGGTAATACAAGTGGGAGGAGTAACTTCTATTATTTGAGTTTGATTACAAAAACTCATACCAGTCAACATTAAATATGGCTTTATTTGTGGCATTATATGGAAAGAGGTGTAAATCACCAATCAATTGGGAAGGGTTAGAAGATAGGGTAGTCTTTGGACTTGAGATGCTTGTGGAAATGGAATATCAAGTTAGGACAATTAGATAGAGGTTATTTGAGGCCAAAATTAGATAGGAAAGTTATGTTGATCTGAAGAGAAAAATAAAATAGTTTTCTATAAGTGATTAAGTTTGGTAAGTCAGCTAAATTTTCACCAAGATATGTGGGAACCCTTTGAGGTTTTAGAAGTGGTCAATACTATAGCATATAGAATTGCATTGCCATTAGATTTAACTCTTTTTCATAATGTCTTCCATGTGTCTTATCTTTAAAATTATGTTTTTGATCCTTCACATGTGTTGGATTAGAATTATTTGTAAGTTATAGATCCTAGAGTGGTCATGGTAGACCTAATCAAAATAATTGACACTCACAAAATCAATTTACATAACAAAAAAGTGTCATAGTACAAGGTCCAATGGGACTAATATTATAAAGATAGTGCCACTTGAGAAGACTATGATGAATTTGACATGTTGTTTCCACATTTGTTTGCTTGATATGTTGTTGCATATTATGTTATTTTCTACTAAATAATGTTTTAAATTATGGACTTATGTTTGAATGTGTCATCAAGATGATGACTAAGGGGGAAGGATGTCACATCCTAATTTCTCTATAGTCTTAATAACTTATTGATTCATTGATTATTATGGTTATTATTTGATTAACTATTGTTTGATTAAGCTTTATTTCATATGTTGTTTATGGGACAAATATATATTACTTAATTTACATGATTGATTAGTTATAGAGTTATGTTTACTTTTATATGGTGTACATTATGATCATGTTTGTTAGTTTATATAGTAGTATTTTATGGATTTCATACGTTTTGAGCTAACTACATTAAATTTTGTAATGTGGATGTAGGATAGATCTATCCCTCACAACATGATGGAGAGAGGGCATCATCAGAGAGGGTGGTGTAAATGGAGGCATTTGGGGATGAAAAAAAAAAGAATGGAACCCATACACACACCATGATATATTAGCATGTTTTATATTCATTGATTGATTTAGATAGCTATAGTATGTCTTTATTTTTTGATATATATTCCTATTGTGATCTTATTTTATGTTTGATGATCATATTGATTTCACTAATCTAGTTATGTTACTGGATTAATAGTTGTTAATGTTATTTATTGGTTGACTGAGTGAATTTGTACATGTCTTATTGTGACTTACCACTATCTTCGATATAGTTAAGTGTTTTATAAATAGTGTTTTGTTTGGTATTCATAGCTATTGGTATTAGACAGATTCTAATACTTTACTTGATTGATTTTTTAAGTAATTTATAAAGTAATTTAATATTCATATTTCTAAACAATGAGTATATTGTTTAAATGACTAGGTGAAGTTATTATATTAAAGCAATGTGTTTATGACTAATATTGAATATCTTGCATTATATAGGAATATATATTGAAATTTTAATTTTTGAAATGATATTCAATAAATATCATTATTTTTAATCAATGTTATTGTGGTTGAAGGTTTGTGTTATGATTACATTAACATGAATTATATATTGTTTGATAGAATATCTAATTGGTTGAAGGTCTAGTTATTAACTTTATGATATATTGACATTGTCATTGGAAGTAATAATGTCTGATGACTTTTATAAAAGTTGATGCATGTATACTAATCAAGGTCATTATTTCATGCATATTTTAAAGGGGATTTATAATTTTTATTTTATTTTTTAATCAATAATGTTTGAGATGTTTAGGGTTATAAATTGGTCTTAAATTGAGTTAACAAGCATTAATCAAAACCACTATTTAAACCTGAGGCCTTATGCATAAGGAAAACATGGTATAATATTGGCTATATTAGATCTTTGTTTCATACATATACTAGATCATAATTTTGGCTAAGTCTAGGAATTTATGGGAAGATGGAGGAGAATAAGAGAAGTTGAGAGGCCTAGATGGTATATGAAAACACAAAGATAAATGATAGGAAAAAGAGAAAAAAGGGATTCAAGCTATAGTGGAAAATAAATTTGATTCATTGGTATATAATCTCTCTTTCAAGTTGGTGATGTATTTATATTCATGTTTAATATTTTGGATGAATTATGGTAATGAATTTATAAAAGGGTTTAAGTTAATTTTATTATTATGAAATGTAAAATAAAAATGGGATAAATTATGGGCCCTATGGATGGCTCATTCATCCAAAGAACCCATCATATAACCCTAAACCCTAGATCAAATGGCCATAGTTTATGAACCTCTTTCTATGAAAAATATATTATCAAATAAACCCCATAAGGGATGAATGTATTATGTGTTATGGGAAAATTTAAAACTAATATAAATTATACAATAATGTTTTAGTGTAGTTTGTCTAAAACCCTAAGAAAATTTTAAAGGGTTGATAATTTTATTTAAACAGATCATACTTATGACTCTGCTAAGATTATCCTTTAGCTTATTATTATAAGGATATAGGACTTTAGCTAATATACCTATATTCAGGTCAAGATAATCACACAGATGTAAATTGGGTTATTTTTTATTCTTATATGATGTAATAACAGTCAATTTAAATCCAGGAATAAGGTTTGACTATGTATAAAAGTTGTTCACAAAATAAAATAAAATTTGGGTTATTTATTTTATACATTTATCCAAAAGATAAATATGTATACATATGCAAGGGTATGTATATATATCCTACATGACTTAAATGCCATGGGTTATACATACATACATACATACATACATACATATATATATATATATATATATATATATGAGCATTAATTTAAAGTATGACATCTATGTGACTTGAATTGACTTTAGATTGTGCATAGAATTGAAATTCGACTAGTTCTTGTGTATGAATGAAATATAAATGATCCTATGTATATGTTAAGACCTATAACAACCTCAAACTACCTATAGGATTTATGTGAGTATAGTCAAGGACATGCATAAATCTAGTTACAAGTCATATAAATTGAATTATATATGTGAATGATTTATATATACATAATGAGTATATAGAAAAATTCATAGATATATAGTGAATATATAGGTGTGTATTTAACTATGATTTTGGAGTTGGTTAAATTGTGATTTGAGGGATCTAAGTTCTATAAATTTAATGTAAAATGTATAGAAATAGATGGTTGAGTTAGTCTTGGGACTATGTTTTGATATTTAAATAAAGGATTGTTGTTTTCTAAATATAAACATGACTAAGTTCGATATAACCTACATATGTCTAGAATTTTAGGGTGCAATTAGCTTAGGCTATAAAATGTTGTATGTTGATTGATAGTTTTCTGTGCATATGGAAATCTTTCCTTTTAAATATAGACAATTACGTATATTACCAATTAAACATTATATATGAAAGGATTTTGAATGGTTTGATTATTTAAATTAATCTTAGTTGGTTATGGAAAATAACAAGAACATTTCATACATTGATATAGTATAATTTGTTTATGATTGTGTACTTTTAAATAATCAATGATGGACTATGATTTTAAGTACTTATGTGATGGTTTTTTAGTTATGTTCAAAACTAAATCATTCTGGTTATCTTGTGAAAAGTTTGTGCATAGATATATAAGTATATGCATCTAATATAATACATGGTACTCATGGGAATTATGGATAGAATACTAATTCCATTTAGAGTATAACATATTTACAAATACATATATAGTTTTATTTCTATTTTATATTGTTTATATAATAAGGTAATATGAGTGTTTTATTATATGATTAATGTTTAGTTGAAACATTAAATATAAGGTATTTAAAATGTTAAATACATATCATATTAATTTGTTATATGAATAGTTTATTGTTATATTTGTGAAATATGAACAAAGAAATAAGCTGTGATTAATGCTATTAAATAGATGGAATAACATTTATAGTTACATATTGTAATTATGTAACTAGATGCCTTGACATTTTTTTTATATAGATGGTATGTTATTTATGTAGGTTTTTTAATAGTTTGTTTATTATTCTAGAATAAATTGAATGATTTTTAGATTAAATGCATTACATTTGATGGACTAAATGTATATATTTGATAGTTCTATAATTTGCATATTTTATATCTACTAATATGGAATATTCTATATGAACTATTGATTTTTATATTATTATATAATTATCCAAATATTGCATTTATGACAATAAATAAGAAATGTTATGGATTCCACTAGCTTAATTAGCACCATCAATGTAAGATGAGGTATAATCTGATTGATTCATGTGTATGAAATTAACTGATCCTTGAAACCAATAACTATATGATTTTTTTTTCCAAATTAATGCTTATAGTTAAGCATTGCCATTTCATGTGTTTGATATAGTTTACATGTTTGTACAATATAATGTTAAAAAAAAAACTCTTTATAGAATACCATCATGTATTAGTTATCTTATAGAACATGGATTCTAGTTTGTCACTCTAGATTCCCTCACCGTCATTATCTACCCATCTATGAATGGAGGGAGATTCCCTTGTTGGGAGATAGTGCAAGGGATCAATTATCCATGGTTGGTGTGGAAAAGCATAAAACTTTTTTGATGCTCTATATCCTTGTAGTAATACTACACTAGAGACTACACTTGAGATTACCAATGGAAACTATGAGTTTTTTGAGATTCATGCTCTTTGGATCTTTGTATCATTATATTATTATTATTAAGACATTTTTATTACTAAAATTATACTATTTATTCTTTTGTAAATTTATAGTAGTGTTTATAATGTTGTATTAACTGTGGATGAAATTGTAGTATTACTTCTATGAAATAAATGTAGTCTTGAACGGCAATGCAAGTCAATGATTGCCTTTGCCGTTGTTTTTAAGGTTTACTATATATTATTTATTGTTCATGTTTTAATATATCATTTTTATGGTTATCATTAACTAAATGGATTATTTAAAGACGTTTAATAAGGTTAAATAAAATAATACATTTAGTTAAAGATCATATAGTTAAATAAAATAATACATTTAGTTAAAGATCATATAAAAGAACCAAAGGGAAACATGGTTGCATTGGCACATAGGTATCCTCCTTCCTTGCTCTATTTACTTTTCAAATATTTTCAATTATTTAAATTCAAAATACATGAACTAATTATATATTAACATGTTATTGGTTACAATTTATACACCAATAGGAAATTCATGGGGGCTCAATCAAAGGCAAGGTGTGTTGCTCACACCTAGGTATGCATTTATTTCCTTTAATCTATCAATATCATCCTTATATATTACTAGATTAAAATGATGGTAAATTAGATATTAAAATATAATTATATATAGCATCTTAGGATTGTACACTTGGAAAATACCAATTGGGACTCTACTCTTCAATTCTAGACCCTCATGTTGTCAAAAAATCTCACATTCACCATCACACTATGCCTAACTGCTTATCTTATGGACTGACCCTATCATTCTGATGGCATAGATCACTTGTACACTGCATAAATATTATAATATGATCTATATACTTCACTTTAAATTATATAAATTTAAAAAATTACCTTATTGAACACTTACATTTTGTAGAGGGACACTAGGCTCAAGGCTAGTGTCCATTTTCCTTATCAAGTGTTTGTACGTCAAAAAAATTTAAAAAAAATTGAGATGTATGTGTTATCTTATTTCTTTTATTTAACCCTTTTGTGAGATATTTTCAAAATGTGTGGTATAAATATAAATCAAAGCTTATTCATTACCCATCTAGAAAATACCAAGTAAACACCTATTCAAGCTCATTTAATTAATTTCACAACTAAGTTATAATACCCTATTCTTCCCTATTTCTATATTAGTCATAGGAGTATGACTATTACATGTATGAAGCATTCATATAAAATCCCATGAGTATTATTTTTCAAGTTAGATGCTAGATCATTATATGACTTTTTATATGGCATATTTAACTATTATGCACACACAATCCCACACTTAGGGGAGATATATATATGTCTGAGGCCCTCTTTAGAGTATTGGGTATGTAAGTAGTACTCATTTACAATGGGTTCCTTTTCTTCAACTCAACTTTGTGATCCCGCTAACCCATTTTTATAAATGTGACCTAACCTAAGGTGAATAACTAGGGTTTGAGCTAACACATTCATAAAAACCATGTGTGCATGATCTATATAATTATATTTAATGTTACATATATGATATAAGCATCGATCTATGGAAAAAATAATCAAAACAAGTATCCATAAGTTAATGCAAGTGTCTAGTCCTCCAAAAACAATATTTCCAAAATCTAATGATTAGATCCTTAGCATCAATATGCTTACTTCTACCTCTATACATCTAAGATCTACATGCACATTTTAAAATAATGTAATTATTATATCGTATTTGTGTCTCAACTATCCAATGTCAATTGGCATTGTACTTTCTATATTTAGTATATTGTGTTATCTAAATTAATTTAATTATCTAGTTTAAAATAGTTTTATTCATCCATTAAATTATGTTATTCTACCCATTTAACCCTCAAACACACCATCTTAAAAAGGGTTAAACATGAGGTATCTAACATAGTAGCATAATCATAGGAAGATGCACTAAAATAAGAATAAGGTTTTCTTAGTGTGAAATTAGAGGCTAGTAGAGCTCCAAACTTGAGATAGTAAGTAGAGCTACAAGTTTAAAGATGTGCCAAAAGAGGAGAATTAATTTCCTTATGTTAAACTAAGGTTATCAAAAAACTTAACTTGAGGTAGATATTAGGAGATGCAAATTTATTTAATTTTTATGCATTGGCTAGGATTATCCTAGAATTATTCTATCTCTAAAGATCAAGACTTGGAGAAGTTTAATCAAATAGAACCCATGATATCTAATGTTTGGGTAGTGACCAAAGATTTTTAGACCTATAAATAGGGGTACCTATATCACCAATATTAAATTAAATGAGTCTAAATAATTCAGGCCTATGACATAATGAGATATCATTAACTTGTCTTTTATTTAAGTAATCTATATCACAAAAAAGTAATGTATGTAGTTTTTTAAGTAAAGTAAATTAAGTCAAATGGGAAGGGTGAAAATAACCAAAATAATTTAGGTGACATGGTTGATAAAGGGGGTTTGGGTAACCTAAAATGGATAAATGGAAAGTCCAAGAAATCATATAGCCAAACTAAGTATAAGTTTAGAGAGAACTTAGGCAAGGATACCAACACATTCAGTCACTAAGAAATAAGCAACATCTATCTAAAAAATGAAATAAAGGAAAGAGTTAAGTTTATAAATACTTACCTTGATGGGGACCTATCGAGCCTCAATCTCCCCCTTGGCCAATGGTGTTTTTCAAGATATTATTGTGGCTTTGAAGACCTAAAATGGTTGGTAGGATACCTAAGGATACTCCCAATGACTTCTCCTATTGGATATCCAAGACTTTCACAAGAAAAATTTCCTTTAAGATAATATTCTAGACTTAACTCCTCTAAATGTAAAGTAGGGCAGATGTGTGAGAAAAATCATAGAGAATAGAGTGTGTATGATATTTTTTGGATGAATTATAATTTTTATATATAGTGATAAATTACTTAAACCCATCATAAAGGCTAATTTAATGGCATTAGCCCATCTTAATGTAGTTAAAAGTAGTTAGTTGACATTGAACTATGTCATCCAGGCAAAAAAAGTTTAAATTAATAAATAATAGCTCAAAATGACATCAACCAAGTTGATACATGTACGGCAAGGGAAAATGTGTGAAATATATGATATTAACCTAGACCAATACAATAGGAAATGAGGGTGTTAATATATCTAAGTGAGGTAGGATGGAAGGAGATAAGTATCAAGACTATGCTGAGGAGGTTGAACTATAAATAGGAATGATATGATCATGACATAGATAAAAACATCTCTCAAAAAGCACCAAAGGCTTACCCACTCCTTTCCTATTACACTCTTTAAGGCATGCACTTAGGTAAATTGAATCCTAATAGGTTTATACAAGAGAAATCATCATTAAATGATAAAGTTAAAAATATTGTGTATATACATATGCCCCACCCAAAGCTCATCACATGTCACAATAGTGTAACATAGGATGGTGTTGCAGGATATAAAATAGCAACACAATAACTAAGCTAACTAAAATGTAGAAATAGGTTTTGAAATTAAATGAAAGTAAATAAAATTTAAATATGTGACTTCACTTACCTTTTTGATGGTATAAAATAATGCATGTGTAACAAATGATGAGGGGTGCCTACTGTGGGGAATAAGAGGTGGACCCAAAAATAAGATACAATTATGAATATTCTCAAAAATATTTTGTTAGCACCTAAAATTTCTCTATCAATTTAGGATTATAAGGCTTCTTTTAGTTCATGAAAAGGACCTATGAAAACAAGGATATGAGTAAAAAATTAAATATGTCAGTAAATAAATAAAAACTAAAAGAAATGAAAATTTTACTATAAAAGGGTGAAAATTTATTTATTTCCACAATTGATTTCTTTAGGAAACTAAAGCTTTGTGTGTCCAAATTTAGCAATTTGAGATATTGTGGCTTATGGATGAGGAAGTAGACATGTTGGTGGACATTTTTTTGTTGTGATTAGAGTGATACAAGTATAGAATGTATTAATTATCTATTTATATCAGTTTGGAATAAAATGAATTATATTAGGAAAGCTAGGTGTAAGGGCAAATCCATGTGATAGAAGTTTCCCTAATAATAAATAAAATAGAGTTTAAAATAATATGGATGATGGGTAGATGACAAAAAATTGAAAACTAGGATGAAGTCATTTATTAGGGTTAAGAGAAAAATCAATGTGTTATTTAAACTATATTGGCTAGGCCAATACAGTTTTAAACTATATTGGCCAAGATGATATATTTTTTAATCATATAGGCCAAGCTAATATAGTTTTGAAAGAGGGTGAAATTGACTTGGTTGATGTAGTTAAATAGAGAGGTGGTTAATTTTATTTGGCATGGTTGATGTAATGGGATATGGGTCAAGTTTGTTAAGATTTTCCATGGCTAATGGTTCTAGGAAGGTAACTATGATGATGTAGTTTTAAAATGGAAAATGGTGTAGTAAGGGAGGCTAAGCATGTCAATATAGTAGTGCATGCACTAGGATATAAATTAGGCTAATAATGTATGGAATGTTTGATGCAATAGGAAAATTAGGCATGGCCAATGCAATCTCATGCATTATTAATATAGGATAAAATGATAAAAAAAAATGTTAATTTGTTTAGTTTTGATTATTTTAATCATCTATTATTTGATATTTTTTATAGATGACAGAGGTTATGGAGACTACTAAATGTTACATTGATACTTGATCTACTAGAGAGACTATAGGTAGTTGATCAAGTAAAGTTGATTTTATTAGGTTTCGATGGTATTATTGATGTGTGTCGTATACCCCTAAATCTAGAGTTAATTTTAAATTCTTTGGAGTATGAGATAAGCTAACCAATATGTTATTATGGTTAGTGGATGGAGATACCATATAGGTGTCCATCACACTAGAGGATGTACAAGTGATATTAGGGTTACCTATTATAGGTACAACTATGGTTTTCAATACCCTAGATAGTGTGGATAAGATGACATATTTAGTTAAGTGGGATATTGGCTCTAATAAGTATGATCAATTTGAATTGGTCATATGATTATTTGATGTGTACATATCAGGTGTTTTAGACATCTAGAAGACCTTGATCAAGCTTGTGATAGCACGGGTGATATGTCACAAGTTATATTATGTTTTTTTATTATATATTAAATATTTTTGTTTCTCAATGCTAGAATAGGGAAAATTGTATGATCTAAGGTCAATCATCTGGGTTTAGCTAGTACATGACTTTTATGTAATATTGAGTATCGGTCAATAGACAATGGGATTGATTGTCCTTTTTGGTATTGGACATATTAGATTTTGCCTGCATATAGGGCAATGGGGTTACCTCATGTGATATATGATTCTCTCACACAAGTGAGGATATGAGCATAATATCATGTGGTGTGAATTATTCCACACATGTCAGTGTTACACATCATTCAAAGAGACCAAATCATATAGATGTTATATTGAGATACTATGGATGTGTGGCCAACATGGCCAACTATTATATAAACATGGGGGTAGGTTAAAATCATGAGTAATTATACTTGGTGGGTGCAGACTCATCAAAGTGATTGTATTCCTATGTAGTTTAGATATACATAACTAAAAACTCCTTTAGTGGTACCAAAATTTTAGTTTTACCATGTTATAGAGTGACATGGTGTATGATGGAGATGAGTACGAACTGAGGTACATGTGGTGTGGCCTTGATAACCTAGGGTTTCAATATGATGATAGATATGATAGTGGGTATTTTAGGGAGAGGGAGGAGATGAACATCAAATGGTGGTGCCTCAATAGTAGAAATGAGATCCTAATACATAACCAGATGATAAATGGATAATATAGAAATAATCATGTCAAGTGTAACATCAAGATAAATCCATTCAACTACTGATATATAGGATAATATTACCACCTCATATCCATGAAAATATTTAGGTGATAGGTAACTGGGAGATGACACTATTTTGGGTAAGTAAATGTGTTAAATTTTATCATTTTCATTTCCTAGATGTTGAGATATACATGCTAGGTATTAGTGATAGATGGACTACTAATTATGATGTATATGTGAGATATAAAGTCATTTTGGTTTTTATTTTTCAAACAAATAATGGAGGATGAGACATGATGGAGGACTCTAGTTGAGGCTATCGACCATAATATCTTAAAATGTGCTTCCTCATCATGACACCACAAGGATGAAAGATCCTATGGCACTAGTAGTAAAGTATATGTTGGTTTGTGTAGACACATAAAATTAATATTTAAGCTAAAATTTTGAACGTATTGACCACCCTTTTACACACTTCACTCTAGACTTATCTTAGGGCCCCTTTTGATCACTTTTGACCATCTCACAAACTTTTATAAGTTGAAAAATGACCCAAAATGTACTCAAAACCTATTATTATCAACTTGAGACATATTTTAGGCCTTACATAACACTCAACATGGGAAATCACACATTGGAAAATAGCACCCTAGGGGACATGAGCACACCACTTTAGTGTCCTTCCCCCTCTCCTATATCCACACTAAATAATGGCTAATTTTCCAAATTTAAAGACTTAGGAAGGTTGGTCCATGTACCTAATAATCTATATTCAAATTATTTTCAATGATATGAGTATATAAACACTTTTCAAATCATTTTCATAGGATGTTTTCACACCAAAAATCACTAGAATCACACTTGTACATTGAGAGCAAAATTCTTAAATTTTGTAATTCTAATTACATACATACCTATTAGCTAGAGCTCAAGTATAAGTACACGTCACAGGCACAAGTAAAATTTAAAAAATATAATCACATCAATATTACACTATCATCTAATGCACTACATCAGTTATTCATACACCATCATAGCATTGGAAAAATATATGAAGTTTGATCCTTTCTTTAGATTATTCATATGTAGGCAATGATCAACACATGGGGTGTTGAGGTCTCACCCAAATTCATATTTTGACCCAATTTTACCATTGATTTTATTTGGTATTCACATGTCAAGGGTATAAGGTTTTTGAATGAAACTCAATCACACAATGGTCTTTGTAATTGATCACAAGCTCTCACACCAAACACAAACTCTAAAGACAAAGGCATAGAGAACCTAAAAAACCTAATATCCCCATTGTAAGTGGATAGGAGTACCTTAGGTTTTATATCATCACCACCCATTTATTTTCCTTTTCCAATCACTATTATCCAAGATAAGATCTAATTATAGAATCTTGATTCTAGTCACTAGACCTCTCTACACAACAAGTTTCAGAACTTGATTCCTCTCAAAGCTAGAGTTTATAGCTAAGTCTTTTATTTTATCCTTAAACTTTGATATTTAAAGTAATTTTATATAATGTATTATATCCAAATAAGTTAATTTTATCATTGTTATATTAGTCTCCTAATTTTACATGGTATTGTTGTCATCTAGGGTTTTCACATAAATTCCAAATTTGATAAAACCTATTGGTGAACCTGTTTATTATTCAAATATTGATAAACCCTAACCATAGATTTTTATAGGGTTTGTATCCTTATTTTACATATGTATATTATCTATTTTATTATTTTTATATCTGATATATTCTATTATATCAATAATATTCCAAGTTTTAGTGTCATATTTTATGGTTAACAAATAATCTCCTCCTAACCCTCAAGGTTGTGATAGATAATTTCCCTCTATTCAATTCCATGTTATCACTATACCAAGAGGTAATATTTACCATTTTATATTTTTAAATGAACATAGCCACCATACCCTTCCTTAAACCCGTCCACCTCCTAAATCTCCTCTTCAGGGTTTATGTATGCATGTTCAATTTGAAGCATCCAGGGTTTGTTCTTATGAAGCTCTAAAAGATCAAATAATCAGTATGGACAAGTTAATATCAGATTTAAAAAATCAAAATAATTTTTTTATTGAAAATATCACATTATTGGAACATCATATTACATGTGCAAATAATCTAGGATATGTTAGTAGTGATCATGTATATGCATATCCATCTTCCAATGTTGTACCTAATAAATTTTTATATCAAAATGAGAAACTAAAATAGAATATATATATATATATATATATATATATATATATATATATATATATATATATATATACAATAAATTATTCAAAAATAATAAAATTATATAATAAGATTTATATTTATATTCTAATGGAAATGATTTGAAATAATTTTATCAAATTACCTCCTCTACATCCTTTGAGGAGATAAAAATTCTATTGTGCATATCATGAATTTATGGGCATCATACCAATCATTGTTTGGATTTAAAAAATAAAATGCAAAATTTAATTTATAGTGGTGATCCTATAAGTGATACATTAACCAAATAACCCATAGTGGAACAAGAGAAAGTAAAAAAAGTGTTAAAATTAGATGTAGAACAAAAATGGTTACCAAAGGATAAATCAAAGAAGGAAAATATTCAAAAGGAACAATTAGAAAAACAAAATATTTAAAAATATAATTTAGAGAAATAAATCATACAAAATAAATAAGATCAAAAAGATAAATTAAAAAGGCAGCAATTTGAAAAATAAAGGTTACAAAATCTATAATAATTAAAAGTTAAGTTAGTACAAGAAAAGTTACAAAATCAAAGTCAAGATAAGGAAAAAACCATTATTAAAAGAGGGTTTCTAACAAAATAATCTCCAAAGAATGAAATACCTAAAAAATGTAAAGTTTAAAGTGTGGTTCCAAAGTCTTTGCCTTAAAACCATTCATATTTTATAGATACTTTGATCCTTAATCCACTCATAAATTGCAATCAATGTACCAATGTCGTGATCAATAACACTATTGAAATAAATGTTTGTAGCATGACACTCTAACAATTTCTTGGATATAATAAAAAATATTTGGGTAAGAGTAATTTATATAAATATTTTATTGGATCCATTGAGTAACCTTTCATATTTGGGGCAAAGGCATTTTCATTGGTATTTCATGTATGTGTTAGTTTAGCACATACAACATTGAATTGGGAAGATCGTGGATGATAGAAATGGGGGAAATAATGGATAAAGATGCAAACCATGTCACATTTTCACATGAGATTGAAATTATCATAATTTCAAGGTAAGATATATTTTTTTTCAAATCAAGATCAACATAAATCAAGCATACTTTCAACTAGAATATAAATAGATACAAGTAATGGCATATCAGTAGAGGCACATAACACAGTGTATGTTGAAAAAGAGAAATCATAAAGGTCAATACCATAGTATGGGGTAGTTATTTATTCACATGTAAATACAAATGAAGATAGTAGTGGTATTTCACAAGTTTTAAATACAAATATGATGATTATAATAATCCATATTGGTATGATCTTGATGATACTAATTATTCAAAATATGAATATGGAAATCATACAAATTCTACACAATTGCATGATACTCTTCATCAACAAGAGATCATCATTCATTTTTTTGATATAGAATATATTTATAGTAAGACTCTTAGTAGAGACATAATTTAGTATATTTATTCCCTTTTACATATTCCTTTAAAATTATTTCAAATATATAAAAATAGTAAAATATTGTATAAAATACTGAAAATTAGGACTTGTGTATCTTTATAAGTACTTTGGCATCCATTAGTTCAGTTGTGCATTATATTAAATATATGTTTAGATAGTTTTATGTCATACATGTTTCACCAATGTATATGAGATATTGCATATTACATAAGACATCATTTCTATAAATAGTTATAAGTTCTTTTATTGTTACACACTTATAAACTATATTTAGACAAGAGCATTGTGGAGGATAGGAGTGTAGTTATATAGTGTCCCTCACCCCGCTCTTGTCCTAGTGAGATCATTTTGTCACTGCTCAATTTTATACATCAAAATGTTTCCTATAACATGTACATTCATTATCCACCTCACTGTGGCATGGTAAATGTAGGTTTTATCCTTCTTTTCCCACCTTATCTCACCCACATGCTTAATAATTTACATTATATTGCATCTTATGACATTGCTCACTAAATAAAATTATGATATAACATTTCCTATCTTAGTTACTAAATATTAATTAGATTATAAATTATCTATTTTTGATTAGAATACATAATCATGCATACTTTTTATATTTCTTTTCCTAGCTTCACATCTTGTATGCACTTTCCTATTTGCTTTGAAAAAAAATTGAATGTCATTTCCAAGTGGATTTAATCCCTTACAACTCTTATTTTATGTGTGTGAATAAATTTGAAAATTCCCTTATGTGTATCTAATATTTGTGCATGTGGACATTTGAACATGTTATTCTATGTGCCGCTAAGCCTCCATTATTTCTTTGTATGCATGTGATAGAATTTAAACATGTCTTTGTGTGTGTCTTCCATTTGAGTGAGTGACATCTAAACATGTCCCTTGTTTATGTCTATCTTGCTTATATTATGTGTTTTTTATGTTTTATGTATACTCTTTAATTATGTGCATCATGTGCATGACCCTTTGCTCAATTTTGGATTCCATAATGGACATCATGCACCCAACCCCTCCCAATGCCATTATGGACATCATGAATTATTCCCTAAGTAATTATATTCAAAATTATATACATAGTTAACCAAAATTTTATGCATAATTCACTGTGACATCTATCTATACACATGTCTTGTGAATGTTTGTTTTCACATATATATTATATTATCACTATGTGTAGTTTACATGCATAATGATGCCATGATTTCCCATGATATAATTATTACTCAGATTTATAATTTTACATCATAAAAACCTATTGCATAACATTTTATTTTTACTTAAATTATTATGTAGGCTCAATAACTCACCTCAAAAGAGGGGAAAATCACATAGGCTTGTCTTAAAGACCAAGTTTCCCAGATCAGTACACAAATGGGATCTAATAGTGATTACATAGTTAACACAATTTTAGACTTAGAAAATACACGTAAATTTAATTTAGATAGGAGAACCACATTGGATGGGAGAACACTGCTCTAATTTCCTTCCCAGTACTATTATCCAAGTACCTAAAAATAGGCATTTCCATAAATTTTTAGAACCTCAATTTACTCATAACATTATTCAGTAGTTTCATAGTCTCAATTTTCATAATTACTTAGAATTACATTGTGTTGTCTCATATTTTCTTAGTTTGGGAGAAATAAAGTGCATCATATTGTTCTATTTTAGCACTCAAATTCTACTCAAAATTATATTTATTTTATTTAGTTTCAGAATCTATATGTACCATATATTAGTTAGGGCATGTGCATGGCACATTAATTCCTCATTACACCAATTTTTGTACCAATTTCATAGATAGAATGAAAATTCATGTCATTATCCATGTTGTATACACTAGACATATATTATTATTAGTATTTTCACTAGTTTTACATTATAATTGAAGCTAATTCTATTTTGAATGGATGGTTTTCTATTTACACTAGTATCTACACTAGTTTTTGTACTAGACATATATATCAAGATTCATATAGGGATTCTAAGTTACTCTATTACTCTAGGAGGACAATGAAGGATTAAATAATATATTGATTTATTTTTCACACCTGATTATTTATGATTATTGGAGAAAACATAGTTTAATCCAAGTTATTCAATGTTAATACAAGTGTGCAATCCACCATAGTCACTAGTTTTTACACTAAGAAAACATAATGGTTCACTTAACTAGTTAGGGGTATTCATTTATTATCACTCTCTAGTTTCTTTTATTTTAATTTTTATTATTTATCTTAATTAAATACTTATATTACATATGTTTCACTAAAATATTACGTGTAGCATAATTTAACATTATGGCATACATCCAAGACTCACTCCCATAGGTAAGTTCAAGTACACACTATTTTTCCTTATAATTTGGTAATTTTTATTTATTCTATTACTATAATAAAATGAGGGAAAATTTAAACACATAAAATTAAAATTCAAGATAAAATCATGCACTTGTGACCACTTTTTTACATACTTAGATTTAGACCTATCTTAGGGCCCCTTTTGATCACTTTTGACCATCTCGCACACTCTTTTAAGTTGAAAAATGAACCCAAAATGTACTCATACCTATTATTATCAACTTTATACATATTTAATCCCTTCTTAAATATCATCATGATGAAATTTCCCTTTGGACAAGATCACCCTAGGGGACAGGGGCACACCACTCTAGTGTCCTTCTCCCTCTCATATCTTCTCACCAAATAATAGATAATTTAACAAATTCAATGTTATAAGAATGTTGACCCATGTCCCTAATAAGACATATTCAAATTATTTTTAATGATATGAATATATAAATACTTTTCAAACCATTTTTCATATGAGGAGGATTCTACATCAAAAATCACTAGAATCACACTTGCACATTAAGAGAAAAATACTTAATTTTCCCAATTTCAATTGCATATATCCATTTTATCCCATAGCTCAAGTATGAGTACATGTCACAAGTCATAATTCATGGTTAAATTATATAATCACATCAATATTACACCAACATCTATCACATTACACTAATTATTCACACACCATCATAGCATGGGAGAACTACATTAAGTTTGATCCCTCTTTAGACTATTGATATGTGGGTAGTGATCTACATGTTAAGCATGAAATACACTGAGAGGGGGAGTGAATCAGTATATTATATATCTTATAAAACTTTCCCTTAATCAAACATTCAAGATATGCAATAAAACTCAAATAATAAACATCACACAAGAAAGAGAGAGACACCAGATATAACGTGGAAACCCAATGTGGGAAAAACCATGGAGAATAATCTCAATTATATGAATGAGCACAAACCCAATCAATATTTGCAAGCCAAACTTGCAAGAGCACCATACCCATTTACCGAGCACCACCCCAGCTACTATTCGTGAGCACCAACCCATAGGAGCACCATACCCCTTTGCCGAGCACCAACCCAGCTATTATTTGTGAGCACCAACCTACATGAGCACCAACCACTTTGTGTATACCACACACCTATCTCTCAATGTTTCTATATCAACAAATGATAGTTCAATACAACATCTCTTTCCTCTCTCTCACTTTTGCTCTTCTAAGCTAGATATAACAAATACAAATCATAATCAACTCTCACAATGCTCTTCTAAGCTAGATAATACAATATCAAATCAACCTCACATTCCATATTAAAAATGGCTTATCAAGCCTTTATTTATACCTTTCCAAATGACCTTTGGCCTTCCCCCTTTGTGACCCTTCAATCCTCATGGAAATGGTGCCAACCTTGGATGACCCTTCATAATCAAGCCTTTGAAAAGTCATGTGTTGACCCTTCATGACCAAAAACATCCTTCCCACTTTTGTCCTTATCTTTGATGACTTTTCATATTCCTCAAAGTGTCCCTTCATGAGAAATTGTGCCCTTACTCTTTTGTCTTCACTTGGTGACTCTTGGTATTCCCCAAGATGACTCTTCATGGGAAAATGCATCCCATCCTTCTTTTGTCTTTACTCCGTGGCTCTTCGACTTCTCCATGGGCCTTTATTTTGTCTCATATGCAACCAAAAATATATTCATTAATAGTAAATAAATATTAACTCATATTAGCCAAGATATATTTATTACAAACAATATTAAATGCAATGGGGCCTTTATCACCAATAATGTTAAACCTTTGACATCAATGACAATATTTCCAACAATCTCCCCCTTTGTCATTGATGGTAACCTCAATCCTAAAACTTCTACATCCTATCACCTGCACATCTTGTCATCTGAAAACATACAATAACTCCCCCTTACTGTAGCAACCTATACCTATTTGCTACACCTATACCTGTACCTATTATTCTCCCCCTTTGACATCAATGGAAAAGGGCCTACCTAGAGCTAACACTTAGCTCCCCCTCACTTGATGCTGAACATTAATGGCAAGAAGTAATAGAAATTACTCCCAACTCCTCTCACTGATCTTTGAATGTATCCTTTGATCGTGCCTTTGAGAAGATATCTAATAATGCATATAAATCTTTACCTGTTCTTTGAGAATCTGTAATCAACTCATTTGAATATTTTCTTCTAATTTCAACAACCTTTCACATGAAAATTTAAAGTGTATCTTTGATCACATATTTGACTTACACTCAAAAGATTATGCTTACAAAACATTTATAGCTTTGGTTTTACTAATATCCAAACTTATAATACCTTTTTTAGCTATCTTGGTAGTGGTTTTATCTTTGAATTTTACTATGCCACCATTTATCTTCTTTACTCTTATCTCTTGTCATATGCCTCGAACATCTGCTATCAACAAACCATGGCTGATATTTATTTCTTACATGCAAAGCTATTTGCACCAACATAGAACTTTAGGTTGTTTCTTCTACCATGAACATGTCTAAACCTTCTTCCTGATGAATGGAACTTTGAAACTCTGATCCTTCTTCATTGAATCTGCATGAGTATTCTTTTCCCTCTTTCTAAAATTGTTAGCTCTTTTTCAACATTCTAATTTCTTATGACCATAATCATTTGAAACACTTTAAAACTTTTAAAAACTGCATATGCAAGAATCATTCTAATAGCCTCAACCTTAATACTGATGCAAAATTTTCTTCAAAAAACTATTCCCTCAAAATATATACAAATTAATCTGTCAAATCACCTTCTTTTCATGCAACATAGCCAAGACCCAATAGCATTCACCATGCTTCAATTTTTCTTAAAAGTGTCTCCTTAAATCCTAGAAGAGACACCCCACACAATAGGGTTCTAGAAATAAATCTTAGGAGATTCCCACATCTCCTCTATTTCTTCCTTGATCTTCTTGTGTTTTTCTTTTAAAATCCATTTAAGCATGTCTAACCTTTTTGACTTAGTAACCTTATCATTTATGATGTTTTTCTTTTTCTCAACTTTTACAACTATCTTATCTTGACAAAGCTCATGCTCAAATGTAACAAGAGATTCTGCACAATCCTTCTTATCTGATTCTTTATCTACTATATCAAGTAATTCATTTTCATTCTTAAACTCAACTTGATCAACCTTTACTATTTTAGGTCTCCAAACCTGAATTTGTCTTTTCTCATATTTTCTAGGGGCTCTATATCTTTTGACATACCTTGAATATCTCTTTAATTTATTTTGACATAATCTAGCAATATGGCCAACCTCATGACAACAAAATCAAACAATATTTCTCATACCCTTTTCTTGAATGTGACTGAGATCTCCTTTTGACTGATTTCTTCTCCTCATACAATCTCTTGCCCTATGACCAACATGATGACAAACAAAACAATGGCCATGAAAAGAATTTGAAAACTTGAAAGCATTGGGCTACCTGATCGGCTTCTTTGATTTGCCTTCAAAACCTGCATCCTTCTTTCCTTGGACTGATATTTCATGATATTTTTCAACCTTGATTATAAGCTTCTCATGATTATCCTTTAAAGAGCCTAACTCAACCTTCAACCAATTACACTCTTCTTCTTTTGATGTTAAAATTAAATTTGCAACCTCTAACTGATTCTTAAGATTCTGAATAAATATCTTATTTTCTTTTACTTCTATAGCCAACTTAGAATCCAAGATACACACCTTTTCCTTAAGAGCCTCAACCATAGATTTCAACTCTTGATTCTCCTTCTTTAGCTGCTTGGCCATCCTATGCTTTTCTTTGATCTACCTTCAAGCTGTTAAACCCTTTCTGAAGGAACTTACTCTGATACCAATTGTTAAGCATAGAATATACTAAGAAAGGGGGGTGAATCAGTATATTATATATCTTATAAAACTTTCCCTTAATCAAACATTCAAGATATGTAATAAAACTCAAATAATAAACATCACGCAAGAAAGAGAGAGACACCAGATATAACGTGGAAACCCAATGTGGGAAAAACCATGGAGAATAATCTCAAGTATATGAATGAGCACAAACCCAAATAATATTCACAAGCCAAACTTACAGGAGCACCATACCCCTTTGCCGAGCACCACCCCAGCTACTATTCATGAGCACCAACCCACAGGAGCACCATACCCCTTTGCCGAGCACCAACCTAGCTATTATTTGTGAGCACCAACCCACATGAGCACCAACCACTTTGTGTATACCACACACCTACCTCTCAATGTTGCTATATCAACAAATTATAGTTCAATACAACATTTCTTTCCTCTCTCTCACCTTTGCTCTTCTAAGCTAGATATAACAAATACAAATCATATTCAACTCTCAAAATTGCTCTTCTAAGCTAGATAATACAATATCAAATCAACCTCACACTTCCATATTACAAATGGCTTCTCAACCTTTATTTATACCTTTCCAAATGACCTTTGGCCTTCCCCCTTTGTGACCCTTCAATCTTCATGGAAAATGGTGCCAATCTTGGATGACCCTTCATATTCAAGCCTTTGAAAAGTCATGTGGTGACCCTTCATGACCAAAAACGTCCTTCCCACTTTTGTCCTTATCTTTGATGACATTTCATATTCCTCAAAGTGTCCCTTCATGAGAAATTGCACCCTTACTCTTTTGTCTTCACTTGGTGACTCTTGGTATTCCCCAAGATGACTCTTCATGGGAAAATGCATCCCATCCTTCTTTTGTCTTTACCCCATGGCTCTTCGACTTCTCCATGGGCCCTTATTTTGTCTCATATGCAACCAAAAATATATTTGTTAATATTAAATAAATATTAACTCATATTAGCCAAGATATATTTATTACAAACAACATTAAATGCAATGGGGCCTTTATCACCAATAATGCTAAACCTCTGACATCAATGACAATATTTCCAACACTACACATGGGGTGTTGATGTCTTGAACAAACTCATCTATTGACCCCTTTTTCCAATTTATTTTCATGTTATAAAATGAACAAGATTTATGCAAAAAGATATCTAAATGCATAGAGAGATTTATCTCATTACATAATAACATTATAGTTCATATATATTATATTGAACCATTAAACAAATATATAGTAAAGTATTTCCTATATTTTAGGAATATATGTATCTAATCAATCCCTTAGAATATTTCATCTACTAACTATAATATATTAACAATACATTATATATTTTTATAATAACAATATATCTAACAAATTAATAATAGCCTTATCATATTAACCATATGATAACTAGCAACTAATTACATAATACTAAACATTATTTATCATATCATAAATCACATTACAACTAATTTACCTAATTTAAATATTAATCCCAAAAATCCCCCCACCCAAGATTTTACATGAGGAAAATATTATCTTATACTACAACATTCCACCTCTACAAACTCATGATCTGGATGGTTTTCTTTTTTAGGAAAGCCAACAACCTCTAGAATAGTTTTACAAGTTGTTTACCAATAACCACAACATGATGGTTTTACAACTGGATAACCAAAACTTAAAACAAGATGTTTTTTCAAATGGTTAACTAATAACCATGAATATCAAGATGCTATAGCACTCTATCAGCTCTCATCACTATCTTTCTTTAGGAAAAAATATAAAAAATATCTCACATATGGAAGTGAATAGAAATGAAGATTTATTTTTATTACAAAACATATTGAAAAAAGAATGCAACCAAAATCCATACCACACAACTAAAAGAAATTTCACCAAATCATATTGGCCTCATCGTTGGTGATTGATGAGAAGTGTAGAAATCTGCATTCCTTTGTTTCCTCTGACCTCCTTCGTCTCATTGCTCACTCAGTAAATTTCGATTTGAGGCTTAATAGTTTTCACATTGGATTTATTGGTATAGAATCCCTCCCATAATGTGAAACAACTTGGATGTTGATTTCCACTAAAAATGCATCCATTATAATGACTGAATTTGACATTCATGACATTGTTATTAACTTTTTTGAGATGCTTATATTTCTACAGACATATACTATTGACACTTTGGTGACTATTTCGATCATAAAATAAAATAACCTATATTTTAATAAAAGGACAACTTTAACCAAATTTAATATACTCTTAAATGAGACAAAATAAAAGAACCAACTATGAAAAATAATGAATAGACCTATTGAGGGTACCATGGCAACCAAGGTGTACAAATGAGGAGATTATTATTCATAATTGTACCTACGACTTTCACTTGCATAGTTTTAGCATCAATTCTTGATCTTACATATATGTAGAGGTTAATGAACTCCTCAAAAAATTTGATGGATTTGGAAGGGTTGTTGCCACTTATTTTCATCAAATATTATGCTATTAGTCTGATATATTTGGATTCTAGGAACAATATTACTATCATTGAGGTGTTTCCTTATTTTATAAGACTTTAATGTTGAATAATTTTGTAAATTCTCCTAGTGATAAATGGTGAAGAGCTAAGGACATTCTATAAATTTTGTACAAAAAATTTGATAGAGGTGAAATCATCTATGAGAATAACAACTAATAAATTTTGAATAATTATGTAAAACATAGCATAGTGGTGTCAACATTTGATAATGTAAGACTTTGGCTCTTTGATAACAATTTTTCCTTGTAATTCTATTGACAATAATCACAGCAATTATAATATGTGCATAGCTAGTAGATCTAAGTTTTCAAATAAGAATATAAAATCCATTTGAAAAATAATCTTAATGCTAATTGAATAATATCAAAATCAAATAGCTAAGAGATAGACTAAGTAACCTCTAAATTTTCCATTCATACATAGAAGATTAAGAATAGAATGTTGTGTCTGGTCTAATTACTTTTTATAAATTTTAATTGGTGTCACCAAACAAATACAAAGCCTTCTATATGATTTCATAAACTTAGAAAACTAAACACACTAATCTCAATTATCTTAAGTCTAATTCTCTTTCATAAAATTTATTTCATCATTTGGGACAACCAAAAAAAATTATGACTCTACTCTATATAATACCTCATAGATCCATTATTTTGATACCACTATTATAAAATGAATAAAATTTATGGAAAGAGAGATCCAAACACATAGAGAGATTTATTTCATTACACAATAATATTCTAGTTCATATATATTCATTCAAACCATTACACAAATATATGGGAAAATATTTTCTATATTATAGTAATCCCACTAACTACTCAATCCCCTATAATATTCACTGACTAACTATAAGCTATTAATAATACATGATATATTTTTATAATAATAATATATCTAACTAACTAATAATAGACTTACCATATTAAACATATGATAACTAACACCAAATTACACAATAGTAAACATTATTTACCATATGTTAAATCACATGATAACTAGTTTACCCAATGTAAATACTAATCCTTGACATTACATTGGTATTAACATTCTAAGGAACTAGGGTTTTTAAAGGAAACATAGTCACATAATTGCCTCTATAATTTATTACAAGCTACCACACCAAACACATGCTCTATATACAAAGTCATAGAGAACCTAGAAATCATGATTTACCCACTACAAGTGGATAAGAGTTCCCTAGGTTAAATATGAGTGCCACCCATCTAGTGTTGTCCTCCCAACATTATTTTCCAAGCCCATATCTAGTTTATAATCTTGATTCTAGTCACAAGACCTCTCTACTTAGCAAGTTTCAGAACTTGATTCCTCCCTAAGGTAGAGTTTCCAACTAAGAATTTTATTATCCTTACACTTTACTATTTTTAAAAAGTTGTCATAATATAAGAGTTCTAAATCAGTGAATGTTATCATTCTGATATTATTCTCCTAATTTTATATAGTAGTGTTGTCATCTATGGTTTTCACATAAATCCAAAATTTGACAAAACATTTGGTTTATTTAGGTTATGAGTCATTCAAGAGTTGTGAAAATGAGATCAATCTATGGCTCATTTTACATTAATATTGAGGTTCAAATAAGGAGAGGTTTAATCATGGTAAGAGTTATACCAAGAGATATTTTTGTATATGGCCACTACAAGATAGGTAGGGAGGCTACAATAATAGGTGTCTAACCTATATGGACATGTCCATGGATTATAGTTACATATACAAACTCTAAAATAGAGTCTACATAGAGGACCATCTATACATGCATCTTTAGGGAGTATGACACATTCCCCTCCTGATGGAAAAGGTGGACCACATATCCTTAGAGCCTATTTTTTTAATCAATATGTATCTTTTTAATGTACCAAGATGTGTATAATGTTGAGTCATTAATATATATAGAGATATGTTTTTGTATGACTCATTAATGTTATCTATGGATTGATTATCCTTCTAGTATGTGTTCAATATTTTTTTGTTTATGATATGGAAAAATGCTATGATGTATGATGTATGTGTTGACTAATTTTACCCCATGTTCAAAATAAGTTAACCCCCCTACATGTGCAATGGTTTATTAATATCCTCTGAGTCATAAAATGTTCACCATGGTCCTAAGTCACCTTTGAGGGTCATAAGATATGTCTCAACCTTGGTCACATTTTTTGAAGTTTATCTTAAGTCATTTTATGTCACCCTTTAGTCATATAAATGAGATATATAGTTTTCCACTAAGGACAAGTGTGTCAAAGTACAATCTATCATCCCACATGTTAAAAAATGTTAGATGAACTATTTTGAAATTGACATGATGCAGGTCCAATTTACAAAGTAAGAAGATCCCTTGAAGAAGGGGAGTTTCCACTGTTGTATGGATTATAAAATAGTCCTAACATGTGTGACTACTTTAGGAGGGTCTATTCAAATCCCTATAATTGACTTCCAATATTAGGTGGTTTGAATAGATCCAAAAAAGGAAAAACCCAACCTCTCTCTCATCACTCTCTTCGATAACTCAAAGAAGTTAAATGGTTTTCCTTCAGTATATATAGGGTAAGAAGATTTAAATTTGGATGTTATTATTTCCTTTTTACTTAAATTTTATGGAAATAGTTATAATATTGGTGATTTGTGCTCTATGATAAATCTTTAAGATTGTTGATGCATTCAAACTATTTGCACATCCCCAACACCTTAGTTTTCCTTCTTTGTTTGCATTGATATGAGTAAACCAAGTGGTGTATGTGATATTTTATAATATGGCCATCCTTTTCATATGGTTTTGATTATAGTTTTCATGTGTGAACATGGAGGGATAATGAAAACCATCTCATTGAGCTAGATGAAGGCACTATTAAAGTCTACAGAATAATGTTGTGAGTTACAGAGTTTCATTTCTATGTGATTGGTTCCAAGTTAAATTAATGTACTTATTCTCAACCCCTCAGAACATGGTGGTGGTATAAAAGTAATCTAATTAACTAATGAAGGTTTCAAATCACTTGAATCCAAGGGGAGTTAAAGAGTAAACTCACATCCACATTCAAACTTCACTATGACAGTCACATACAATCACTTATAGGTATGTAT
This sequence comes from Torreya grandis, assembly GCA_037957365.1. NCBI lineage: Eukaryota > Viridiplantae > Streptophyta > Pinopsida > Cupressales > Taxaceae > Torreya > Torreya grandis. Next base: position 1,127,862 of record JARHVA010002248.1, on the reverse strand, counting down.
GATTAATGATAAGACCATCCAAAACCTAAGACACATGTTACATTAAAATTCATGACTTGAATGGAGTTATCAAGTCATTAAAGGTTTATAAACTATAGTCAAGACCCCATGAAGTAATGTCTATAGGTATAAAGTTGAGAAAAGTTTCAAAATGGAAATGTTACCTTAAATTCTACAAAAGGAAACTTTATCTTGTACAATGTCATGTTATGATGATAAATTATGAAGTCTATGTAATCCTATATGGCCTCATCCTTTTAGTATATGCCTTAGAGATCACATCTTGACATTTGATGAAGTTTTTTGGTTAAGAGAATGAGGGTTGAGTGACTTCCAACTCAAACAAGTTTTTACTGAAGATGCTCAAAAATCTATAGTGCCTTTTAGGCCCAAATCAGCCTAGAACATGAAATGTGATAGTGACACTATAGTATGCTCATGATAGAGAGATGGGAGCATGGTTTAGAGGAAAAAATGAGTCCATTCAGTTGTAATAAATGGCCCTAATGGTCTCATATAAAATTAAGTGAGATAAGTATAGTGCTCAATAACATATATACACCTACAAGAATCTTTCAACTTCTTCCCTAATACAGGTGACACAGTCAATACATATAGAAGACCAACTTGAGTAATGAAAGATGTATGTTTAGTTGATGAACCATGATGTAATATTGAATGAATACATGAAAAACATTCTCATAATGATATATCACTTCCATTTGACCATTATAGATAGAATAAATAAATTAAATCTTGATCAAATTAGTTTTTAAACCTCACACTCAATCATCTATGTTTACCATAGCCCCATATGATTGTTTTTGAGTTTGAAGTGTTGAGATATTTGAAAGTGGTATCTATTGACAATGAAAAATTTACCATCAATGAATCAACCCTTTCACCTATCGTGAAGGTCAAGTTGGAATCGTACCAATCTAATCATGGGGTTATAAAGGTTCATTTATAATCCTAAATATGTAAGGATTTTTTTATAATTTCTAGGAAATAATCAATAAGATATCAAATTCAAATTATTTCATTATAACAATTATAAATCCATTTTATCAAATCATGAGTCAGTTTGAGATAAGAATCTATAATCTATTATATCTGAGAAAGAAAACCTATGAGTTAGATAGTCCCTTGGAGAATAGAAATTTGATTCAATAAGTATTCATATATTAAATAATATCTTATTTATTATTGTAATATTCTTCAATTTAACTTCCAAAATATAACCAAAAAGAGAAGAGAGATATTAAAGATAAGAGAAAAGATAAGATATTCAAAACATGTAAATAAGAGAGTGAGATAATAACAACTAAACTAATAAAGAAAAGCAAACTAAAGAAAAGTAAAATAATAAGTTTTAAGAAAAATATAATGAACTAATAAATACTAAATTTCAACTAAGTAATCTAATCTAACCAAAGACAAACTCAAGACAAGATAAAAATTAAAAGAGGAAGATTAAACAAATAAACTAAAACTAAAACTAGAACAAAATAAATCTAATAAACTAAATAACTATCAAAACTAAAACTAAACTAAATAAAAATATTATTAATTTAAATAATTAAACAGATCTAGAAATCTATTAAAATTAAGAGAACTCAAAAATAAATAAAACTAAAGAAAGATTTATTACTTTCTACTAAATAAATGAATGGAAATTAAACTGAGTGATTAGTTAAACTATAAAAATAGAAATGAATCTAAACTAAAACCTAAAAGGTAAGAAGATAACTAGAAACAAAAATAAAATTAGATTTAAATAAAACTAAAGATTAAGTTATATTAAAATTAGAGCCAAATATATTAAAATAAAGCATGCGATTCTCAAAAGAGAGTTGTCTTAGTATAAAAAATAACTTTATTGACAAAACCAACATTCTTCATTTATAAAAACTTGAATGACAACATTACAATCAAAATAGATCAAGGAAATGTAAAAAAATAGCGAAATGTTCATCATATTCAGGTTGAATACTTAGAATCTACACATAGTATTATAAATAACAATCATAAAAAGATGTTAATCTTAGCAATCTTTAGATAATCAGTATTAAATGATAAATAAATTTGGATATACTTATGTTTCATAATTAATTACTCTACCATCAGATAAAGTACCATTGGGTCTATTTGTAAAAGTTTTTCTATCTCAAATAAATTGCATAGAAAGAAGAGAGATGAATGATTAATTTTAGAAAATATTTCTCAATACCTGTTGTTATTCTTTTATCTTCAAATGAGTCCCTAATCTCTTCTTATACCTTCAAACTTAGTTGCAAATAAGTTATAACTAACTTTAGTTAATTATTATTTTATATTAACTAATTGATTTTAAAAAAAATTCAATTAATTATAACAATTATTAGTTAAAGATAGATTTAATTAAGACTTTAAAAGTCTTAATTGATCAAGTTTATTGAATATAGATTATGGGTACTAATCTTAATGGGTGATAACCCTTATGATTAATAATATAATAGAATACATATTCTAATCATAAAATAAATAAATCAAATATTAATGAATCCTATTTATATTAATTCATAATGAATATCAAATAATTTAAGCATATATATTTATACCAAAACTCCAAAACTGTTGTATTTTTCCAAAATATATCAAAGTCTAAAAACTAAAGTATCAAACTAAAATATCAAGTTCTATCATGAAAAATTTTAGCAATAAAATAATGTATAACCCTTGGATGACCAAAAAATATCTAAATTAGATAACACCTCAATTACATATTTGTCTTATTCATGAAGATAAACATTATACTCCATATATGTTGAAGGAAATGGTACCAATCTTGTTCCTAAATCAGTTGTGTTGTCATCAATCTCTAATTTGATTCTTTTCACCATCCTAACCTCCATTGGTGTCTCTAGCTCAGATTGACTTTTAATTCTCTTTTTTGTAGTCTTCTTTTCTATAGTGGAAGGTGGAATGTCTATTATCCTCCTACCAACATAACCTTAAAATCCTAGATTCAATCTTTTAGATCTCATAAAAGGTTCATTATGGGTATCAAATAGACTTAACCTCTTACATTTTTTAGTAGGCTCTACATGGGAAGGAGAAGGTACATCTAAAGGGATGGTCAATTTTTTATAGTTTTTAGCATGGGCAATCTCTATTTCAAGTTATGTAGCTTGATTTACAAGTAAATGATCAACAACTAGTTCAATTATTTCAACATTAGGAGGCTGAAGTGGCAAGTATTGAGGGTCATTATCCAAATAATGAGATGAACTGTTTTAAGAAGGTGTTCAAGCTCCAAACTTATGGCCAAAGAAACCTTTGTTCTTCTATATCCTCTATTTATTAGATTAGCAGACAAATTACTTAGAATGTACCAAAATGAAAGATCAAAAGAATCAAAGTGTATGGACATTCTTATTCCCCTATGGAATCTAGGGACAAAGTTTCTTTCATGGAAACCACCCCTAGGGAAACCTGTATTGGGATTGGGTTGGTTAGTATCACTATTAAAACTCTATCCCCATTCCATATTATCATTAATTCTTGCCAAACCAAGTTGATCCCACCTCGACATTATGATCAATATAAAATATAACAATTAAATTTAAGATTTGAGAAACAATAAATTTCTAATGGAAATAAAACTAAAAACATATCTCAACAAATTGAAACTGAACCATATCATATACTAAAAACCATCTATCTATATTAAAATCTACATTGAATCCTCATCTATTATCATAATTTCATTTTAGAATACTTTTAAATGCAACCAAGAATCCATTAAAAATAACTCATTATTCTTTTGATAATGATTGTGCTTTATACTAATACGACCTAACTGGCCTGGTCACCTTTCAAAATTTTCTAAAACTAAACCATTTCAAATGAAGATACCAAATCCTAGTAAATATTTTCCAAGTAATAAAATCAAATAATATATCAAATCTATTTGTTTATCCCAATATAATATTCTAATATAAATTTAAAAATGAGAAGTATTAAATAACCTTAACCTCAATGTCCATTTTCAAAGAAAAACCTAAAACTTCAATATTGAGGTGAAATTTTAACAGAAATCTCATCTTATCTAAAACTTTATATCACCTTTGCAACTGTAAACTAATAGATAAGTTTACAAACTCAAGAATATATTATATATCCATGACAAATTTTAGCATACAATTTACAAAATGGTTGACAAATCCATTCATATTTCCTCTATGAAAAACCCATTTTATAATCAAAACCACTAACCTAAAATCGCTTTTTTTTTAATTAAAACCTTATATTTTTTAGATAACTTTGATACATTCTTATATATCAAAACTTTGATATTCTCATGCATCATAATTCTTCAATATATTGACTATAATGAACCACTACACTAAAACCTTAAGGCATTAGTGAAATCTGCCCATTAGGATAATAACATCCCACCATGCTTCTAAATCCCAGAGTCTAGGCTAGATTTTTTCCTGTACCACAAAGATCCCTATGTGTATGAGCCTTGGATGAACATTTCCATGTCGATGTAGTGACCCACTCCATGACTTGAACCTAGGTGGAGGATTTGATACCACATGTAATGAACCACTATACCAAAACCTTGAGGCATTAGTGAAATCTACCCATTAGGATCATAACATTGACTATACCAAGAAATTTTTAAAAAACACAATGCAAACCATCACATTTCAAAAAAATTAGTCACAAATGCTTCTAAAATACCTACTTTCTCATTTTTTTAACAAATAAGTAAAGACTCAGATTCTGAAAGGAAATGTACCTAATTTCAAATTTTGACAAACACAAAGAGGATACCATCAAAATGACCAAGATAAAACTAGAATATCAACTCATAATAATAAAACTCACAGAATCCATCATAGCAATGACATGTAGAACCTTTCATTAATATCACAAAACCATCAACTATAATGAAGAAATCCCAAAATTTCATTCTTTGCAAAAGTATTTCTAGACTTATGCATGACTAAAACATTTCCAACTACATAGATAATATATTTCTCACAAAATAGCCAACTAATTCCATTTGACTTCCCAAATAATCATTGCAAGCTTCAAAACTATCAATCCCAAAAATCATTTATACTGAAACTAAAAACTTTAATTTTTTTGAGATTATCTCCATAAATATTCATATAATATAGCCTCAAAATGTGAGATAAAATACATCGATAAGGAATATATATTCTATTTTTTAGATTAGAGTTTAAAACAAAATTTAAATATTTTGACTTATACACAAAAACCCTAACTAGTTAATAACAACCATTCATACTAAAAGAATACTATCAACCCATGAAAAGAGAACCTTTAACTTATTCCTAACTTAATTATGACCTCCTTTAAAAATATGGAAAAATATGCACATGTACCACTATCATACTATCTAACAGTGTAAAAAATAGTCTGAGAGCCATACATCTTCTTTAAAAACAATTGTATATTCTTCAAAACCCAAAAAGAAAGAAAGATAGAAGTTTATTTTGCATGTTGAATACACATTTTCAATAATATCCATGCATAGGGAAAAACCATCGAATTATGCATCACTGATATGACATGAAACACCTTTCAACATGTCTAGTACACCTAAATGACTTGCATATACTTTCAAATCTCAAAATATATCAAACTAGAGACTGATTACCATCCTACTTATGCAAAAAAAAGGTTTTTAAGAGTGAAAATTATTTTTTCCTCCAAAATATGAATGCTCAAAAAAAATGTTGAAACTGCATCATAGAAATAACTGAGCTATAGTGTTACTCTTAATAAACAGATAGAAGCTCTATTGCATGCATATAAACCATCAACTAAATCCCTATATCCTTATAGTTATGCACAACATATCAATATATTATCAAAAACTCTTCAAACATAACTACCATATCTTCCCAAATACTTTGCATGCAGTTGAACTCACATATTTTCACATTATAGCTCATATATATAAATAAAAATTCATACCAAAAATACTAAGAACTCTCAAACATACTCATGTAAATTATAAAAAGACTATTTCTTCACTAAAAACTATAAATTTTTCCCATAAATCATCATAAACAAAAAATGATGAACACTGCACAACATACATGGTGGTGCACCCAAGCTCTCTATCCAATATTTATCACCAAGATCTTGATCTGCAACTCAACAACTATCTACCCGAGGCTCTACTTCTACATCAAAGATTGCAACCAAATGAACCAAAATTTTGAGAAATTCAAAATTTATATCTGCCAACTCATCCTCATAACTAACCAAGTGACGTGTTTAATTTGTATTGGCTTAGATTTACTAATTATGTACTTAGTGATCTTGCTAAAAAATTTATCAATATAATTAAACTTAGTGATAACTATCTCTTTATACCAAATCATTCACTAAATTCTATCATTTTAGGTGTGATCACTTTACATTAACTCCTCATACCACCAAATCTTCATGCTAATCTCAAAAATTTGAAACCATACCTTTGGATTTAATGCTTATACCAACTCATCTTGCCTTGGTGTCCATTTTTGCCAACTCGATCACTAGCTCATTAAGCCAATAAGCATGCTTAATGTTTAATTCAAAAACCCATCAAAATATGACCCATAAAGAACCTTTTATACCTTAGCTAATGTCAATGCTCTAACCTTGTGGCATGTAGGGTCTTAAATCAAGACATAATAAAAACCTTTAAAATATATGAGAGGATCATATTTAAAACACCTGATGTCATTGAGATTAAATTCCATAGAACAAACTTAAGGTCCTAATCCATTAAATTTTATATATATATATATATATATATATATATATATATATATATATATATATATATATATATATATATATATATATATATATATATTCCCAATGAGATGCAAAATAATGTTAACAATGCTTTTAGACCTATGTTTTCTTTTTGAAATTGATCTTTAAATACTGGTCATGATCTTGAATGATAATGATTCAAACTATGAAATAAAATAGGACCTAAAAATAGTGATCTTAAGTCATGCAATATAAATTCTAAACTCTAACAACATCATCATACCGCCTAATTACATCAATGTGATGAATGTATATTATACTAGAAAAAGTAACTAGAAATGAGCCATGAATCATAATTTTTCCTTGAGAACAACTTTTAAATGCATTGATTTTCAAATGTGATAATCATCCCTAATACACCATCATTTTCTTTAATTCATTAATCATATCAACTATGAAAATTAAATAATCATCATAAATCTAAAGTGTCAAAACTGCAAGACCATTTATCAATTGAAATTATCAAAACTTTTAAACTGAACTAAACATCAAAATAATTGATCACATTCACAATTATATATGTATATTTTATTCATTAGTCCATGATTTTCAAAACCACATAGAAATATATATATAAATTCATCAATCAATCATTACCATTTCATAATTAAAAATATGCATCTAAAATACTATCAATTGATTGGATCCTTGACAAAGTTTTAGATTTTATGGCATGGTCATCTCTATGGCATTAAGTATTAATTTTGAAAAATTTAAGGGGTGTAGAAAATAGGTATAACACAAACGACCTTGCTAGTGAACTTTGTATAATAAAGTTGAGTAGCAATAAATTGCCTATTATATAAAACAAAATTATCTTGAGAGTGTGATCTAAGAAAATCATTTCTCAAGTATCTAAGCATGAAACCCTTAAATAATGAATTTTAGTTAGGGATGAATTGTTCAGCTAACATGACATGAAGAAAGGGAATTTAAATATCAGAGAATTTTAGGTTGGATGCACAATCTAATTAAATACCTTAAGTACAAAATCTGAAAATGAATTAATACTATAAAAACCATATATAACTCAATGTAGATTATTCATTTAGTATAAAACTAAATTTGTAAGAGTAACTTTTGAAAATGAGTGATACAACAATTTCACATCTTCCTTGCATTATTTATTCATAATGTGAGATGTTTCCATTTTCAACCTTTCATTGATCACTTCAAAAGCAAAGTGTAATAAAACAAAAAAGAAAACCAAAGTAAAACATCCAACTAAAAGAGAAAAAAAGGGCAAACAAAAGGAGTAAAAAATAAATCAAACTAAAAGAAAGCAAAAAACAAAGTAAAAATGATCAAACTGAAAGATTACTAATCATAGAATGGTTTCAAATGATGGTCATTAACTGAGTAATGCAACCAATTTCCTTTAATATTTTACAAATGAAAAATATTATTTCTAATAATTGTGGCAATTCTAGAAGGTCCAAGCCATAATGAATCAAACTTATGATGTTTCTCAAGATCCTCATGGGCTTTATCCCAATATAGGACTAAATCACCAACATTCAATTTTTTGTTAGAAATCTTTTTATCAATTTTTTTTTCTTATCTCTTTCTAATTTAAAGCTACTAAATCATGCAATTTTTGTTGAATTAAATTAGTGTCTTCAGCTACATATTGTAAAGCAGTCCTAGCTGAAAAAATTTGAAATTTTATTGGCAAAGTAGATTCAAACCCATATGCTAACATAAAAGGTGAATAACCACTTGATACTTTAATAATAGTTATATCAGCTCATAAAGCTTTAAAAAAATTTAGATACCAATTTCATTTGTTATTGCAAACTAGCTTCTTCATAATAGAAATCAGATTTTTATTTGTGGAGTTAGCTTATCCATTTCCTTGCAGATAATACTTAGATGAATGACTATAAATAATAGAGTATTTTCTTAAGATTATTAAAAAATTATTTGAAATGAATTGAGGTCCATTATCCAAAATAATATCATATGAAACTCCAAATCTAGATAAAATCTTATTTTTTAGAAAAGAAATTACTCGCCTATTACTAAACTTTTAAGTGCTTTGTCTTCAAGCCATTTAGTGAAATAATATGTAGTTGTCAAAATATATTATGACCTATAGACAAAAGTGGTTGAATATCTAAAATAAAATCAATGGCCCATTTTGTAGAAAGTTTTTCAAGAATAACCGGATTCAAAGGCATTATGGGTAGTTTATCTCTTTCAATAAATAATTGGCAAGGCATACAAGAATGAACCAACTTATAAGCATATTGAAACAAAGTGGGATCATAATAACCTACTCTCAAAATCCTATAAGTAGTTATTTTTGCATCATAATGTCCATCATAATTTCCTTCATAATAACCCCTGATAACTTTATAAGTTTGATGATATGTAAGACATGTCAATAAAACTCCATCTCTATTATGATAAAATAGAAAAAAAAAATCTAATAGAAATTTAATGCTTTTAGTCTTAACGAATGTCTTTTATTTTTATCTAAATTATTAGGACAAGATTGATTTTGATAATAATAAACTAAGTCATAGTACTAATCATCTTCAAAAAATAAACATTCTCATTCATTCATCTCAAGACCAAACTTAAAATTCTTAGAAAATTTAGTAACATTTATGGTCTTTAAATGTGGTTTTGCATTTAAGTTTTCATCAACTGATAAAACTAAGACATTAACATCAGAGGTGGAATTTTTAGCTAAGTGTTTTACTCATTCATTATCTTTAATAGTTTTAGAAGTTTCAAATTCAAGGTTAAATCCTTGAATGCATAAAATCCACTTAGAAACCCTTCCTTGAATGGTTGGTTGTTTTAAAAGATAAGACAAAACTTTGTTTCCCATCAATAAATAATGAAACTTAATCAAAGAGAAATCTAATGAGAAAACAAGTTTTTCAATAAGGGGGTACCTAGTATTTGTATCTTTTAGAACTTGACTCATATAATCAATTGGTTTTTCTAAATTATTTTTAAACACTTTAGTTATTATAACTCTTATATCCTTTTTAGTATCGTTAACATAGAGAATAAATGCTTTCTTTAAATCAGGTTTAACAAGAATAAGAGCACTTACAATAGTATTTTTAATAGAATTAAAATCTAATTCAACAAATTCATCCCAAACATATGTTTTATCTTTCTTAAGTAAAAATTGTAATGGATTATATTTTTCAGCAAAGTCAAAAATAAATTTTATAACAAATTTATCTTACCAATGAAAGACCTCAAACTTGATTGATCCTTGAGAGGAGGTAATTCTTTAATTGCTTTAACACATTTAGGATCAATTGAAATACCTTCTTTAGTAATTATATGTCCCAACAATTTACCTTCAATCACACCAAAAATAGACCTTTTTGGATTCAAATATATGCCAATTTTTTACATCTTGTGAAAATTTCACAAAGATAATATAAATGTGTTTTTCTCTTTTTAGAATAAATAGTGAGATCATCTAAATAAACTTAAATAATAATGCCTATTAAATCATCAAAATCAACATGCATTTCTCTTTGAAAAGTATCCCCTACATTTATCAAACCAAAATATATTCTATTATAAGTGAAAGTACCTCTACATGTGGTGAAATTAGTTTCATGTCTATCATCAAGATTCACAAAAATCTAATTATAATCTAAAACTCCATCTAATAAAGACATCATTTTAGATCTTACAACCTACTATAAAATCTAATCTAAGCTTGGTAGAGGAAAATTACACTTTACACTAGCTTTATTTATATCTCTAAAATCAACACATAATTTAATGTCACCATTTTTCTTTCTAACCAAATCTAGATTAGCTACCCATTTTGAATATGTTACATAAAAAATGACATCAGCATCAATCATCTTATCCAACTCTTTATTAATTGTGTCCTCTAATAAAGGGTTGATTTTTCATATTTTTTGTCTAACAGGTTTGATACCAGGTTTAATAAGAATGTCATGTTTAATAATATTAGTATCATAACCCTTAAGGTCTTTGTATGACCAGGCAAAAACATCAATAAACTCTTTAAATAATTTGATGAATTTAACCTTTTCATTTTTAGTCACCTATATTCCTAGATAAACATACTTAGGATCTTCTTCAGTGGCTAAATTTATGAGAGTGGTCTCACCTATGATTCTCCTTGATGGTTCTTCTATTTTAAAGATTTTAAGCTAGTCATTAAGTATGAACATAGATTCTAAACTCACCAAACTAGCAGGTAATTTGTTAATACTTAATTACAAATAATCACCATAATTTTGTACATAGTCATTATAATCAAAGTAATTTCCTTTAATAAATGAATCTATATGCTCATCTCAACTAAACATAGGACAACTATCATTTAAATTAGGAATCTTAGGATGAAAAACTTTAATAAAAGGAAAGTCTATAGTAGACTAAATCTCATTTAGAGTTGGGTTAGAAGCATAAATAACAAGCTTATCTTATATTACATTAAATTCTATAAAAATATATGTGATGTTAAAAGCTTCAAAATGCTCAAGCAATGACCAAACTTTTTGTGTATAATAGTGAGAATGAGTTTGATTAGTATTATAAATCTTACGAACTTATCTAACTACTAAATATCAATCTCCAAAAGATTTTAAATGTTTAACATTCAACTCTATAGCATTTTCTAATCCCAAACATAATGATTTAAATTCTATTATATTATTAATATTTTCAAAATACAATTTGAAGGCATAACAAAAAAATTTACCAACAAGATAAATAAAACAAATTCTAGCATTATTACCTTGTTGAAAACAAGCTCCATCAAAGTAAAGTGATCATAGAACATTTTTTTCAAATATTTCTTCATGTTGATTTTTTGGTTCATCTAAATTCAATAATTCATAAGTCCTAATTTTATTTTCAATGTAAAAAATATTAGATGAAGAAGGTGATTGAATAGGGGTAACAAAAAAATCTTCCCTTTTAATAAAATCAATTTCATTATTAACAGGAACCCATGTGATATCCTTTTCAATGAAAGCCCTAATTGCTTTAAACCAATCCCTTCCAAATAGCATAGTAAAATTATTAGGGATATCCAACACTTGAACATTAGTCATACATCTAATCCATTCATCTTGTGAAATTTTAATGAATCTATCACAAAACTTACCATAACTCTTAGTTTGTCTAGAATCAAAATCAGTAACCTTCCTACTATCTACTTCATAAGATATTTCTAATTGATCTGTAATAGATTTAGGTATACTATTTTTTGAGGCACTTGTGTCTAAAATGAAATTATCAATTATTTTATTAATGATCTTAACTATAACATAGAAAGGAGGGATGTATTCAGTAGGAGGGTCAAAATGGTGAGCATAAATATATTCAAAATTACTTTCTTCTTGTAGACTTACATCAACTCTAGGATTTTTAACTATTTCATTAATCTTATTTAACTATCTTGGAAGACTAGTTGCTTTCAACAAAGAAAACACAACCTTAATTATTGATAAATAATCAATTATGTTATAATTTTTAGCATTAATTTGTCTAAAATTTTTAGCTTTATAATATTGATATTGAATGTTATTATATCCAGTTGTAAAAGGATTATTTTGTACAGCATTAACATTAGAATTATTAGCATTATTTTAAATTATTTCCCTTTATCATTAGAAGAAGACTTATCATTTGTTGTTTTATTATTTTGAGTAAATTATAATCTTTATTCCTAGTATTTATAACATAAACATTCTTATTTTTTGAGGTATCATCAAGAATGTTTATATTATATGTTTGATCTTCAGTTATTTCATCTTTTCCATGAAGAAACGTTTTGAATTTAAGGACTTCTAGACAAGTGTCCAAATTATGATCAAGTTCATAAATGTTAAATTAATACAGAATGTATATCTTTTTATCTTTTTTATTATTATTATTTGAGAAATAAGGTTTATCATTAAACTATCTTTTAATAGTGACCAACTCATTTTATAGACTTTGTATGGCTTTTAATATTTTTGAATTATCTGAATTTAAGATCATAGAAGACCTATATTTAAAACCAATTATTTTAAGCTTCTTTTCATATTCAATATAAAAACCTAAAGTGTCACTATATTCTATAATATATTTATCTTCTGAAATCATTTTATACTTTAAGGGTAAAGCATTACAAAAATAAATTCTAGATAAATTTTTAGAAAGCCTAAGAACATAAGGGATATTTTGATGTAGTTTAGTGAATTTGAAAATGAAATGATAAATTATCTCACCTAAATCAATATAAAAATTTACAAGATCATTGATTAGATCAAAATATTCTTTACCTTTTCCAAAGGATAACTCTAGCCAATCTTCAACATCTCTCCAAGTGTCAATAACTTTAGTAGGCAGACTAATAAATGCACAATAAGTTTTTCCTTATAATGTTTGGGAAAAAAATCTTAAAAAAAAAATTCATTAGTTATTCCAAGAGTAGTACAAACTAATCTAAAATCTTCTATGTGATCTTCTTAAGATTCTCTAGTAGCACCAGAAAACTTTGGTATATTCAATCCCTTAAGAAAAGGTAACTTACCAGGATTATTCCTAACATTAATTAGATTAATAAAAATATATGGTGCTATATCTATTTGATGTTATTCCAAAGCTTTTACTTCATCTTCACCTTCATTAAGTCATCTTGATCTCTATTATTTTGTAGCCCATGAATCAAATCCTCTAGTCTCCACTCTAATACTAGATGTTTTCCCACTAGTTAATCTGCCATTGAAAAATTTAGTTTTTATACTTGAATAGAGTGATTATCTTGAACCTAATGTTCTTTATCTAAGTGTAAATTTTTAATAGTAGTTTCAATAGGAAAAATAAAATCATCAAATGGAAAAAAATTAGAAATAAAATGAGTTCTAGGCCTAGGATTAATAGTTGAAACTTTAGCTCTATCTTATTGAATTCTTCTATTTGAATTCAAAATATCACATTGAGTCTCATGTATAAGATTTGAATACCAAACAATTTCAAATTTTGGAATTTCTTCTTCTTGATTTATGACTTCAATAACCTGATGAAGATTTTTAGGATGTTTATACCATGCATAACATGTTAAATTGAAAACAACATCAACTTGATCATCTTCTATATCTATTCTAGATTAAATAATAGAAGGTTGTTGACCTTAAAGTACCATTAGCAAGAAGAAATAAAACTTAAAAATAAACTAGATTTCTGAACGATATCCTCAGTGGAGTTACCAAATTTGTTGATGATAGAAAATATACCATCAATGAATCAACCCTTTTGCCTATCATGAAGGTCAAGTTAGAATCATGCCAATCTAATAATGGGATTCAAAATATTCATTTATGATCATAAAGATGTGAGGGGGTTTATTATAAGTTATTGGAAATAATCAATAAGCTATCAAATGCAACTTATTTTATTATAATAATTAGAAATTCATTCTATCAAATCATGAATCAATTTAAGATAAGAATCTATAATCTATTCTATTTGACAGAGAAAACCTATGATTTAGATAGTGCCTTGGAGAATAGAAATCTAATTCAATACATATTCATTTATTTAATAATATCTTGTTTCTTTCTATAATATTCTTCAAGTTAACTTCTAAAAGATAACCTGAAAGATAAATTAAAGATAAGATATTCAAACATGCAAACAAGAGAGTGAGATAATATCAACTAACAAACAACTAAACTAATAAAGAAAATCAAACTAAATAAAAGTAAACAAATAATCTCTAAGAAAAGGATAATGAACTAATAAAATACTAAAGTCTAACTAAGTAATCTAATCTGACCAAAGACAAACTCAAGACAAGATAAAAACTAAAAGAGGAAGACTAAAAAAATAAACTAAAATTGGAACAAAAATAAATCTAATAAATTAAAGAGAAACTATCAAAAATAGACTAAACAAAAATATTATTAATTTAAAGACTTAAACAAATCTAGAAATCTATTAAAATTAATAGAACTCAAAAATAAATAGAAGTTAAGAAATATTTATTACTATATACTAAATAAATGAATGGAAATTAAACTAAGTGATTAATTAAACTCTAAAAATAGAAATGAAACTAAACTAAAAATTTAAAGGTAAGAAGATAACAAAAAATAGAAATAAAATCATATTTAAATAAAAATATAGATTAAGTTATATTAAATTAGAGTCAAATATATTATAATAAAGCATGCGAGTCTCAAATAAGATTCATCTTAGTAGAAAAAAGTAATTTTATTGAGAAAACCAACATTATTCCTTTACAAAATCTTGAATGATAAATTTACAATCAAAATAGATCAATGAAATGTCATAAAATAATGAAATGTTCATCATTATTCAGGTCGAATACTTAGAATATTATGCATAGGACTACAAATAGCAATCATCAAAAGATGTTAAGCTTAGCAATCTTTAGATAATCAGTATTAAATGATAAATAAATTTGGATATGCCTGTATTGCATAAGCAATTACTCAACCATTAGATAAAGTACCATTGGATCTATGTATGAAAGTTGTATTATCTCAAATAAATTGCATTAAAAAAGAGAGATAAATGATTGACTTTAGAAACTGTCTAAGTCCTCAATACTTGTTGTTGTTCTTTTATCTTCAAATAAGTCCTTGGTCTCTTCTTATACCTTCAAACTTAGTTGCAAATACGTTATAACAAACTTTAGTTAGTTATTAGTTTATATTAACTAATTGAATTTTTTTAAAATTCAATTAATTATAATAATAATTATTAGTTAAGGACAAATTTAATTAAGACTTTAAAAGTCTTAATTAATCAAGTTTATTAAATATAGACTGGGGGTACTATTCTTAATGGGTGGGGACCCTTATGATTAATAATATAATAGAATACATAATCTAATCATAAAATAAATAACTCAAAGATAAATTAATCCTATTTATATTAATCTATAATGCATATCAAATAACTCAAGCATATATATTTATATCAAAATTCTAAAATTACTGCATTTTTTCAAAATATATCAATCTAAAAATTTAAAGTATCAAATTGAAATATCAATTTCTTTCATGAAAAAATTCAACAATAAAATAAATTTTATCCCTTAGATGGCCAATAATCATCTAAATGAGATAACACTTCAATTACATGTTTATTTTGTTCATGAAGATAAACATTGTACTTTGTCTCTATTGTAAAAAATAGTACTAATCTTGTTTCTAAATCAATTGTGCTATCATCAGTCTCTAATTTGATTCTTTTCAACATCTTGACCTCCATTAGTGTCTCTAGCTTAGATTGACTTTCAACTCTCTTTTCTATAGTAGAAGGTGAAATGTCTATTATCTTCCTTCTACTAGCATAACCTTAAACTCTGAAATTCAATCTTTTAGATCTCATAATAGGTTCACTACATGCAGTAGCTAGACTCAACCTTTTACATTTCCCAGTAGGCTCTACTTGGGAAGGAGAAGTTACCTCTAAAGGGATGGCTAAATTCTTATAGCTTTTAGAAAGGGCATTCTCTATTTTAGGCTATGTGATTTAATTTGTAGGTAGAGAAGGTGTTCAGGCTCTAAACCTAGAACCAAAGAAACCTCTATTACATTTATATCCTCTATGTTCTCTATTTATTATATTAACAAGAAAATTACTTAGAATGTCCCAAAAACTAGGATCAAACACATCAAAGTGTATGGACATTCTTGCTCCCGTATGGAATCTATGGCCAAAGTTTCTTACATGGAAATCATCCCTAGGAAAACCTCTATTGGGATTGGGTTGGTTAGTATCACTATTAGAACTTTGTCCCCATCCCCTATTATCATTACTTCTTGCCAAACAAAGTTGATCCCACCCTAACATTATGATCAATCTAAAATATAACAATTAAATTTAAGATTTGGGAAACAATAAATGTCTAAAAAAAACAAAACTAAAAATATATCTCAACAAATTGAAATTAAACCATATCGTATACTAAAAACCATCTATTTGTATCAAAATTTGCATTGAATCCTTAGATATTATCATAAATTTATTTTAGAATACTTTTAAATGCAACCAAGAATCTATCAAAAAATAACTCACTATTCTCTTGATAATGATTGTGTTTTATACTAATATGACCTAACTAACCTGATCACCTTTCAAAATTTTCTAAAATAGAGCCATTTCAAATGAAAATACCAAATCCCAACAAATATTTTCCAATTAAAAAAATCAAATAATATCTAAAATTTATTTGTTTATCCTAATATAATATTCTAATATAAATTTCAAAATAGAAGTATCAAAGAACCTTAATCTCAATGTCCATTTTCAAAGGAAAACCTAAAACTTCAATATAAAGGCAAAATTTTAATAGAAATCTCATCTTATCTAAAACCTTAAATCACCCTTACAACTTTAAACTAAAAGATAATTTTACAAACTCAAGAATATCTCAAATATCTTTGACAAATTTTAGCATATAATTTGTAAAATCGCTGACAAATCTATTCATATTTCCTCTATAAAAAACCTATTTTATAATCAAAACCGTTAACCCAAAATCACTTATTTTGAAATTAAAATCTTATATTTCTGAGATAACTTTGATACATTCTTGAAAATCAAAACTATAATATTCTCATGCATCATAATTCCTCAAGTATATTAACTATACCAATAAATTTTCAAAAAACACAATGCAAACATTCATATTTTAAAAAAATTAGTTGTAGATGCTTCTGGAATACCTACTTTCTCAAATTTTCAATAAATGAGTAAAGACTCATATTCTAAGAGGAAATGTCCCTAGTTTAAAATTTTGACAAACATAAAGAGGATACCAATAAAACCCTTTTTATCCATCAACCATCAAAATAACCAAGTTGAAACTAAAATATCAACTTGCAAGAATAAAACTCATAGAATCCATCATACCAATGACATGCAAAACCTTTCATCGATATCATAAAACCCTTGACTATAATGAATAAATCTCCAAGTTTCATTCTTTGAAAAATTATTTCTAGACTTATGCATGACTGAAACATTTCCAACTAAATAGATAATATATTTCTCACAAAATATCCAACTAATTCCATTCAAGTTCCCACATAATCATTACAAGCTTCAAAATTGTCAATCCCAAAAATCATTTATACTAAAACTAAAAACTTTTATCTTTTTGAAATGATCCCCATAAATATTTGAACAACACAGCCTTAGAATGTGAGATAAAATTTGTTAAGAAAGAATATATCTTCTATTTTTCATATTAGGTTTTAAAACAAAATTTGAATCTTTTGACTTATATGCAAAAACCCTAACCAGTTAATAACAACCATTCATGCTAAAATAAAATCATCCATCCATGAAAAGACAACCTTTAACTTATTCCCAACTTGATTTTGACCTCCTTCAACAAGATGGAAAAAGACACACATGCACCACTATCATAATATCCAACAGTCTGAGAGCCATACATCTTATTAAAAAACAATTGTATATTCTTCAAAACCCAAAAACAAAATAATATAGAAGTTTATTTTGTATGTTGAATGCTTGTTTTCAATAATATCCATGCACAAGGAAAACCCATCAAATTATGCATCACTAAATGACATGCAACACCTTTCAACATTTCCAATATACCTAAACTTACGTATACTTTCTAATCTCAAAACATATTAAACTAGAAACTGATTACCATCATACTTATGTAATAAAAAGGTTTCCAAAACTAAAAATCATATGTTCCTCTAAAATATGAATGATTATAAAAAATGTTGAAATTATATCATAAAAACAACTGAGCCATAATGTTACTCTTACTAAATAGATATAATCTCTATTGCATACATATAAACCATCAACTAAATCCATGAACTACACACAACCTATCAATATATTCTTAAAAACTCTTCAAAAATTACTACAATATCTTCCCAAATAGTTTACATGTATTCAAACTCATATATTTTCATATTATAGCTCATATATCGACATATAAAATCATACCAAAAATACTGAGAACTTTTAATCATACTCATGCAGATTCAAATAGGATTGTTTCTTCACTAAAAAATGTAAACTTTTCCCATAAATCATGATAAAACAAAATGATGAACATTTCACAACATACCTAGTGGTGCACCCAAGCTCTCTATCCAATATTTCTCACCAAAATCTTTATCTACAACTCAATGACTATCCATGCAGGGCTTCACTTCTGCATCAAAGCTTGCAACCAAATGAACCAAAAATGTAGAAATCCACAATTTATATCCACCAACTCATCTTTGTAACTAACCAAGTGATGTGTTCAATTTGCATTGGATTATATTTACTAATTATTTACTTAGTGATCCCATTAAAACATTTATTGGTACAGTTAAATTTAGTGATAATTTTCCCTTCATACCAAATCATTTACTAACTTCTACCATTTGATCACTTTGCATTAACTCCTCATACCACCAAATCTTTGTGCCAATCTCAAAACTTTGAAACCATACCTTTGGTTTTAATGCTTATGCAAAATTTTCTCACCTTTATGTCCATTTTTTCCAAATTTATCACTAGCTCATTAAGCTAATAAACATGCTTAGCATTCTATTCAAAAACCCATCAAACTATGATCCACAAAGAACCCTTTATACCTTAGCCAATATCAATGCTCTACCCTCGTGGCCTGAAGGATTTGAAGTCAAGACATAATATAAAACCTTTGAAATATGAGAGGATAATATTAAAAACACCTTATGTCATTGAGATTTAATTCCATAGAACAAACTTAAGGTCCTAATCCATTAAATCATATGAATATATATATGCCCAATGAGATGAAAAATAATGATAATAATGCCTTGAGATCTATGTTCTTTTTGAAACTAATCTTTAAATATTGGTCATGATCCTAAATGATAATGATTCAAACTAGGAAATCAAATATGACCTAAAAATAGTGAGCTTAAGTCATGCAATATAAATTCTAAACTTTGACATCATCATCAAACCACCTAAGTACATAAAGGTGATGAATTTCTATTATACTAGAAAAAGTAACTAAAAACAAGCCATGAATCATAATTTTGCCTTGGGAACAACTTTCAAATGCATTAATTTTCAAATATGATAGTCATCCCTAATACACTATTATCTGCTCTGAGTCATTAATCATATCAAATATGAAAATTAAAGAATCATCATAAATTTGAAATGTCAAAACTGAAGGACCATTTATCAACTGAAATTATCAAAATTGAACTAAACTGAACATTAAAACAACTTATCACATTCACAACTATGTATGCATATTTTATTCATTAGTCCATGCTTTTTGAAACTACTTAGAGACATAAATATAAATTCATCAATAAATCATTACCATGTCATAATTGAAAATGTGCATCTAAAACACTATCAATCGATTGGATCCTTGGCATAGTCTTAGATTTTATGACAAGGTCATCTTATGGTAGAAAGTATTGATTTTGAAAAATTTTGGGGTTGTAGAAAATAGGCATAACAGTATCTAGATTTCAAACTTGGTACAGAGTGTCAAAATGATCTAATATATCCCCCCATGATCTCCCTTTGGTCATATGAATAGCAAAGATACTCTCTATTTTATCTTAGACCAGAGGAACTCCCAAATTAATACTATATACACATAATATTTTAAATATTTTATCAATTACTGACACTTTTTATCTTGCAGGAACCCATCAAGTCTCAATCTCTCTGAGTACATGCCTTAAATGGTGCACCAAGAAAGGGGTGGATAGACTATTGGTACTTCATAATATTTTTGTCCCTTTTACCACTTGCCATCTACATACTTATCTCCTAAAACCATTTACCCTAAGCTTATTCTTTGCAATTGTACCCATTACAGTCATTTATCATGCTTCATCATCCTTGTTTTTTCCTTGACCCCCTTTCACCAATTGACTATACTAGGTCAACTAGGGTTAATCTTGTATATTTTTGAACCTCTGATTGCTATACAAGGTCTATAGGGTCGACCCTATATTGTTTAGGGATATTTTTCACTTGGAGTTTCATTATTCTTTTTACTGACATAGCTCAAGACCTAGTGATTTTCTCTCAAAAACATATAGGGTCGACTGGGTCGACCTTGTACAGTCAACATATTTAAAAATATTTAGGGTAAGATATGCCTATATATACAAGCTCATTTACAACCATTTGAGAATAGAGAAGTGAAGAATAATAAGTGTGAATGAACATCTGCTTATTGACCATTCTACTTGAGGAATAAAGCTTGGGTTCTATACTTTCTTTGGAGATATGGATCTTGTCTTATGGACAAGTATTTTGGATGCATAGATAGGTTGTGTATCTTAGAGGTGATTTGTATTTGTTATACTTACATACCACAATAATCTCTTATGAAGCACCTTGGCCAAGGGAGAGGTTGAGGCTTAGTGGGTTTGTCTTTAAAGGTAAGTATTCCTAAATTTATTTTTCCTTTGTAAGAGTAGATAGATAATGTAGTTGTGCTTATTTCTCATGCATTATAATTCCATACTTATTGACATGAGTATATGTCTTCTATGCATGTTTAGTTTAGTTTGTTTTGTTTCTAACCCCCACTTTGTGCCACAAGCTTTGGTGTGTACTAGATTAGATTTACTTCCTTGTTTATTAGATATAGAGTGAATATTAAACCTAAGACTCTTTTAGGGTCATTGTGTAATTATGTTAGACTGTAGGCTTTAGAACCCTTCATAGCATGGTGTATTGTGATAAGTAATCCCCTAATCAGGCCTAACAAATCCCCATATTGATCATGCTCCTATTTAACAAATGTATTCCCAATTGGAAGTGTAAGTATGCTCTATCTTATTTGAGTTAGGGTTAATTTATATACATGATGAATTTATAATTGCATACATTCTAGTGAACCTGACATGAATCCTATCCCACCACTAGTTAGATTGTCTTCACATTTCCACTTTTTCCTTAGCATTATCTTCACTTTAGATTCACCTTCATAATACATTCTGGTGAACCTGATGTGAAATAAATCTTTTAGTATTTTTTTACCTTTTTTTATTTCTTCCATCATTATTTTTATCATATATTTATCATACTAGATCAAATCTATCGACCCAGTATCTAACTTCTATGCACAAGTTTCAGATATGGGCTATTAGATCAACCTTGTCAACCTAGTATAGGTTTTCATCATTTCAAACATCTAGTCTAGACTACTAGGTCAACCCATTCAACCTTGTACATTTTTAGGCACTTAGGAACAAGTTTCTATAAATCTTGATCAACCTATTCAACCTAATCAACATAATTTGCAAACATATATCAAGGTTTTTAAAAAAAAATCTTCATTCTCTATATCTCTAATTCACCAAGGTTATTTTATATCTTGTTGTCTCTTTATTTATAGTCATTTCTTTAATATTTAATAGTCTTTAAAGCTTCCCCTACACAATCAATTGGATTGACCCTACCAACCCAGTTATATTTTTTATGTGTTATCTAGATAATTGGGTCAATTCTACCAACCCTATTTATTTTTAAACCTTGCTTTCATAGTACTGGTTTGACCTTATTGACCCTATTCTATATTTTATGCATACATTATTGACTGCATCAACATTTTACCTTGTTTTAAAGTTGAAATTAACCTTATCTGCTAGAAAAGTTCACACTTTCTTTTTTTATTGCTTTCATGCTTAGAATAGATCACATAGCTTAATTAGGTGGTTTTCAATTAATCATTTAGTTTCACTATTTTATATCTTATACACACATGACCAAATCACAAAATATAAATAATTATTTTAATATTTATATACCAAAGGCCAACCTACTTAGATTTCATCACCAAGAGGGACGTCGACTTGATGTTTTGCTCAAGTATAAAGCATGGTTAATGGTATATTTTAGCTAAGCACCTAACACCATTATCATTTTGTTTTGTGAAGTGAGAGAGAAAGACCCAATACCAACCATGTATCATTACCACTATAGATCCCTTTTATCCCAAACTACCTAAAACCATCCTTATATTACCATTCTAATTCCTTGCTTACAACCAACTTCTCATCACATTTAAAAACATATCTTAATAATCTAATAAACATTTAGGTTGACTAATTAGTTAGTTATTTACTTTTCAATTTCATTTCTTGCTCTTTGTTAAATTGTATTTTTTATTTCAAAAACTTTCATTAGCTAGTGTTAGTACTAGGTTTTGTGTTGTGTGCTTCAATTAGATTGGCCAACATTAATCTAATTGAATATTTTTTTTTCCTTTCATCTATTTCTTTCCAAATTATTTGCTTAAGTTATCTTCTTTTAGTCCACAAATATGGTATAGGTTTCTTAATTTTCCCTATCTACTATATTGGATTGACCCAATTGACCCTTTATTATTTGTAGACCATGTTTCCCTTTTTCCAATCTTTGTTCACTATATTGGATTGACCTAATCGATCCTATACTATTTGTAGACCCTATTTTTGTAATAGGTTGACCTAGTCAACCATGTACTAATTTTTTCATTTCCTATTTCCATGCTTTCTCATCTCTCTTTCTTTTCCTTCATCATGGACTTTTTTCTTGATGACAATATTGAGCTACAGTCAGTAGACATGATGAATCTTACCAAAGCTCATAATATCTCCCATAGATAGAGTAGGGTTCCTCTCTTGTATGCTAGTAATGTTCATATTTCCACTTGCATAATGAACTATGGGACCCCTCTTAATACATCTTCATATTGTAATCCTCTCATCTCATTAGAAGACCAACCTAAATTAGATTATGCTCCCAAAATGCTATTCTTTATCTCTAAATTTCTTCAACATCAATAAAAAGATCTTTCTACTATTTACAATCTTATGATTAGTGGTCAATATGAAGAGTCTCATTCACCTGGTCCTACATTCTCAACTAGATTTGGGGGTACAACTTTCTTTTATTCTCAGCCTCTTCCTTCAATTATGACCCTTTATTATACCATGATCTCTTCTTCTCTAACTTCTTCCACCTCAATGCCTAGTACATCCACTAACATGGCAGGTTCTACATCTAGTGGGCCTCTCATAAGATCCATTATCCTTAATCCTTCCAATAGTACATAATTTTCTACCCAAGGTAATCATGATACTAGTGATTCTCCTTCTCAACCATTCATTATTCCATATTTTACTACATAAGCAAATTTTCCCACTAGTGCCTCATATTATAATAATTCCTCTCAAGCTCCTATCAACACTAATAGTGGTACCCAAGCCACTAATACCAACTCTAATGCTTCTAATTATGCTAATCAAACACATTAACTATTGTTAGAAACACTAAATCAAGTGAATACCTTTCAAGCTCATAACACAAATCAAATGATGATAATTCAAAACCACCTTCTTCATCTTCAATCTCATCATCAACCATTGGCTTAGGGAACACATAACCAGAATGTTCCCCCTCCTCATCTTCAACATTCTCAAGTCAATATCATTCATCAACCTCCTTTGGTAAGTAAAACCATTAAGCATCTCCAAAACAAACCTCTCACTACTCAAATTTCTAACATTGATATAGGAGGTATCACACCTACAATTTCTTATAATGGATCAATTGATCCTACCCTTCATCTTAAAATATTTCAAAATATTTATAAGAATTAGGTCAAATTAAACACCTTTTCTGCTATCTCACTCTTATCCAAAACTCTCATAGGTGATCCCTTATATTGGTACAACCAGCTTAAAACACATTCCATTACTAGTTTGGAGGATTTAATGAATGCTTTAGTTCAAAAATTCCAAACTAGTGAACTTCCTGCAAACACTTTGGCCCACTTCATAAATTGCAAAAAACTTGAAAATGAAAACTAATCAAGCCTTTGTTATAAGGAAAAAAACTTTATCAAACAAATGTGAACATAAAATGGCTGATGATAATCTTTTTTTTCTCTTTACCAATGCCTTTTTTCCTAAACTTCAATATCAGGTCCACACTCTCTCTCCACATACATTAGATGAGGCTATTGACCAAGATAAATGAAAATATTTCCTAATGCATCAATTTGAGCCACCCCAACCTTCTATGGGTCCTTATCTCTTACTTAAGAACAAAAATCACAATATTATCAGTGATGGAGTTATAGATTCTTTTGACACCATTCATAATGTTCAAGTTGTAGTTCTTAACCCTTCATCAGAACCAGCTCCCCCTTCTCAAAAATATACTAATCCTCACTTATATTCACCAAAATACATTAATTTTCATAAAAATCTATCCTCAACTAAATTTATTAAGTGCTTACCTAGGCTTCTTCTATGAGATCTTGACCCTACCCATCCTATGAAATCTTGGTATGATCCTAACAAATTTTGTTGGTTTCATGCTAGTTGGGGTCATTCTCATGAGACTTGTAGAAAAATTCATAATTTCACTATGGAATTTCTTCTTGATCCTATTTTTTATCATAATTATATCATTTAAAAGCATCAAAAAGATTACGAAATTGCTTTTAAAGACTATAAATCACATGATAAATCTCAAGCCTTGAACCAAGTCAATGCTCATTTAGTTATCTATAAAGACCCTCTTCCTAATAATCAACCTATCCAATACAATCAAGATAAATCCATCTCTTCCACCAATAATTTATAAAGTCTTGTTGAACCCACTTCTAAAGATAATGTGGTTAACATGACTAATATGTAAAGGGTGGTTGCTTTTATTGATTACCAACCTATCTACACTCCTCCATATAGAACATATCATGTTATCCAAGATTCTTCTCCAAATAATTTAAATGAGTTGGGGAAAGATGACCTTATTACTTTTGATGATCTAATTTCTACTTCTCCCTTGGATAACACTTCATATTTTATTTCTACCACTTTTCCATCATCTTCTAACACTAATGATACTCAAATTTCTACTAACACTTCTACCATTTCTCAAAATCAACTTGAACCAGCTAATTTATCATCACAACATGATTTAAAACCTTGTTTTACACCTTATCAACATAAGTTACAATTCACTATGGCTCCTCCTTTCAAGGACCTCCTTAATCATTATGCACCTATATCTAACAACCTTATTATGGGTTATGATGAGTGAGATCCCATCATGGAACTCACTAATCTCTCATTCCAAATTTTATTCCTTGAGCTTATTATTACTTAACTTCATATAAATTATCTTATTCAATTATTATTTGAGATGAATATCCCTCGTCCTCCCCTAACAAGATAGGAGGTAGCCTTATCTTGATTTGAGGATAGTATATTATAACAATGTGAAGAAATGTCTATCAACATTGATGAATCTATAGACACTTCTCTTTCCTTAAAATTTCCCATAGCTTATATGATTCCCAATGAGATTTTGCTTTATGTGGATGATCCTCCCTTATTCATTAGTGTTCAAATAGGTGATATCCAAATTAAGTTTGCATTGATTGATGAGGGTTTTGTCACCTACATTGCCTCCCTCAACTTTATTAAAACCCTTGGATATTTAGAATGCAATCTCAAGTATACACACAACACCTACCAAGGATATGATAGAAGGAAAATGTCTCCTCTAGGTTTTGTATGGAATCCCATTACTGTCCCACCTATCACCATTCATGTGAAGGTGATATCTTTAACTTTCCCCTTTCTTACAACATCTTGCTTGGTAGGTCATGGACTCACCATATAAGATTCATTGCTTCTTCCACCTACCAATGCATTAAATTCCCTCATAATGGAGCCATTTATAGGATTCAAGGTGAAAATAAACCTTAGAATTTCAAATAATTCCAAGACCATGGTGTCTTCAAGATTCCTACTCATGAACCTTTACCCAACATTCCATTTCATGAGTCTTAGCATTTTAATTTTTTTTTTAATTCAATGTGAGGTTATAACAGACATCCTAAACTCTTTAGGAACACTCCTCCTAAACTCTTAGATTATAATGATGATGAGCCCAATGATATTAACTTAAATATTAAAACTTATAATATCTTGCCTCACCTCATCTCATAATTTCCTACTTCCCTATAGCCTCATTCTCACAAACCTCCTTGTGATGAAATTCTCATAGTATTAACCAAGACTCAACATTATATTCACCACACCTCCTTAGATGACAAGGTCATCCCTAATTGTATCATTAATCTTAACATAGCAAATTATGATTATGGTTATTATTTAGATGATCTATTCTTAGGTGGTCTTGTATAGGCCCATGATGTTGAGATTGTTCATTATCATTATTCTTTACTTGAGTCTTTTCATGTTTCTTCCTATCTTCCTTCATTTATAGTTCCTAATTTTAGTATTTTTCATCTTTATTGTAGGTTAGAGATGGTATCAACACCTCTAGTTTCTAAGGAGCCTCATAGGAGTATGCTCATGGATCATGCTATGACCAGGCCTTACCACTTTACTAGGTTCCCTGATCACCATATTTAGTTTACTCTTGATATTAGTGTGGCCCTTATTAGACCTTCTATATATTCCATTCCTCCCTCATTAGATCCCTTATCAGAGCCCATTCTTTCTCCTACTATAGTTGAGCTTTTTCCTACTTCTACTCTCACTAAGCCTATCCCTATTTCTCATCCCATTGCTCCTTCCATTGAGCCTAGTTCCATTCCTCCTCCATCACCACCTTCCCTTGGTGATGGTTTACTTCCCTTTCCTCATATGGCTCTATTTCCCACCAAATGGGCCTATGAGTCTTCTGTAGCTTCTTCTACTCCTATTACACCTCCTTTATGAGTGTTTATCCTAAGGCCACTCATAAGCATATATGTTGTTTTCATGGGATAGATAATCATTATTCTACCCATTATTTCAAGTTGTGATAGTATATTGACACTTTGTGTCCTTCCTCTCTTTCTTTAGATAAATCCATGCATCCCCCAATGGTTATACCTAAATATATACCTAAATATGGTGAGGTGTATTTTTTGTGGCCCTAATGTGGCACCCATCACACCAATAATTGTTGTATCCTTCAAAAACACCTTAAGGATAACCTTATATCTATTCCCAGACCTTCTTCCATTCCTCCCACAAGTCATTCTTGTAATAATTATTTTCCTTCTCCCATGACTCCACCTCTAGTGGTTTGATACCCTCCTATGGTCCCTTCATCACTTTCTATGCCTCCACTCATGATTCCTTCACTTATGGACCTTCACTCTCCTATGGATCCTTCTCCATCAATGATTCATACAACTCCCATAGAGCCCTCTAACATGCATTCTCTTGAGCATCCCTTACCTGACTGCCTTCCTTAGTATGATCCCTTGATTATTCTTACTTATTTAGTTGAGGAGATTAGAAGAGAAATATTTTCCCAATTTTTATTGAAGATTGATGAGACATTAGCAATAGTTCATATCCAGCTTCATGGAGATTTATATGATCTCTTGGATAATGTGTGTGGGTATATTTGTTAATAATTATGATCACATGCATGGTGCATTTACATTTGCATTATGATTGGATGTGTGCTCTAATTTTATTTTCTTTTATAAAATTTGATGTTGTGTCAAATTCATATTTTTCTTACACAGTGATTCTTTACCTTAGGTACTATATCTTTCTTATATTGTCATTTATATTTGCATATGATTTTATTTATTTATCATTGTTTTCTATTTCTTTCTTGATTTTTTTCTAAAAACTCTCTCATTTTGTCTTCATGATTGTTTATTTTCTTATCTCTATTTTTCATAGATAATTATCATTGTGATTTGGTTATACAAACCTTGGTCACTTTGGTCCTTTTCTTATATTACCATGTGATCAACTAGAAAAAAATGCATCTCATTATAATATCCTTTCATTGATCCACCTTTGGATCTTTTTTTTACCTTCTTCCTTTTTTCAAACTAATAATATACATGGTTGAGACTTGAGATCACATGTTAGTTCATTGTTAAGCATAAGTGTCCTATTCAGTCTCTATCTTTGGTTACTTAGCTTCTTTTATCCTTAGCCTAAATCTCATTCTTGTATATCACTAAATCTCTCATGATTGATAATTTCAAATCCATATGGAGGAGGAATATTAAAAATTCATAAAAAGTTAAAACTTAAATCATTTTATAAAAGATAATGATATAAAAGGCTAAAATATTCTCAGATTTCAAATCACACTAAAAGATGTGATTCAAAGCACATCTCTTTCTTCTATTAAAATCTAAAACTCTAGAGCTAAGGTCCTTTAGGGTGTGTTAGGTTGATAAAATATAAAAGGATAATTAAAAAAATCTTTTAGTGCTACCTACTTTCTCATGCAAGTACCCAATCTTCATATTTGATCGATGGCTATGTAAGGGGTCTTGAAGAATGGGGAACATGTCATGGGAAGGTAGGTCCATTTTACCTTTTCTTGTGCCAATATATCTTCATGATTTGATCTTAGTAGCACACTTATTTTCCTACAAACCTTTGTGTCTATAGAGAATAGGTTTCCTTTGTACATTGATGGTCACTAGTTACTTAGTATCTTCTCATGTCCTTAGTATGCCTCTTGTCTCCTAAGGTCTTCTCATAAGATGCCTATGTCTTGATTTTTACATTCCCTTTTTCATTCCCTATTTCCCTTATATTTCCTCTTGAGAAATATTTTTTTGTCTATTGTTCACTCCCCTTAGGATTTAATTTGTGAGTTATATTATAAGACCACAGATGGAACTTGATGTTCCTAAAAAATTACCACCTTTTTCCTTTCTATTACCCACATATTTTTTTACTTGATTGTCCTAATTTTTCCACCCCAGTGGTGTTCTCTTTGTGAGTTACAATATAATACCATGGATAGGACTTGACATTCCTCATAAAATTTTCCAATAATACAAGTCACAAACAAAATTACATGTGTCAAATATGAGATAAGATGTGATTGATTATGAAGTTCCATGTCATTGGCATGCTTCCCAGCTTGATTTAGCATGTTTTATTCTTACTTCATTTTTATTTTGCTTTTATCTTCTTATTTTATAAGTACCTATAAGAATACAATCATTTCTTGAATTTTTCATACTTCCCAGCTTGAATTAGTGTGATCAATTTAAGACAAATCTTTTGCCAATTTTGTTTTTCTCTTATACTTCCCAACATGATATAGTATCATTTATTGACTTAATTTAATTTTTTCTTATACCATTTGTGCCCTTTTACATACCTTCCATTTTATTTCATTGTTTTCATACTTCTTAATGTGATATAGTATGATTTTACTTATTTTAATTTGGTGCAAAAATATTTCACTTTTGTTTAAAAACAAATTCTTTTTCTTCATCTTGTTTTATCATCCCTTGGTTCTTTATACTTAGTAATTTTCTTATTATTACACATTTCAAAACTTGAAATAACATGTAATATATTTTTGATTGATTATATTTTAACAAGTCTTTTTCCCTGATTCTTTTTAACCATGCATGTGTTCTACATAATGCTAGAAAAAAAACCACATCTCATATATTTCTTATAGCATATACAACAATAGCTAAATACATGTTCTAGAAAGAAATATATCCAAAGCATGCACATCCATAACCATAATGATGACAACATCAATATACCAAAATCATACATCATACATATATATCTCATAATTTTTTATATAATAAGTATAACCATATACAATGTTCTAGATATATGGTTGGGCTCCATCTTATCTATCTCATGGCCTAGCCATGTTTTTAATTGAATCCTTGGTCTGAATCCTCTAAATAGTATTTTTTAAAGAGGCCATCCAAGATCTAAATCAATCTACCTATCCCTCTATATGTGCCACACATTCATGTACCTATGCCAATTGGGCTAAGGTCACCATGTGTGTCTCTCTCCTATTCTACCACCTATGTCATATGAGTTAGTGTTGTTTTATGTGCCTATTTCATCTACATCACTATATCTAGATGCATAGCTCTCTCATCTACCAGGGCCTACCATGCCTGTATCTCACCTACACCCGTCTCTGTTAGTGGTTACATCCTCTCTCTTTGAGCTCGTATCTACCTTACTACCTCTCTTACTAATCTAAATTATCTCACCTAAGCTGGGGAAGATGGTACACTAGGGTCCTCTAATGTAGTAGGGTCATACATCTACAAAGTCTCACCTAGGACATCATAAAGTGTTTCCCTCACAAGGGACCCACATCTTTCCTCTTCATCCTTAGCTATGCTTACAAAATCACACCCAAATAGATATTAGATCACTGCTATATCTCATAATATATATCTATCTCTAGTCTCTTATTTTTTTAAAAAATTAAGTAATAATTTACCCATGGTTACTTTTTGCACTAACTTATATAGGTTCACCTAGTGTTCTTCACATTAGATGCCTTCACTTTATCTTACAGTCTACTTTCTTTATCTATAGCACTAAGGTAAGTAAAGGTATGTGTTTTTCAATTATATTCTTTTCTTTATCTTATTTTCTATTTACTGCACTTTACTTAGTATCAGTGTTATGTGTTATCATGTTCTATTTCCTAAAACACCTTCTCATGTTACAATCACATGACACATGATGAGCTTTGATTGGAGCATATGTATACACATAATATTTTAAAACTTTTATCAATTACCGACACTTTGTATCTTTTAGTAACCCACTGAGTCTCAATCTCTCTAAGTGTATGCCTTAAAGGGTGCACCAAGAAAGGGGTGGGTAGACCATTGCTACTTGATAAAATTGTTGTCCCTTTTTCCACTTTCTATATACACAATTGTCTCCTTAAAACATTTACCCTAAACTTATTCTTCTCAATTTTACCCATTCTAGTCATTTTTCATGCTTTATCCTCCTTGTTCTTACCTTGACCCCCTTTCACCAGTTGATTGTACTAGGTCAATTGGGTCAACTTGTATAGTTTTCAACTTTTGATTACTATACAAGGTCAGTAAGGTTGAGCCTATACTATTTAGGGATATTTTTCACTTAGAGTTTCATTATCCCTTCAGCCAACCTAGATTGAGACTTAGTGATTTATCTCCTAAAAATATATAGGGTTGACTGGGTCGACCCTATATAGCTAACATATTTAGAAATATTTAGGGAAAGATATGCCTATATATACAAGTTCATTTCCAACCGTTTGAGAATACAGAAACAAAAAATAAAAAGTGTTAATAAACATTTTCTTATTGACCATTCTAATTGAGGAATAAAGCTCAAGGTTACATACTTTCTTTAGAGATATGGATCTTATCTTGTGGAGAAGTCTTTTGGATGCATAAATAGGTTGTGTAGCCTAGAGTTGATTTATATTTGTTATCATTACATACCACAATAATATCTTGTGAATCACCTTGGCCAAGGGAGAGATTGAGGCTTTGTGTGTTCATCTTCAAACTTAAGTATTCCTAACTTTATTTCTCCTTTGTAAAAGTAGATAGGTAATACATTTGTGCTTATCTCCCATGCATTAGGATTTCATATACATTGGCATGAGTATATGTCTTTTATGCATGTTTAGTTTAGTTTTTTTTTTATTTCTAACCCCAAATTTATGCTAAAAGATTTGGTGTGCACTAGATTATATTTACATCCTTTTTTATTAGATATAGAGTGAACATTAAACCCAGGACTCTTTTAGGGTTATTATGTGATTGTGTTAGACTGTAGGCTTTGGAACCCTTCCTAGCATGATGTATTGTGACAAGTAATCCCCTAATCGGGTCTAGTGGATCTCCATATTGGTCATGTTACTAATTAATAAATTTATTCTCAATCATAAGTATAGGTATGCTCTATCTTCTCTAAGACAAGATTAATTTATAGACATGATACATCCCTAATTGCATATAAATACAACCTAAAAATATGGCACATGAGAGTATAAGGATGACTTTTAGAGACAAGAAGCATTATTGGATGGTATATATAGTTTATTTTAAGGATAAAAATTATATAAGAACACCTACATCCACTAAAACTACTCAAAGGTGGTCATAAATGCAGATAAACAGTCTAGTTTTACTAGGCCTAAAACTAGGCCTAAACTGTCATGGCATATAACTTGATATAGATGACTATATTATATTTATAAGGCATGAGATAGTCTTTAGTGGAGAGTTGAGAGTCCATAAAAATCACTATTTTCTAGGTAAAAACACATAAATGGCCATTTTTTCCTAATTCTCTCTTAAGCCTATCCAAAATGTAGTGTAAGAGCTCGAGAGCCAACTTCCTTTGCTCATATTTATATGGATGGTGTTCATGGTGCCTAAATAATATAGGGATAGTTTATTTGGGTCCTTAACTTGATCTTAGTGTAATTTTTTTGAATTTTAAGCATCTATATTTTATGAATCATTGTTAAGAAGCTAAGAGACCTAAACCCTCTTAAAACCCTTAGATGAACCTGATGTAGAATAAATGAATGGTAATGCATCCAAAATGGGTAATTTTACTTTAAATGTGATTTTTTATTTTTTGAGACTCTCCAAATATACTTAAAATCTAGTCATTATATATTATCACTTGTACAAATAGGCTTAATTTAGTGTTTCTTTTAGGATTTGAGTTTAATTATAGGTACAAAAGAGAATGGACAAGTGAGAGCCATTATGGGAGGTGTGTAGAGAATTTTTTAAACTTATCAAACTAAATTATCACTTAATTTATGCATTAAAATATCTCTGTTAAATTAGTCATCGTAGGCAGTCTTGAATGGCACTGTGAGAAGAAATGTGACTACCTAAGTGTGATAGTGAGAAGAGTGACATTTAATATTTTGAGGTCTATTTGATATAGCAAAGGACAAATAGTTTTTTAAAATATTTCATACATTCCTATAATGATATTTCTTTGACAATTACAAGTCACTTAAGTGACAAGTGTGAAGCTTCAAGCTTAAAGGGCTAGTGAATAGTTATTAGAGAGTGAATGACAAGTGATAAGGAGAAGTTCATAAATTGGAAAGGAATATATGAATATCACCATATTATTTAAAAATTCCTAAGTAAGATGCATGTTTCAATTACTCCTATGTAATTTTTTATTAGTCAAGTAGATTCTTCGTCATTAAGGCAATTTCAAGAGAGATAGTGAAGAGTCTCTACACCAACTTGAGGCAGATGTTATGTTTGTGATGAACACTTGTCATAGAGTAATTCATAGCATTTTTTACACTTCATTTTATTGAATTTTAAATTTTTTCCAAGTCTTTACACTTATCCTTTTGAATCTTTAACTTCACTTCTTCTCTCTCCTCTCCTATGCTCTATATATGTAGGCCATTTTAGCACTTGTATCTAGGATGCACCTATTATGGTGAAGCCCTAATATTTTGACAACTTGATTTGTATTTGAATAAATATTATGAATTTTATTATGTCTATAAAAATATTTCCCAAGTATTTCAAGTAGTACACTTGGATGTTAAGTGATGAATATATTCTCCATACTTCCATTATGATCTTGTATGCATTGTGTGAGTAGTAGCATCTCTTGTAATAGTTCTCATGAAGTGTATGTGTTTCTTGAGTGTGTCTTGAAGTGTAGGAGATAATATTAGTGTCTAGGATCATACCTCCATTTCACTCACATATGGATATGGATAGCAATCTACCTCCATGTAAAAAACACTTATGCTAGAATAATATTGATTTGAGGTCAATATTAGGAGTCTTCTTTCTTAGTATAGATGCAAGTGTGTTTTATGGAATTATATTTAGGTTATCACCTCCATTATCACAAGTTAATTTTAGTTTCCTTATTCCCTTTTCACCCCTAATATTGACTATTCTAGTGTAGTGTGTGAACCTAAAATATAATTCAATGGAGATAACCCTTTAATCTAGAGGTTTACCTCTACTATAGGCAACCCATAGGTCTAGAGGTAATCCCATCTTATAAAAATTTTGAAAATCATGAATAACCTCTCCTAAGGTGAAAAATTTGGTCATAATAGTATGTTTTATTTTAATATTTTATATAAAGTGTGATCAAATTCATATTCAAAAAGAACAAAAACAAAACCAAAATGATAGTGGAAATGAAAAATATTAAACAAGATATGTGAAAAATAATGAATTAAAATGATAAGACTGAATGTAAAACATACCACAAGATATGATATATGTAAAACAATGTAATTAAATGAAATATAAATGTAATAAAACTCAAACAAAGATATGTAAGTAAACTAAATATCAATGGATGAAAAAATCAATCAGAGGTATGTAATAAAATGAAATATAAATGAATGAAAAAGCATAAACAAAGATATGTAGGTGAATGAAATATCAATGAATGAAAAACTCAATCAAAGATATGTAAGTAAATGGAATGAAAAATGTCCAATATAAGATAAGTGAAATTAGACATGGTCATAAATTAATATTGAAAAACATCTAAAGAATGAGGACTCAAAATTTAGTGTTCACTCTAAAATGCAATATAGGAGAGCATAACCACCTATTGACATGATTAAAGTTGATAGTGAGATGGTGTGGAAAGAAACTATGAAGGGATGTTTATGAGGAAGGCCTGGTCCCATTTGAGGGATTATTCTACAACTCAAAAATTAATCTAAAAGGCATAAGTAAATTAATGAGGGATTTTATATGATTGGTATTTTTTTATGAAGGCCTGGTCCTACATAAGGTCTTATATACAACTCATAAATAAATCCAAGTGGTGTAAGTAGGTAGATGTGATCATGTATGTCATCAACCAAAAGATATACTCATCAATGGGAATATCAATGATAAATATGGTGTAAAATAAGGAATTTGAGGTTCCACATAGATGATTTGAATATATTTAGTGGAAATAAGACACATTAATCAAGTGTAAAAATATAATAAATATGACACCAAGTACCTAGGACACTCTAACTATTGAACACAAAGCATGGGATAATACATGAATTACATAAATCATCCCATGAAGGTTATATTATGAAAGTGAAATTATCCTACCTTCCCATAACGTGTTCCCCACTCCTAAAGGCCCCTTACAAAGTTATTAGTCTATTGTGAATATTGGATACTTATGTGATAAAGTAGGTGGAACTATATTATAGAATATATTATGATTCAATGATCTAATGAGACCTCCTAACTACATATATTGGCCTACCACACCCTAATGGACCTTGACTCTATCATGAGGATAAACTTAGAGTTTGATCTTTGACTAATATAGGAGATGTTCCAAATAAAAATCACATATTTTGGTGTGATTTAAATTTTAAGGTATGATTTTCCTTTTAATAGTTCCTTTTTTTATGATAGGGCTTTTAAATTAACTTTTTGATTCCTCCTCCATATAGATTCAGAAGACCAAACATGAATGAAATATGTAATTAACACAATAGATCTTACACTTGGTCATTAGAGAAAAGGACCTAAATACCATGGTGTCTAAATACTCCTAGACTTTCCCACATGTAAGTGTGTAATCTCAAAACTGACCCACGTGTGCCTCAAATGAAAAAAAAGGTTGGGAAATATGGGGACTATAGAAGATCCATCCATATAAATAAATGATGCAATGATGGATATGATTATAAGTAATAATAATGAGGGTAAAACATTTTTTTAAATGGATGAAGTTATGTTGTGATTATCCTATCACTAGGAAATTACACTAATGTATAAGGTATCTAGCACATGTACCAATGAAAGTAGTAGTCATAAAAAGAGGGAAAAATTAAATGGTCATCTAAAAATAGGGGGAATATAAATGGTCATCCACAAGTATTAGGAATGTAAAATGGAGGCCAAATAATCATAAAGAGACTATGGCAAACAAAAATAAATCCCAAGGTGTTACCTAAATTATGCAATAGAAATGAGGGTCAAAATGAAATAGTAGAACCAAAAAAGAAACAATGGTGTAAGCAAGATGATACATAAGTGTAAAATAAATTTTGGTTTTGAAATTAAAATATTAATTATATATCACCTTATTCTTATACATTTGGAAAATACTTCTCATGGTTGTACCCTTCAGTTCTATGACTTTTGCATTGTTGAAAGGCTCACATTCACTATCTTTTTGTGTTAAATTTATTATCTCTAAGTATGACCACTATTATTATGATGACCAAGCCTTATATACTATGCAAAATTATCTAAATCTAATCATTATCCTTATATACCTATTTTAAAGTTATACAAAATTTCTTGATATTTTAAAACTTGTGTCCCAACTAGATGCTTATGTCGAGGTAGGTGTCCCTTTTTTAACTAAGTGTATAGTACCCAAATTTCATCTAATTTTCAAATGAAACGTATCCTTAATGTTATCCTAAGTGCTTTAGTGTGAGGTATTTTCAAAAGGTATTATTTTATATACAAGTTAAACCCTCATTCATTCCTCACCTAGTAAATACTAAGAACTCACAAGGTAACTAACCAATAAGCACTCAATCTAGCATTCAAGTGAGCAAACTTTCCATATTTATCCCTATTTCCACATAATTCATAGGAGTAGTATGCCCATAGTTCTATAGTACTAAAGGAGTATCCTATGAGCCATATTATCTAAGTTACAAGATAAGTCATTAATTATACTTGTTTATCACACATTGCATCCTTATGCACACACAAGCTAACACAAAGGGGAGAACTACATAAGTCTTAGACCCTATTCAGATTATTGGCTATGTAAGGAGTGCCCATTGATAGAGGGGTCCTTGGGAAAACTCAACATCATGTACCCACTAACCCAATTTTTCCATAGTCACTCCAAGGGTGAGGAAGCTAGGGTTTGATAATTTAATGAAGAGTGAATCCCTATGCACATAATCTAAAGAAATTAAATTAAAGATGATAGAAAACCTAGGAGGCTTTAGTTGATTGCATCTAGATCCAAATAGTATTTTATACATGAAATCTACATCTAGTTTAAACATCAATGTTGACATAAATATCTAGATATTATATAAGTGTCCATTACCATAGAGTATAAATTTTCAAAATATGATGAATGTTTTATGATCTTGATCTATTCAACTTCCTACCTATTTCATCCCAAATATTCATGTGCATAGTAAACTAGCTAAGTACTCTTGTTTTCAATTTATTTTAATATCAATAAATAGTTGCAATTTCTATTTTTGGTATACATTAGTATTTAAATTCATAATATTATTTATATAAGTTTACAAATTAATTGGCCTTCTATAGATTTATTTATTGCCCTTATGCTTAATCATTTATATATTATTAACATTAGATTCCCATATCAAATAATTTAGGGTTAAACATTTGGTGAACTCATCCTTTGTTCTCAAAACCATAACATTAACATAGGGTTTCCTATTTTTCTAATTTTTGTAATTTGTTTCATATTCTACATTTTTCATTTATATGAAATGGAAAATGTTAACAAAAAAACTCATTTTAAAATGGAAGATAAACAAGCATTACTTACTCATCTTAATAAAAATAATGGATTAATGGATGCATTTTAAAATGTTACAAAATATGCTATCATTAAGTATGATAAGGTTGATCCTTCTTCACATAGTGATTGTGAATCCTTAGGTGGTACCCAATTATCATTTTTAATGCCTATATCAACTCAAACTATGGGTACACTTCCTTTGGTGACTTCTCAAACTTCAAACCTTAGTGATCAAAATGTAAAATATCTTGTCCAAACTATAAAAAAATTACAAACTAATGTTATAAATATTGAAAAAAAATGTTATGAATTTACCATATGTTATTGATTCATAATAGGTGTTGTATAACCCTCTTGCGCCTAAAATATATTTTCACCACTTGCCAATGAGTTTTTTTGTACCTAAGTTCACAGTTTATGATGGCAAGGATGATCCCAAATAACATCTTTGGTGTTTTTATGTGGCATAGCTTTATTATGACTCCAATGATAAACTTTTGACTATACTATTTTCAAGGAGCCTTAAGGACTATGCTCTAAGGTGGTTCTATGATTTACCTATCCAATCAATAAAAGAATTTAAAAATATTTCAAATAATTTTTTGACATGCTTCTATATAAAAATTACTAAAAATGTTTCCTATGCCCAAATTGTAAAGAAAAAATAAGGGACCAATAAACCTATCAATACATAAGTTTTGTAGTTCAAGAAAATGTTGGATATAATGATCCAATGGAAAATAAAGAGTTGTAAGATATATTTAATAAAAAATTTATTGCCCTATTACATGAGTCCATTGTTTTTTAAAAATTCAAATATTTTGATGACTTATGCCATACTTTTCATGATCATGAAATGAGAATTATCTCATTGAACAAAGTTAAGTATGTAGCAAAAATACCAACTACATCCAATACTAATTTTACTATAGAACTAAGTTATAAGGTAAAACCTAAAGAAACTAAAAATGAAATAAATAATAAAGTTAATTTAGTATCACAATAACCTAATCATCTTATCTTGTCTAATGTACCAAGGAGAGAATTTTCATGTTTACCCAAGTTTCCTAATTTGTTACTTTTGAAACTTATGGAATGTCACCTTATATCTCTCCCTCCTTCTATAGAGGTTTATATGAGTCAAACCCTACCTAAAGGATATGATGTAAATACTTATTTTGACTATCACTAAAGACTTAGGTATTCTACAAACAAAATTTTTACCATAAATCATAAGATCCAATACTACGTACTTGACAAAAAAATTATATTTGATGATCCTCCCAAGGAATCAAGTTCACAACTTGGTGATCACTAGAATTAAAAGATATTTAAAAACCCTTTTCAAGACCATTATAAGAAGGATCTATAATTAAAAATGGCATATAATGCACATCCTCCTAAACCACATCATGGGCACCCATTATTTGGTATTATTGGTACATATACATGACATAAACCTCCAATGATTCATAGACCTACAACTTTTGATGACAATGAGATTGTGGATGATGTATTAATTATTCATTCATTATTCATTTGAGCATGCTGTGATTGCCAACCTATACACAATGTTATGATTGATAATGGTGTTATTGATAATGTTTATATCATAACTTTACTTACACTTTTGGTATATACACATAACTATTTATGCCCTTTGACCAAAGTGGTTAGAGCATTTGATGTTACCTCATTATAGGTCCTTCGTGAGATTTAGTTACCTTTATAGGTTGGCCCAACACATGTGGTCACTACATTATTAGTTATATCATACACATGAGTATTTGATATGTGATTGAGATGAACTTGGATACATACATTCCCTGAAGTAGATTCTATAATGCATGTGTATGTTAAATACATTCATGTGAACAAGGTATTTATAGTTTATTTAATTCCATATGAACATCCACTTGAAAAATAGAAGTTTATACCTAGGAAGTTAATTATAAAAATTACTAAGGTTAATCCTCTATGGAAGGGTAAGCCATAGGCAATCTGATGCACACCTAGTCTAGATTTCCACCTAAGGATAGTCAATTTGACCATGTTTTAGGGTTTGGCTAAACACACCCATAAAATGAGAACTAGAATAGATAATGAAATATTGGATTCAACACATGAATCCATTCCTTGTATTTATCATGAAAGAGTTATATAATTTATAAAAAGTTTAAATGGTAGATTCTGAGCAACAAATTTAGCATCATAATGATTCATTGAGGACAAATGGAGAGAAAAATAAATGAATTAAAAAAATCATCTTGTCTTTATATCATAATGAGAAATCTTAAATAAAAATCCATTTTTCCATAAATAATAAGAATGGGTTGACCTTGAATTTTCATCTAATGTCCTTCCATCTTCCTAGATATTTCTATTGGCTAAAATTGACCTACATAAATATATATATATATATATATATATATATATATAGATCAAGCCACTCTTCTAGACAATTTAATGATGTTATGCCTCCATGACTAGTCTTTTCTAGTCCTAATTTGATGATGTAGTGCAGTATTTTGGAAGGTCCTGGTGTGGTGTGAGGAGTTATGAAAAGTTTTTGTAAAGTAGATGATCCAATGGTAGAATGATAAAATAAACCTCATGACCCTAACTCATGTCCCATGAAAGCTTTTGAACACTTTAAGAAATTTTTAAGGTAAATTTGGAGATTTTGAGGAAGAGGTCTAGAAATGGGTCTTGAACTAAAAATGAAGGATCTAACTAGTTTACAAGGTGTTTGATAAATTAGGGGTAGGAATGAGATTTTCACAAAGTTTAATAAATTATAATGGGTAAAAAATGATGTATAGATAAGCTAATATTCCCAAAATACCCCTTAAAATGCATTAGATGACTTAAGGACCCTATAAATAGAAATCTTAAGTGAAAAAGTGACTTTTGAGGAAGTCAAATTAGTTTTGGCTTCCTTCCACCTCTTTATTTAATTTTTTATATGTTTTTACATGTTTAAGTATATTTCAAGTCATTTGGAGTGGAAGAGAGGAGTTTGGGAGCAAAAATATGCATTTTAGAGCCTTTTGGAGCTTTAGTTGAATAGATTTTTGAAGGTTTTGATTAATAAAAGGGATAAAATATAATATTTAATCCTCCAAGGTGTCCCTAATTTCCTCTCTTAGGACTCTAAAATAATATCCAAGCATAATAACTAGCAAAGGTAAGGAAAACCTATTAGTTGTAAACTAGGCATGAAATAGGGTTTCTACCATTAATGTAGGTCCAAGAATTTTGTAAGGTTTCCATAAGGAATAAAAGGTAATTTAAATAATATAAAATCTTTCCCAAGTGTTATATTTCATATAAATTTTTTTGTGTTTTCATGTTAATGAAAAACCATTTTGCACAGTCTTGGATAACTCTAAGAGAGCCTCAAGTTTTCACTCAGTATGGTTATGAGAGAGAGATTTGGGCTAGAATATTTTTGGAAATTATATATACCCTAGTTTCCTTTCACTTTTTTTTATTGGTGGTCTATTTTATTCCCTCATATTTATGAAAAATTGTTAATAATTTAGGGGTGTCTAGATGGCCTATTCATCTAGACAAGGTCCAAGTTTTCTCATGTTTATTTGCTTCAAGATGTCATGAGGAAGATTGGTTTTCATTGAGTCATTATAGGTTCACATAGGACCTATTCCAATTGGTTTCATTAGGTAACTCTTTCTAGTAAGTTACTTATGTCATAAAACTTGTTTCCTATGTTATCCTTGTGAATAGTCTATTTGGTTAGTTTTGGAGCAGATCCAAGTGTTATATTTCATATAAATTTTTTTGTGTTTTCATGTTAATGAAAAACCATTTTGCACAGTCTTGGATAACTCTAAGAGAGCCTCAATTTTTCACTCAGTATGGTTATGAGAGAGAGATTTGGGCTAGAATATTTTTGGAAATTATATATACCCTAGTTTCCTTTCACTTTGTGTTATTGGTGGTCTATTTTATCCCCTCATATTTATGAAAAATTGTTAATAATTCAGGGGTGTCTAGATGGCCTATTCATCTAGACAAGGTCCAAGTATTCTCATGTTTATTTACTTCAAGATGTCATGAGGAAGATTGGTTTTCATTGAGTCATTATAGGTTCACATAGGACTTATTCCAATTGGTTTCATTAGGTACCTCTTTCTAGTAAGTTACTTATGTCATAAAACTTGTTTCTTATGTTATCCTTGTGAATAGTCTATTTGGTTAGTTTTGGAGCAGATCCTAGGTTATCAAGCAAGTGAATTAATATTTAGGGGTTATAAATCTAATTATCAAGTCACTAAATGTTTCATTAATCTAATATA
Source organism: Torreya grandis (assembly GCA_037957365.1). Classification (NCBI taxonomy): domain Eukaryota; kingdom Viridiplantae; phylum Streptophyta; class Pinopsida; order Cupressales; family Taxaceae; genus Torreya; species Torreya grandis. The sequence continues at coordinate 1,085,345 of JARHVA010002248.1, read as the reverse complement.
AGGTTCATATGCCTCTATTTTAAACATAGTCTCCTTTGAGATAGTTTTGGTGATCCAGTCTCTTTGATAAGGTACAGTTGTAGTTGATGAGTTTATAGTGTTTGAATGGTTTATAAATGATTTAAACATGATCTTAACAATAATAAGTGCCTAAAGAAGTATAATTTATTTATTAAATTAGTTAAAAGGCAATCTTATGAGGCCATACTCTCTAAAGGTACCAAGAGTACTTCAAAGTCTATTTTACAATGAATGTACTAAGGAGGCCTATAATATGATCATGGAGACCATGATGAGTAAATATGAATGTAAAAATATCATAATTTGGACCTATCCACCTTATTCAAAGCATCAGGTGAACACTATGTGTCAAGATCAAGTTAATAAGATTATGAAATCCTTTCAAAGAGTCATCTTGCCAAAGAGGTCAATAAAAATGTTCACCTATGGCAAATAAGGAGTTATTAGAGGTTTGAAGAGGAGATTATTTGTTTCATGAGCCAAATAAAGTTATATGAACAATAATTCAAACCCTTTCCTTCTAAATATTCAAATGTACTCTATATGGAACCATCAAGTAAAATATGCTCATAGAAGCCTTGGTAGGTGAGATAATGATATGTATTTTGAGTGAAATCTCCACCTGCAATAGTCATAACTTTGACTTTGAATGTAAAGAAGATTTAAGTGGTTTGAGAGTGTTTTCAAATAAGGTTTAAAGTATTATAAATTATTTCATACCAATTAAGTTGAGATACCAATGAATTCTTGTTGATCTCAATCATGAATAGCTTTTCTTGATGGAGAAACAACATTACAATTTTCCTTATTCATATGTGTTAAGGTATTTTTGGATTGTTTAAGGTAATTTGTTATTTTGTTTCCATGCATTTCAAGCCTTTACATGTTGAGATGATGTGTATTTGAGCCAATATAATACCATATATATTAAATAAAGTTCATATTCACCTACATGGAATATCTCACTCCTCTCTCTCTTAATCAAATCATGTCACTTACAATCAGTGTTGGTGGAGTGCAGGTTAAAAAGCAAGAAGGAAAAATGGTGTGATGACAAGGTGTATAAGAATGAGAAGTGTCTAATAAAGGGTAAGGATCATGTGATAAGGATTATATAATATCATAAATTCATTATCATAACTCTCATGCCATTATGATAATGTTAAATAAAATAAGCTTAGTCATGAACGCAAGAATCATAAAATACTAGGCATCCAACTAGCTAGTTTTAGGAAAAATGAGTTTTGGGGAATCTAGAGGTACAATAAAGTTATTAAATTTGGTAAATTTTGTGATAATTAGTGATTTTAGATATATATAATCTTATTTTTTCCAAAAAAAATGAGTGTAATTATCATGTATTTTGTCATAGTCCTATGTTTGTTTGTTAATAATCAACATAAGGCTAAACAAGCTTTTTACAGGGCTATAAGATATGACAGATAGTTTATACCTCATGTGAGTTTTTGTGAGGAATTTTATGGTGATTTTAAGTCTTAAAATATGTATATATTTATCATATTAAAAATTTCAATGCAAAATGAAGAAACGTGCAAGTTGGCCAAATTCAAGATTTTGGCATGAAAATGTAGGTAGTCAAAAAAGGCATTTTTTGAGGCACTTGAAGGGTTGGATGATGAAATAAAATGATTTTATAATTTTTTAAGGGTATTTATAAGTTTAAATTTAAAAATAATTATGTTTTGATACCTCATAAATCTTAAGATACACCTATTTCTCTCTCCCTATGTCTCGTAGTTCTCATTTTTTGAGTGTGTATCAAGCCTAAATTGTTGATTCTAGATGTTTTTATTGATTTACAATGGAAAAACAATTATTTTAATATTTTTTGGGGTTAATAAATGTCCTAATTTAAAAATAATGAGCTATTGGACCTCATATAACCAAATAAGTGGAGTTTAAACCTTACACATTCATGCACAGTCTCGTAAAGAGAGTATAAAATTCTATATTTTGATCAGTTCAAAGACAGTTATGATTTATTAAGGTATATAACCTAATTTTATATATGTTTTAGGTCAATATATACACTTATATTGTCATTTTTTCCTTTGAAACATCCTCAAACTCAAGAAATTGATTTTTTAAGGCTCTCGACCAATACAGACCTACACACTTGGTCTAGCTAGGGTTTAGAACCAAAAAAACCTATATCCCTTATTTTAACTAGTGAATAATCATAAAAAATTGTAATCAGGTCTATATCACCATGTATTCATTGAATAACATGTTTTTATTTTGGTACCATATGGTATAGTATATATTTGAGCTCTAGGTAAGTGTGATAGGGCTTAAGAGGCCTAATTGGAAGCATGATAACAAAGGAAGTGCCATCTAGACAAAGAGTTAGAGATTTAAACTTCATGAAAGGTTGAATGGAGATATATAGTGGTGTAAATTGGTCTCATATCCTCATTAAGGTTGATAGTTTATAAAAATAAGGAGAAAATGTGATTAAAAAAGGCTACAAGCCTAGTGGTGTTGTTATAGAGGTTGAGGTGTGAAAGTGAGTATTGGTGGAATATTGAGAAGATTAAAAGGGTTTAAACAAGTGTAATATGATCATGAAATACCATCCAAGTATTTATATTTTCCTCATGAAACCTATAATGATATTTGGTATGTTAAAATTAAGAAAAGAGCTTATATAGAGTGGCTAGTGAATGAAGAAAGTCAAAGGAATAAAATAGAGAATGGAATGATGGTAGTTGTCTTTTTCATAAGGATTAAAAGTACATAATAAATTAGGCTTATACAACAATAATAGGATATGGTTATTATTTAATAGGTTCTCAAAGGTCAAATAAGACACCATCTAGAAAACTAATATGGGATTGGTTTTCTAACTCTCAAAGCATGAAGGGAATAAGAGCAAGGGACTATGAAAGAGTTTCATATATTTAAGATCATTAATAATCAATAAAGTTTTGAATGAGGCTAGATTTTGAACTTTTAATTTCAAATAAAAGTACCACAGTCAAAATCAATCATGAAAATCAACACCTACAACAATTGTGGAGGTTCTTAAAGTATACATACATACTATGTCACTAGGATTGTGAGGTGTTTTTTAATTATTTTTAACCAACAAGGGTTTTTTCCATGTTTTAAGAATAATATATGGTGTGAATATTATTTTTGTTTTTTTAAATTCAAATGGCACCAACAAAACATCCATGCACCTTGTAAGACACCTAAAGCAGTGAAGACACACATCTACCTCCAAGCATGAAAGGATGAGAGAATAAGACTCAATGGAGGAGTTATGTGATCACATGAGGTTATAATGAGAGAAAGTAAGATGATAATATGGTATAAATAGGAAAAAAATTTATCAATCAAGATTAACTCCATGATCAACCTTGAATGTTCACACATAACCATGTTAAGGGTCAATTGCATTGATTCATTCATACCCTAAAGGTGTATTGGCCAAGATACATTCACTAAAGGAGATACAATTGTCAAATAACCCATGTTTAAAATGATTAATTTACATATTAAAACCCTTTCCAATAACATGAGAGCTACTTCCAAATCATCAAAGCAAATACATGGGCATGCGTGGATTTGGGTTGTGTTAGAGCCTAACAACATTACTTGAGGAGAAAATGCACTAAGAAGGAGATAATAAAAAGGTTTAAAGTGATATTAGGGGTATTTAAAGAAAAAAATAATGGTTTAATAAATATTAAACACATATACACATCAAAAACATCATTTACAACACTGTCAAAGCACAATCATAGTGAGGATCCTTGAGAAGCATGGTTTGATCTCAGTTGCAAGGTAACCCATGGAGGAAGAGATCATTGAAATAAGGTTTTCCATGGAATATTAAAGATTATAAAGTATTATTAAAACCCAATAACAAGGTTTAAACATTAAATCATAGTCATTTGACATGAAAATATAGTCAAGTATGTACACAAGCAACTTTTGAAAACTTTTTTGAAGGGTTTTGATGTTTTGAAGCACCTACAAATGGATTCAAGACCTCAAATTTGGTATACAAGTTAATTGTCACATATTATATCCCATTATAATTTATATTTTTAATGAAAAACTAGGGACATATCTTATGTTTTATCTCAGACCTGAGGCACTCTCCATGAAAATTCAGGTAGCCTACTGGTATGTTTTGGTAAAAATAACCTATAGGCCTTAATATTTATGATCAAAGCATGAAAATTGGTGGAGATGATCATAATGAATTTTTTTAAATATACATAATATTTTTTATTAAAATATAATAATTCAAATAATCACTATTTTGTCATAGTCAACCCCCTATTTGTTGACAGTCAAAGATGTAGATAACTTAAGCAAAATTTGAGGAAAATCCATCTATAGACATTAATATGCAAGATCCAGGTATGAAATTTTGTGGATATTTTATTTATGATTAATTATAACTGATTAAAATATTTTTTGGGTCTGAATAAGAGTGTGATTATCCATTTTTTTTACACGATCCTCCACATGTCTAGTGACAACCACCATTGGAACTAGGAGACATTTTGAAGTCTACAAGTTTGGTGGAGGGTTTTGCATCTCATAAGAGTGTTTTATAAACTTAATAATATTATAATCAGTATATATACACCTATTTATATTTTATCACACTCCAAGTTAAATTCAAATCATGCCCTTGAGGGGTAGAACAAGCATGTAGGCAGCCATTCCCACAGGCAGTCCTAATAAACAATGAAGACAAAAGTGAAACTTGAGCATCAAAATAAGTTTTAAATGGATTTAAATGAATTTTAACCCATTTTTTTTGTTCCCTAATACCCTCTTATAGGTTAATAAATCCATGAAACTCATTTTTAATCCTAGAATCAAGTCTTAGGGCTTAGAAAGCCTATATCACATTGAGGCACTAGCAAACTCTATCAATGAAAGATGACACCTTATTGAGGTATAATGAGATTTTTTATACATTAATGATGTGTCTCAATAATTTTTTAACAATTAGAATTTCATTTTTACTCTCAAAGAAAGTTTTGATCTTTTCAAGTTTAAGACACCAATTTTGAGCCCCTCTTCAAATGCTCATATCTTTCACTACATGAAGAGTTGGTCCAAATGATTTTAGTATTTTTTTAGTAACAATATTAAATTTAAATTAATTTTTCATTAATTTTTTTAAATAACTTATGTTTATTAACAATCGTTAATACTTTAAGTAGGCTTACAATGTATGCAAAACCCCATAAGTAAACTTTGTACGTATGTATCTTTGAATACCTTATGCATGGGAGACTAAAATTTTTAGGTATATTTAAGGGGTATATAATATAAATATTCATGGAAATAATTTATAGGATGGAGGTCTATATTTCATGAATGATTGTTAAGAATTTAATCATATCTAAGCTTCCAAAATAGACTTTTTTACTAGTTTTGAGTTATTGAACTCATAGTCCCATGAAACTACCTATAATCACCTAAAAACCACTTGGTATATGTATATAACTCTCTTAATATCCTTCATAACCTATTTTTTAGAATAAGTTGGCACGTGTGGGTGATTAGGAGGCCTTAAATGCCATAAATGCCTATTTTTACAAGTTTTCAAAGAGATAAATGGTATAAATACATGTAAGAGGATTAATGGGACTTTAATAATCATTATATGGCACTTTTATCCCTTAACATGGGTTTTTAGGGTACCTTTCTGAGCTAAAAGGTCAAAAACCCAAGTTTTTTAACATTTTGTGAATGGTTGCAAGTTTAATGGTGATTTCCACCATTGTTTTAAGTCTATAAGCTAGCCTAAATTTTGATTTTCTACTTCATAATAATTATATGTGTGTTTTTAATATTTATACAAGTCTATAAGTGGTTTTCATGGTGACAAATGGCCTTGGGAACATGTTCTTGCATAGTTGGTTAAGATGGCTCAAGCTTGGAGACCTCCGTCAATGGAGTACAAGAGGTTTTCAGGTTTCATGGAGTATTTTACAAGTTAAAGGATAAAAAATAATTGAATTAAAAATAAATAATAAAAAAGGGAACACTAAAAGATAACCTTCAAGGTCACTTACAAGCATAGAGTGCCAACATCATTAACCATCATGTCAAGTTCCTTCTAGAAGCCAAGTAGAATGGGGTATAAAAGTGTAAGTGGATGATTTTGGAGGTTTAAATATACATTTAGAGAATTAAATGAGACTTATATATCTTTGAAGACTTTTCCCAAAATTAGTGGAGTGTGACATCATCTTCGCTAAAGTTTTTTTGTCTTTTGGTGCCTTTTTAGGCCAATAAGAAGACTTGAAGACCCTTTTGACCTTTAGAGGTTAATTTTATGTGATAAAATTAGTGATTAATTAATTTTAATGTTTTTGAGACTCCATGGAAGGTATTTTAGTTACATTTATGGAATTTTGAGAGCTTGCTCTTCATTTCTCCTCTTTCTTCTATTTAAGAGACATGTTTTCTTCATTGTAATCATGATCCTCATTTTTGTATGGCATAAACCTAATTTTTTTTGTAATAATAGCCTCTTTAAGTAATAACATAACTTATTCTTCCTATCTCTTTGCTTACAACTAGTTCTATGGTCAATTTTGCATGATTGCTTTGTGGGGAGGTGTTTTTCCTTAGTGATTATCCTTCTTTCTTGCCTCTTTATAAGTATTCCACCATTTTTGTAGGTATGAGATGTTATTATTTAATCATTGATGATGGTATAGTGTGAGTTTTATACTCCTCCATACTTCTTCTCTTATCTAGTGGGCTTAGTTTTGGAAATATAAATGCAAAATGACCAGGTTGAGAGATTGTGTGAGTGAGGGTTATCTTTGAGCATCCTTAGTATTAGTTTAATACCATTTGGAGTGTCTTTTATTTTGGTGCATCACCTTATTTTATGTTTTTTATTCATCCGTTCAAATCCTTTTATCCCTTTCCCAAGTAGAATCAATAGTTTAGGTGATCCATCAAGAGGAACTAGCCTTCTTTGGAGGTTCAACCCCATCATAGGATATCCACAGCCTGAGTTTATTCCTATTTTGTATATAAGAGTGAGAAAGCCTAAAAAAATCTCTCATAAGGTTTAAATTATGTGCTACAATAGTTTCAAATCAAGAAGAGTGGAAAATAGTATAAATCTAATACTTTATCTTCATTTTAGACTTAATTAGGTTTTTTAGGAGTGGAAGAAAACAAATGAATGCCTTTAGTCAATAAGAAACCCAATAAAGATTTTAGTAGTCATTTTACACTATGAAGATGTAATCAGTCCTTAAGGAGGCATTTTATTCAAGTTATAAACCTTGTCAGCTCTTTTCAAACCCAAAAAGCATTTGAACAAGATACAACCAAGTCATGTTTCAATGTTTTTTGTAATACTCTTTGTATGCAATGATAAATACATCATGTCTATAAATCAATCCTAGCTTGGAGAATATAGAGCATACCTACACTTCTAATTGGGAATACATTTTTTAAGTGAGTTCATGACCAATATGGGGATCTGTTAGACATGATTAGGGGATCACTTGTCATAATACACCATGCTAGGAAAGGTTTCAAAGCCTATGATCTAAAATAATCATGAAACAACCCTAAAAGAGTCCTAGGTTTAATGTTCACTCTATATCTAATAAAAAATAAATTAAATCTAATCTAGTGCACACAAAATCTTGTGGCACAAAGTGGGGGTTGGAAATAAAATAAACTAAACTAAACATGCATAAAAGACATATACTTATGTCAATGTATATAGAATCCTAATGCATGGGAGAGAATCACAACTACATTATCTATCTACTCTTACAAAGGAGAAATAAAGTTAGGAATACTTACCTTTGAAGATGAACCCATCGAGCCTCGATATCTCTCTTAGCCAAGGTGATTTTTAAGAGATTATTGTGGTATGTAAGGATAACAAAGACAAATTATCTCTAGGCTACATAACCCATCTATTCATATAAAAGACTTTTCCATAAGACAAGATTCATATCTCCAAATAAAGTATGGAACCCTAAGCTTTATTCCTCAATTAGAATGGTTAATAAGTAGATGTTCATTCAAAATTATCCTTATTCACTTCTCTATTCTCAAATAGTTGGAAATGAACTTGCATATATAGGTGGATATTTCCCTAAATCCTTCTAAATATGTTAGCTATACAAGTTAGACCTAGTTGACCCTATATATTTTTAATAGGTAAATCACTAGGTCTTGAGCTAGGTTGGCTGAAGGGATAATGAAATTGAAAGTGAAAAATATCCCTAAATATTATAGGGTCAAACATATCAACCTTATATAGTAATTAGAGGGTGAAAATTATACAGGGTCGACCTAGTCGACCTAGTATAGTCAAATAGTGAAAGGGGGTCAAGGCAAGAAAAAAGAGAATAATGATATGAAAAATGTTTAGAATGGGTATAATAGAGAATAAAAATATTAGGTTACATGGTTTTATTAAATAAGTGTGTAGATGTCAAGTGTAAAAAGTGACAACATTCTTATGAAGTACTAATGGTCTACCCACCCCTTTCTTGATGCACCCCTTAAGGCATGCACTCAGAGAGTTTGAGACTCGATGGGTTCTTACAAGACACAAAGTGTTAATAATTGATAAAATTTTGAAAATATTATGTGTATACATATGCCCCACTCTAATCTCATCATGTGTCATCACATAAGTGCAACATAGGATGGTGTTTCAATAAATAGAACATGATAACACATAATGTTAACACTAAGTAAAATGCAGTAAGTAGAAAATAAGATAAATGAAAGGATAGAATTGAAAAACACATACCTTTACTTACCTTAGTGTTATAGATAAATAAGTAGACTATAAGAGAAGTGAATGCATCCAATGTAAAGAACACTAGGTCAACTTGTTAAAGAACACTAGGTTAAATATTTCTCTTTATGTATGCCTTTTCCTTTTTGTGGACTAGGTCAAATCATTTTTTTTTGGAAAATAGGCATATGGTGGTTAGTAGAGATAGATTTTTTAGGAAAATTTGGCAAATCAGGATTATTAAGGCAAGGCTAGAATATTAAAGGTAAATTAATGACAAAATGATGGAAAATGGATGACAAATGATGGTAAATGAATGACAAATGAGTGTAAATGAATGACAAATGATTGTAAAACACATCAAATCATGTTGGAAAGCATGCAAAACATAAATGGAAATCATGAAAAACATACTAAATCATGTTGGGAAGCATGTAAAACATGAATGAAAAATTAAATATCCATGCAAGAAAACTTGAACAAAGATATGTAGAAAAGGGAAAAGTAAGCTCATGTAAGATAGGAAAAATTAAAAACATGAAAGTCTGAAAATGAAATGTAATTGAAGATGTGAGACAAATAGGAAAAGGCATACATAAAGAGAAATATTTAATAATGGAAAATGTCATATGTAATATAAGTCAAGTCCACAAAAATTAAACAAGAACATGATGGAGAAATAAAAATTAGAAAGTTGTTAAAGGATGAAAAACTCAGACTTAGTGCTTGTTTGAGGTTATAATATAAGAAAACACAACCACCTATTGACATGACTAGTATGAAAATGAGGTGGTATGGTAAATAAATGGTGCAAGGGTGAAATCCATAGTTTCTCAAACATGTTTTTTTTGTCTAAGGATAGATAAAACTGAAAAAAATTAATGATAGCATATTTGTAAGAGGTGAAGAGGAAGGAATAATAGAAGAAGGAAAATAGATTTGGAATCACAATTTGCCTATCAACAGGGGAAATTAAATGTGTAGAGGGGAGAAATGAAGTAAAAACCAAGGTAAATGAACTCTTTATCAAATTCAAGACACTCAAATTAGGTTTGTCAAAATAAGAGGACTTTTAACCTTAAGGACTCTAAAAAAAAAATTCTTAGCCACACAAGTCTTAGGTAAACAAATGTAGTATGTAGATCATCCCATGAAGGCTATACGTATGAAAATTAAAATGGGCATACCTTCTCATAATGTGTTTCCCATTCCTAAAGACCCATTATAGAGTTGTTGGTCTACTAAAAATATTAGGTACTTGTATAAGAAAGTAAGCATCACCATAGAGTTTGATGAATTCCTCTATTCCAATCTACTGGTTTACCACACCCCAATGGACCTTAGATCTATGTGAGGCTAACTATGGAGTTTGATCTTTGATTATAGATAGGATATGTGATTGGAATCATGTCCTTTAGTGTGATATTTATTTTTGAGATTTGTATGTTGCCTTTTGAATATCATTTCCTTTTATTTCAACTGATTTGGATTTTAAATTTCTTGATGGATTTTACTATTCCTCCTCCAAATGGATTTGTAAAAAAAAACATGGGTGTTTAAAGATGACTTTCATTTGAATACTTGGGACTTGATTTCTAAGAGAGATAACTTCAAAGAGCATGGGGTCTAATATTCTTATAAATCTAGGTGAAATAAAAGTGTTATCTTGACTTCGACCTTGTTTTATCCAATGTGGAGTGAAAGGAAGGGTAAATCAAGAGGAATGACACAAGGAAAAAATTTGAATTACTTCAAATCTTGAAAAAAATTAAAAAGGGGAAAAAGGGATAAAATTATAGAAAAGAGTGATTCCTTATCATAAGAATGAGGTAAATAGAGGAAAACATGCTAACATATATTGTTTTGTAAATTCCATCTATCAAAGAAGCAAAATCTAAAGTTGAGAACAAGAATTAGTGATATTTTTCTTATAAAAGGAATGACAAAATGGTAATTTTATGAGGAGGGTCTAGTCCTATCCACAATCTTATAATGTAACTCATAAAAGAAAAACCCATGAGGGTGCTAAGAAGTAAAATGTGAAACAATAAAATGATAAAATAATCAAAGGGGGTATTTTTTAAGGAGGGCCACGTCCTATCCATGGTCTTATACTAAAAACTCATAAAAGAGAAACCCATGGAGGTGAATGCTAAATAAGGGGGAAAAATAATCATAAATATACTAAGGCAAAGAATAACATAAAAAGATAAAAGAAAAAATTGAAATAAAATTCCAAATGTAATGTGAAATAAAACCAAAGAATTTAAAGGAAGATAATGACGCTTATGAAGAAAAATTAAAATAAATAAAGTGCATAAAAACATGAGACAAAATGAACAAGATATATACTAATGTCTATATCAAATATGAGCATGTGAAATATAATTCTATAAGTCTCAAAAGTTTTCTTAAAGTTGGATTTGTTTGTTATTATGCATTTTAGAATAAGAGTGGGAATTCATAAGATTCCCTAATGGGTAAGTGAATGTAGGTATGGGCATCATAATATGCCCCAAAGTCTAAAGGGACATGTGGATGGGAATCACTAGATACCTCAACATGTGAGTTAGAGTGAGGTAACATTGAACTATTGAAATGATTTGTATTGAGTTGGTAGGTATATTTTGAGATAGGTAAATGTGTTGGTTTGTTAGATTTTAAGGAGGTTGAATATGACATATGACACACTTATGGAATGATAACCAAAATAGATAATAAACACTTGAATCAACACATGAATCCATTCCTTATATATATCATGAATGACATCTATGATTTATAATAAGTTTAAATGTTGACAACATAATGCTTCAAAAAGTACAAATGGAGAGAAAAATCAATGCATTACAAAACCACCATGTCTTTATATCAGAATTAGGAATCCTGAATAGAAAACCATTTTTCCATAAATATCAAGAATGGGGTGACCTCTCAACTTCCTCTAGTGTCCTTCCATATTCATAAATGTTTCAAATCAAGAAGAGTGAAAATTAGATTAAATCTTTTGCTTTGTCTTCACTATAGACCTAATCAGATTTTGTAGGAGTTGAATAAAAAAATTCCTTTAATTTCACTACCATAATATCCCATGACCTGATTTTATCCTTATTCTTCTATTGTATTTTTTCTTTCACATTATCCCACTATAGTGAGACATGACCTTTCATCTTTGTGCATGTTAATTTCACTTTATTATGATTTTGCATAGACTCATAGTCAAATTATTTCTCCATTTCCATTATCTAGTCCACAAGCTCCTCGGATTTTAAGCTACCATTATAGCACAATGTATCAATTTTTATCTTACTACCAATTCTTACTATTTCTCTAATAAATCTTGACTTAACTACATTGTCCATATCCTCAATCCCAACTTATTGAGCTTATTCATCCTCATATTCACTCATGTCATCACCATAATCACCTCTATATTACAATATTCAATTCCATTTCATCCAACCTTACCTGCATACCTCTCATCCTCTATATAAATCTACCACATGAGGTCCTCTCACTCTTTCCCCTCTTCAAACACATTTTTATGATGTGTTTTATCTCCAACATTGCAAAATTCTCTTCCATAGATTTCCAATAAAATCCACTTGATTCTCTTCTATTCACACTTTATCCTAGAAATGCAATAAAGATCTAATACTAGATGCACACATAGTCTAGGTTTCCATGTAAGGATATCCATTTTGACCACATTGCATGGTTTGGGTAAACACACTCACAAAATGAGAACCATAGAAGAGAATGAAGCACTAGATTCAACACATGAATCCATTCCTTGTATTCATCATGAAGTAGTTTTATTTTTTACATTAAGTTGAAATGAAATATTTTGAGAAAAAAATTCTATAGAATAAGTCTTCATTGAGTAAAATGAAGAGTAAAATAAATGCATTATAAAACCACCATGTCTTTGTATCAGAATGATGAATCCTGAAAAGAAAGCCATTTTTCCATAAATAGCAGGAATGGGATGACCTCTCAATTTCCTCCAATTTCCTTCCATCTTCCTAGATTTTTTGAATCAAGAAGAGTGAAAAATAGATAAAATATCATGTTTTGTTTTCATTTTAGACCTAATTAAGTTCTATAGGAGTGGAAGAAAACAAATGAATGCCTTTAGCTAGTTATAGACTGAGTCAAGATTTAGCAATCACTTTATACTATGAAGATGTAATCAGGCCTTAGGGAGGAATTTTTTTCATGTTTTGGACCTTGTCAGGTCTTTTTGGATCCAAAAACCATTTGAACACAACCATAACCTAGTCAGGTTTCAATCTTCTACAATCCACTATAAAACTCCATTCAAAACTTGTTTGGGGTTTGGCTTCCCAAATATAAATACAACCAAAAAAGTTTTCATCCACATTCTATCAAGTAATGAATCCTGATCACTACTATTTGCATTGTTTAATATTCATTAAGACCTATTCAAGAAATAATCCTTAAAATATAACTATTAGGGATATGTCAATTTTATGACCTATCTAGGCTTTGAATCCTGATAGGCATTATGATATTTAGTTTAATGTTATATCCTAATCAGAATACAAATCCTAATTAACATTTAAATGTGATGCTAAGCCTATTGAAGTCCCATGAATACTTTGGAACCTCATAAACCATTATATCCCTTATTTGATACACTCACATCCAAATCAAGGTTATAATCTATAATTTCAACTATGAAGCACCTTCAAAGGATAAATAGACCTAATCAATGAACTACCACCTAATTATAGCTATAAAATACTTTTGGTTAATTCTAAGACCTATTCATGATATTAAAACTTGAATACCAATGCTAAAACATTTATTGGAGCACAAACTTAATTGATGACTAGGATCATGATTACAAATTTAGACAATAATCATTTCCATCATGACCTAATATGGAATGGAATTTAGCTTAGAAAAGGCTCTATCCAAAACTTTTCATCTATGACCCAATTTGGGAATGAAACCCAAATATCACAAGAGTCATCCTTCATTACATTCACAACCTAATTAGGAGAATAAACTTGATTAAATTTACATACTCTAGATCATATACCTACCAACCTAATTGTGAAACTGATTCTTGATTAGAATTGTGCAAATCTAGAAGCCTGAGGGAATACATAATTAGGGAAATGGATCCTAATTACAATTGTATAGTACTATGCTCCCCTCAAAGACCTAATTAAACATTTGACATCTGATTAACACTTTAGATATATTATAATCCAAACTAAGACATAATTAGGGGAAAATGATTAGTAAAAGCAAGAACCTCTAGGTCTTTGACATACCTATTCAAGATTATAAAATTCTAATTATAATTGTAACTTGGCCAAGCTTTGAAAGATGAAGTGTGTCATTAAAAGACCATGGAAAACAAAACTTTACAAAACAGATGTGGAAAGATAATTTTTTTAATTCTAAAAAAATTACACCATTAGGAGAATGGCCAACACAAAAAATGAGGAAACTACCTAGAACATCACACATGAACAAACAACTTAGAAGAAAACACTCTATTTTTATGTGGTAAAAGATAGCCTATCTATCATGAATGCTCTTACATCACAATCACATTTTCCTAGGTAGTCAGTATTTGAGAGACCATTACATCAAAGATATACATTGGATTCTAATAAATCCTCATCTACTATTACATAGCATATTCAGTTACCTAGAGAAACCAAACATGTTCCTATTTATGCTATTTTAGATCAACTATAGAGCACTCAACGATGGGTTCCAAGAACCTACATTCCTTATATTTTTTCCTCATGACCACAAAGTCATATTATACATATGTAGAGCATCACAAATCATACAATGTCATATATTACTCCTATACATGTTCCATAGCAATACCACTAGTTTATTACACTAGGTTCTGATTAGGGAGATACCTATGAGCATCAATTGGATGAGACAATAGGATTTAAAAATAATAATTTTCCAAAAATACCAAAAAAATAAAACATTAAAAAATCTAAAAATATGTAGCATTTCCATGTTTTATTATCTCTTTGTCATCTTTGTTTTTGGTTTCATGTTTGTAGATATCATATCATTTCTTTCTATATACACACATATGTTTCACACATCTTTTGAGTGTGATACAAGCATATCGAAGCACATGATATATGCACATATAGATGTCAGTGATTCCTTCTACTCACATCATTAGTATATTGGGAGCATCCACTTCTTTGATCACAATACACCTAGGTTATATTATTATGTTATAATTTCCATTATCATTTTTGAGCTTACTTACACATTCTTTTATCCATGCTCACATCTTTTGTGATCTACTTTATATGATATGTACTTAACATTTTTTTACTAACACGTATATTCAGGGACTAGTATGATATGCTTATGCTAGTTGATTGTGATTCCATACTTTCCTTTTTAGCACTTCTTTGAGTGTTTTTCCTTAATTTCTCTTGTATTACATGTTTCAACATTTTAATATGATCCATTTTTTGTGGCCCTTATGCCTTTATTTTCTTATTGTGACATTTGAACATGTCATGGTTTGTTGTACATAGAAATTTAAATATGTCATTTTATACTTTGTGGACATTTGACTAAGTCATGTCCCTTTTATTTTGAGGCATTTTACCATGCCCCTTGTATGAAATTTCCTTAGACCATTGCCTTTTGTTTTTATTTTGATTTTTCTTATGTGTATTCTTGATTACTTGTTGATCTTGTATTGTTACTCTCATCCATGATTTACATCATGTATCTTAAGACTTATGTGATCACATATTTTGTACTTCATTACTATATCTACCTAGAAATTTTACTCCTCTATGTTACATGATCCATACATATATTATATAGTTATCTTATCCTTTGAGGTAAGGTAACTACTAATTTATACTTCCCTCACCTTAAAAGGGGGGACATATTAGTGCAAGCATGTCATATAGGCATAGCTTCTATATTTTCATAGTTTCATATTTTAATGGGGGTATGTCAAAAAAAAGGCATGGCTTCCATAATTATTTAGTACTCAGCATCTCCAGATTATAGTGGGAGCATGTTATGGAGACATGTTCTCCACTTACACTAGTTCTTAGATTCTCTAGATTTAGTGGGGGCATGTCTTGGGAACATGTCCTCCATAATTACATAAAATTTCAAAATTAATAATATTTCATAGTTATATTATTTATATACACATATGTGGTAGCATTTTATACATTTTTACCACTATTATACCCAATTTTTAGCTTGAGACATATATGAGGTGCATATGCTATGCAAAGGGCATCAAAAATTGAAATAACAAATTATCTTCCATATTTAAAATACTACTATGGACTATTATCATATCTAAGATAGACTTTTATTGAGACAATCTGCTACAGTAATTGGTTCACCTTTTGGCAAGGTCAAAGTGATTAAATCACTCAATATTACTATGTTTATAAGTTAGATTTATTAAAATCATCTAACTTCACCTAATTTATAGGATGGAATGATTAAATCATGCACCCTCACTAGATATATAGTGTGATTTGATTGAATCACTCACACTCACTAGGTTGTAATCATGATTAGGTTGCACAATTGAGATAAGCTCAATGGTCGTGTGGCAACTCACCTTTTCACCAAGGCTGGTGAAATGTTTTCCTCCAATCTCTATATATATGTATGTACTTTCAAGTTTATAAATTGTCCTAATCTCAACTCCAATTCTTCATAATGAAGCATATACTCAAATATAATTTTAAAAGGCAAGATGTTTGCATCATCACAATGGTGTACTCTTAACCATTCTCTCTTTACTTTCAAGTATTTCAAATTATTTCAATTTTAGATTACATACACTTATTATACAATGTAACATGATCTTGGTTGTAGGTCCACCACCAACAAATCACTTAAGTTTGGCTAAAATCAAAGAAAAATTATGTTATACACACCCAAGTATGCATTTCTTTTCCTTTAAACTAAAAATTTCATTACTAAATTAAAGGGAGGTGACATGTAGACACTAAAATTTGAATTATGTAGCACCTCAGTCTATTACATTTAGAAAATACCTATCATGGTTATACCTTTCAATTATAAGACTTTTTCATTACTCAAGGTTTGTGTTCAATCTATTTTTGCCAAAAAATTTATCTCTTAGTCTGACCATTAATATTCTAATGCCCAGGTCTTTTATACTATGGAAAATTCTCTAAACTGGATCATTATCCTTCTCTAGAAATTTTGGTCTTGTACATATTTTCTATCTTCTCACACGCTTGAATCCCAACTAGACACCTATGTCGATGCAGGTGTTCCTTTTCCAACTAAGTGTTAGTCCCCAAAAGTTATAAATTTATCAAATGAAACATATCCTTATGGTCAACCTAAGTGATTTAGTGAGAGATATTTTCAAAATGGATTGGTATATATATAATATTAATTATCATTCATTCCTCACCTAGAAAATACTAAGAATTCATAAGGAAACTTACTAAGAATCACACAATCTATTATTTAAGTGATCAAACCTTATCTATTCATCCCTATTTCTATATTACTCATAGGAAAATTCCCCTACAAGACTGAAGTACTAAAGGAACATCCCATGAGCCATATTTTCCAAGTTACAAGCTAGGTCATTATATGTACTTTATTGTCACACATTATATACTTATGCACATACAAGACAATACATAGGGGAAAACTACATAATTTTAAGGCCCTCTTAAAATTATTGGCTATGTAGGTAGTTCCCATTGATATAAGGGTCCTTGGGGTAGCCTAACATCATGTACCCATTAACCCATTTTTTCCATTATCATTTCAAGGGTGAGGAAAGTACGGTTTTATCATTTGACAAAGAGTGACACCCTATGCATATGATATAAATAGATCAAAGTAAAGGTGAAAAAAATTATAAGCCTCAAGTGGTCACATATAGATCTAGTTAGTATTTTTTGTAGGATAGCTTCATCCTATTTAGATACCAGTGTCGATGCACATATCAAGATCTGATATAAGTGTCTAAGGCCACAAAGTGTAAATTTTTAGAATCTAATGATTGTTTTAGGATCCTAATCCAGTCCACTTCCATCTTATTTCATCCCAAATCTACATGTGCACATTAAATTATCTAATTACTCTTATTTTCAATTCATTTCAATATTAATTAATAGTTTTACTTTCTATTTTTGGCATATATTAGTATTTAACTTAAGAACATTGATTATATGAGTTTGAAAAATCATTGACTTACTATAGATATTTTTATGACCCTTGTGCTTAATCATTTATATATTATTAACCCTATATACCCATATCAAATAATTTAGTGTTAAAATTTTGGAAAGTAAAGTGTTGGAAAAGAAAGATAACCATGATATGAATAAGATTTGTATAAAAAATCATAAAAACTGATATAAGTAATGTGAACATGAAATATAGTCATATGAAAATATGAATAATAATGTGATATGATGCATATATGTGATCACAAATGTTAATATAAATTTCTACATACATCATCAAAAACATATAATACGTCTTGACGTAACAGTATCTAGCTCTGATCATAGTCTCTTCTAATTTCTTAAAGAGGCAAGTGAAGACTGCTTGGGAGGTGATCTATATGGATGAGGTATTAATATTATAATAATAATTATAAAATGGTACCTCCTATGAAGGATATTCAATTTTAATAATCACAGGCATCATGTGGCTAATATACTACAATATAGTGGAAGGATTTGGTCTAGCAGAAGGTTTCCCTTTCATCTAAGAACAACCCTAGGAACATCACCAAGAAGGCTAAGGTGTAGGCCATGAGAAGTCATGAAATTGTTTTTGGAGTAATCTATATTGATTTTTATGATGTCTAGTGCATTTATTCCAAATAAAAAAGACTTCCTCATGTTTTTGGATGTAATCTTGAGATATATTTAAAGGCAAAAAAATTGGACTACTAGAAAATTGGTTTATTTTAGGATGAAGTCCATATATGTATTGCTAAAGAGATCATAAATGATTTAAAGTATTTATATTAATACTATGAAATAAAAAATGTTCTTATGCATAGCTGACTATGGTGGTTGGCTATCTATAGTGAGAACTAATCCTTGTAGCTTTTTTGTGCTAAGAATATCTAGTATGCTCAATAATATTTTTCCCAATGACTAGATATCTTATGGAACTAAAAATATGGCTCATTTATGCATCATATCCTATGTATAAAGGAATACTAGGGTCTATCTTAAACATTATAAAATATATCATCATCCTTGAAACATATAAGGGTAGGTTTTACAATGGGTACTACTTCTATTTATTTAGGAGACTACCTTAGTGCAGGCTAGATCAACATAGATAATATATCAAGAGGAAGTACTCTCAAAGGATCATAAAGTATATAAAATATATATTTTCCCTTCATGGAATAATCAAGGAGCATACTATGAAGAGGCTCAAAAGAAACTAAATCAGAATGTGAATAAGCTAAAACATGTTCCATCTTTGAAATATGAACATTAACTAGTAGAGGGATAAAATCAAGTGAAGTAAAAGGATAATGAATAAAATAAAATAAAATAATTCTATGTGAATGTAAATTAAATGTTTATTAATGTTTAAGGTAAGATCGATAGTGATAGATTTATGCATCTTTAGTTGAACATAGCTAGCTAAGAAGGGGTCATCTAGGGAATATCCATTGTCATAATCAGGTGTATGAAGATCAATATGGAGGGAATAAACCACTATATCACTATAATAAGAGTGGGGTGACAACTTCTTAGGAATGACAATAGAATTATGAAACTCATCTATCAAATTATTATAATAATGAGGTCATATAGAAGGAGAAAATTGAGATATAATGTTATAAGGGAAGTCTGAGGTTTTGATCTTAAGATTGATCTCATCAAGATTGCCATCATCAAAATTTAAGAGCTTAGTTTGTGTGTTAACCACAAGATCAAGGTGTCTAATTCAACCTCAATATATTTAATTGGATAACTAAAGTTTTAAGATTCATGAAAGGGGGTAAAAGGCAAAGGTTCAATGGTAGGGATTTTAAACATGCCATGTTATTAGAATTGCTCAAAATTACAAGGGTTAGTATCACCTTGAATCTTATATATATATATATATATATATATATATATATATATATATATATATATATATATATATATATATATATATATATATATATATATATATATATATATATATATATATATATATATATATATATATATATATATATATATATATATATATATATATATATATCACTATTATGGGTAAATTTTACATGATAACATGTAAATAAGGCAACTACCCTTATACAATGAGTCTAAGGTTAGCCAAGAAAAATTTTGTAAAATAGTGGAAAGTTAAAGGTCATGATCTTAGCTCTAACCTTTATTAGAGGGACTATGATAGGAAGTTAAACACAACCAAGAGGAGAAAATTTACTTTTAGCATATCCTTGACATGTGATTTTGGTATACTTGAGGTTGGATTCAAATTAGCCAAGAGTTTTGATGAAGACAATGGAAGTGACATAAGTATTGGACCCTTCATCAATCAAGGCACCCTTGACATGAATGTCACCAATTTAGACACTAATAAAAAGAGGGGGATTATCTAAATTAAGTAAGAATTAATTGGGAATCATGGAATCTATAATAATATTAAGTGAGAGAGAATTACCCATAGTCTCATCAACTTAAATGGGCATTTCTTCACAATGTTGTAGGATACTATCCTTAGACCTAGGCAAGGTATCTTCTTACCCATAGGTGAAGATTAAGGGATATTCATTTAAAATAGGAGTTACATTAGTTGATTGAGATGACATAGAGAGGTCCTCATGAGGTCAAGGAAATGGATTCATAAGGGATCTAAGAAATTTATTCAATGGGTTCCCATTGATCAAATCCTAAGCATGTTTTTTATACTTCATGAGCAAATGAGTTATAAACTTAAGTTAAGAAGGCCCTAATTGTATTATGAGGAAGTCTTGACATTAGCTTGATCAATGGATTATTCCAATTATTTTAGTGAGAGATTATTGATTTTATATTAGTTCTTAGGATGAATATCATTGGTAGACAAGTGGAAAAGGTTGCCTTTTGACATGTTGTATTTGACCTTGTTAGATAAGGCTTTTCAATGCTTAATATAGGCTTGGGTAGTTTTAGATTTTTCATATTTATAATTAATGAAATTGGATAGGATATTTTTATGGAGATCATTGGTCTAAAATTTCTAAACTAATGTGTTAAATAAGTCCTCTAAGCTAGAGATAGTGCTAGACTTATGTTGATTATAACAATCTAAAGTATCCCCTGAAAAGGTTTTGGCTAGAAGTTTGGTAGTTGTAAAGGTGTTTAGCTTAATCCAATATTTATAAATATTTCCAAAATATTTCAAATGAAAATCAGGATTGATTAATCCATTATAGGTGATATTAGGCTTGATACCACCTATATTTATGTTCACAGTTTGAGGAACTAATGGTTCATTTTGAATATACTTAATTTATTTTTTAAGTAGAGGTTGTAAAATTAGATTTTCATGTGCATATATATGGGGGGAATTTTATTTTACACTCATAATTGAGTTTTTTTAATCTTATTTTTTAATTTTAATTCTTTTTTTTTCATTTTCAAGATCTAATTGGAATTATGGTTGAAAGGTAGCCATTTGATTCATGGCTTGCAACTAGATTTGGTGAGTATTAAGAGTTTGTTAGATAGAAAAGGAAGCTTGAGATTTATTAGTGGTAATATTAATGTGGGTTTTAATATGGACACTTTTAGTAGGCCCACTAAATGAAATACCTTCCATGTTAGTATCAATACTAGGCATGGTGGGGAAGAAAGGAAGTGAAAGTCATATGATGACTTGTCCCAATCTTGGTAGAAAAACTAGGCATAGGGGAAGGAGGAAAATCCACATGAGGTGACATCATGAGATAATAGATAACCATAGATTCCTTTCCCCTATTATTAAGATGTTCATTAATTTATATGATAATTTTGGGAGTATACTCAAGATCACACTCATTCTCTATAATAGGCATGTGTGAAAGGTAGTTAAGTGGATCAAGGGGTGTGAAAGTAAGTGGCTCATAATTCTTAGTTTTAGTGGTTACATGATAGTTACTCATGTTTTGATATTATAAATTATTATAATGGAAACAACCTTTATAATTTTTATAGGAATTGGTTAATTCCATCATATCGTATTAGGTTTTCTATTCAGAATCATAAAAATTGTATTGCATGATGGAAGAGAAGGAGTTTAATTAAACTAGGTTGGTCAGTGTAGCCAAATAGTAGGAAATAAAATATTTTGTCCAAGATAATGTATTCAAGAACTATGAAAAGAAGAATTAAACTATATTAGACTATTCAATGTAGTCAAACTAGCAGGGGTCATGCTGAAAACAAAAATCGATGACTACCAATATCACAATAAATGACACTAGTTAAAGCATAAACATACATATATTTTCTTTTTTGTCTAGCTCCTAAAAATAGTCAAATTTATATTAATAACAAAATATGAAGGGTTTAGAGGATTTAAGGTCCTCATTGGTTGGATAGAATGTGTTCTAAGGTCTTGAAAAAGGCTACAGTCCATTTTATAGACCATGGATGAATATATACTCAAGGAATTTATAGATGATAAAACTAAATTATTTATGTGTAGATGGCCATAAAAAATGGCACCGTCTCCTAGTTTTTACTAGATGCTACTTATCAGATAATTTATTCTACACTAGGGTTATTTAGACTCATGTGATGATACCACATGGCATCATTATAGTGAGTTAGACTTTTGGATAAACCTATACTATCGAAGGTTCTCCATGGTTCACCCCCATTTCCTGAGATCCCATGATGATTTCACATGATGCCATTATAATGAATTGATTTTTGGGTTTGATAGAATAGTATATTTCCCCAAGGGATGCCACTAAATCCTAGGATCCCATAATAATGCCACATGACATCATCATGGGGATTTGGTCCTTTAGATTCTATGGGGATATTAACTACCTCTACCATGTCTCAAACCCCTATAATGATTCCATGTGGCATCATCATGGTGATTTAGATTGCAGGACTACTAAATTATAGAGTGCCTTGAGTGGCTAACTTCTTAGTCTTAGTCTCTCACAATGCCACCATGTTATGTCATCATGGTGAGTCAGACTTATAGAATGATGAAAAACTATGGAAAGACTACAAATAGGCACACAAATCCCCCAAGCTTCTTGATTGTGCCATGTGTCACCTTCATGGAGATCTCAGAGATAAACTAAAACCCAATGAATCTAAAGGAAAATGACTCATCTAAAGGTGGAACTAGAGCTAGTTAATTACATTAGAAATCAACTAAGGCATGAAATCTTGAACAAGGAAATAATTAGCTCATGAATGACTTGGGTATAACTAAAGGTTTACAAGTCCAGAATTAAGTGTAAGGGCCAAAGTATGAAGCAATGGAGGTAAGGATGTTATCCCATGAATTAGGTAATTAGAAGATTACAAGGCAAAGGATGAAGGTTGAAATAGCTATCAAAACCATAATTCACTGGTAGGAATCACTCAATAACTATAACCATGCAAACAAATAACTAGAAAACATGACTCTATTAACCCAAAAAAGGTAGAGAGAAGCTACAACTTTCAAACCATTCAAGACAAGATTTAAGCCATTCTCCTAACCTAGTTCAATCATTCTCTTGATGCATCCAACTAAATTAACTAGGTATTGAGTGGATCCATAAGCCTAATTCTATAATTTAGCATTTGATTCAATATATTATAGGGTTTGAACATGTTAACCAATATGAATACCTTAAAATAGATGACTAGACTATTTAATTGACACCTCTTTAATTAAAGGTAAGAGTACAAATTTTAGGGCATTTAAGTAGATATAATTAATAAATTTAACATAATTTAATCATTTATTTCTCCTTCTTATGAATTAATATTTATAATCATGTCCATATAATAAAATTGTATAGGTGGGTTATATTGTTTTTTATGAAAACAATCAGATTAAGGATCCCTAAAATTACATGCAGATTGATAGTATTAAGTCATATAATTAGATCTCAAATAATCTCTTCATAGAAATTTTTTATTCACTAAGAGATCATCAATTAAAATATTATGTGGTCAAGTCATATTTTTATTTCCAATAATAATCACGTATTTGTTTCATTTAATATCTTCTCATACATTGATAGGCTTAATAATTAAATATAGACCATAACAGAATATGAAAAAGGAACACATTTTTGTGTCAAATAGGCTAATCATAGTAAGATTTTAACCAATTAAAACATGTTGTAATTTTATTAATAGAACCTTAAATCCCTAAAGAGATTCTCCTCATAAATAAATTCCTTCCAATAAGATTTATAATATGGGTATATACTAGCTAATTACATCATAATCTCTAATATAATTTAAATAGAAAGATACTAGGATCTTTTCACACATGGTATACCTTTATATATAATCCTAATCTCCTCAATATTAATATAGGAATACTAATTTATAAACTACAAGGTCTATGAAATAGGACTTCCAACTATTTATTGCATAATGACTAGGCACATCACTAAGCCTAAGCCATCAATATTCAACAATTATCTTCATCTGCTCCAAGGCAACTTTAGGGAAATTAAAGGAGGGATCAACTCTCAACCATTTTTCCATCATCAAACTATTTCTCTAGGAATTCCTACTCTTGAGACTCCCATCTCCAAGCATATTTACATCATGGTAAAGGATTAAATGATATCTACAACAAGGATGTCTTAAGTCAAGGGAATGACCATTCATACTCTTATAGTCCTACTCCCAACTCTTAACCAAGGAGGTTTCCAACCTAAATTTTAAATAAAATAATCATTAAAATAAATATAAGCATTCCATAAATATAAAACCATCAATAAATCAATCACAATTTATAACATGGCCCATTATTTGAATAAATAACAAGAGTATACCTCACTCAATTACTTCCATCTATTAGTCATGGGAGGGTCAAGCAATCTGATACCACGATCAACATTAGAGGTCTTAACAATATGCCACCATGACATTCAAGGGAGGTTAAGTAATATACCACTATGCCTAGCATGGGAGAGATTAACAATCTACCACCATGAAAAGTCTTGATCATAGAAAGCCATTTCATATCATCACTATATCTATAAACCATTCTAAATAAGAAAGACTTAAACATTCTAGTCAAGTATAAAAGGGAAGAAATATCTCTAAGGCCCTCAAGTGGGAAAATAACTACATCTTGGTCAATGCACATCCATGGATAAGACAAGTAAATAGACAAAATAAACCAAGTGGTATTATTCTTCATAGAACAAAAGATCAATCAAATAGAAATAGAACTAATTACACTCAAATAAAATAACTATAAATAATTTATTTTTAAGCCCACTTATTGACTCCAATACCTCCTAGATGTTATCCTCTAATTATATAAAGTCTCAAATTCTCTTAACCAACTTTTCTTACTCGATGCCCTTCCTCCTTTTTCTCTTCTCTCCCTAGTTTGAAGTCTTTGAATTGGAAAAAAATCCCCCTAATAGAGGGCTCAACTTTTTCATATGATCATCCCTTAGATAGGCCAACTCCATATACTTACCAAACCATGCCTCATAAATGAATGTTCTTTTCCAAGTCCAAATGGTGCATGAAGGATTTTCTATAATCATAGGGTTACTTCTAAGATTAACTCACCATTTTTTGCTATGTTCAAGGTATAAGAAATTCATAAATTCCTACCAACCTATTACTAGACATTTTAGACTTTGGCCTACTTAGGCTGAAAAAATTTAAAGGCAAGGAGACAACAAGTTTCACTAAATAAAATAAAATATATTCACCTATACAACACACTAAGGTTGAAAGAGAGAATGAACATCATCTAGACAATCAACTAAATAGGGTAGGTTCAAGAAGTATTCAAGATTTGAGGTAATGTTGTCTATGGTGTAACAATTACTGGCATAGTCTCATTTCCTTCATTATCAATCCATGTTCTTACAAAAATTTTACACGCGTAAAATTCTTCTAGCATAATAGCTGAAGATATAGAATTTAATCAAAACAAGATCACATAATCAATTATAAATAGTCAACATATCAATAAATACAAATATACATGTAGATAGATTCACATAGAATCATACACATGTATTTGCCAATCTATAAGGTTATGAGTAATGATTCATCATCATTTAATTGACATAACATATGAGCATAATCATATTCTTTATTATAACATCACATAAATGAAATTCAAGTGTTTTACTTTCATAAGTAATAAAATAAGTCATGATTACTAACAGGTATTTCTCATGGTCTAAAAACATGATATATCCCCATAAAAATCCTTACACACCCCAATTAAATGTGACTAATAACATAAATCCAAAATAAAATTTAGAATATCAATGATCTCATAGTCGTCAAATATCAAATATGAGCATTGTACAAAATAGGGGCCTTACATCCCCCTCCCCTTATATGAATTTCCTCCTAAAAGTCACTAAAAGAGGTGAGGGTACCAAAACCTTAATGGTTCTACATCTTTCCAAGTAGTTGCATATTTTCATAATGTACCCCATTGGACCTTGACTTGATCCATTTTTTAACCTCAAAAGGCTATCATAATGTGTGTTATAATTCTCACAAGATTCAAAACCAAATCTCTATCAATTTTGACCTATAAAGTCATCCAATCCAATACATGAGTAATATTAGGTATATACTGATGCAAAATAGAAACATGAAATTCATTGTGAACATGAGATAGGCTAGGTGGCAAGGCTAGTCGATAGACTACTAGACCAATGGTCTCTAAGATCTTGAATGACCCTAAAAATTGAGGTGAAAACTTTGAACCTTTTCCATAATGGATAGGGATCTTATTGGGTCTCACTCTCAAGAACACCTTCTCACCCACATTAAAAGTTTAGTCAGTCCTCTTTGCATCAACATACTTCTTTTATCAATCCCTAAAAATATCAAGGTGTTGTCAAATCTTAACTACCTATTGTTCCATGTCCTCTAACATAGTAGGACAAATCATGACTCTATCCTCAAGTTTATCCCAACTCAATGATGTTTTATAGGCTCTACCATACAATGGCTAGAAAAATACATCTTGATTAAACTATGATAATTGTTATTGTAGGTAAATTCAACAAGATACAAATAATCCTCCCAATGGGACTAGTTTTCCATAGCATACATGTGAATCATGTCCTTATGAACCTAATTTACTCTATCAATCTACCCATCTATCTCAAGAGGGTATGTTGTATTAAAATTGAGTTGTGTGCCCAAATCTTTCTATAAATATTTATATAAGATTGAAGTGTAAACTAAATCTCTATCTAAGATAATATTATGGGGAAACTTGTACAATTAAACAATGTCATCCAAGAAGACTCTCACCATAGAGGTGGCATTATAGGTAGTATTCAAAGGATAAAATTGAGATACTTTGGTCATCTTATCCACATTGACCATAATCACATCATGATGATATGATGAGGTAAGAAAACCTAAAATCAAGTCGAAAGAGATAGTATCCCATTTCCATTATAGAATATCATAAGGGTATAACAATCCTATTAAATGTTGATGCTTGACCTTAACCCTTTCACACTCTAAGTAACAAGATACAAATTCAACAATATTACACTTCAAACCACCTAGTGATATAATTACCTTAACTCTACATGCATCTCCTTTACCCCAGGGTGTGCTTGGTAAGGACCTCTCTATCACTTAGAAAAAATTAGATTAGGTAAACCATGCACTATAAGTACATAGATATATCCTTTATGATGCAAAAATATCTACCAAAATTTAACACCTAATTCACTTCTTTGTAGAGGTTTTCCTCAAAAATCTACTCTAAAATATGAATTTTTAAGTTAGTGCATAAATTCATTATTGTTAACTCATGGTAACTCCTATTCAAGAAATCAAAAACCACATTTTCCTTTCCTTTTATATACAGAATCTCACAATCTTATTTGCAAGAGTTTTATCTAATTACTTTGATAAGCACTAAGGTTAAGATGATTGAATGTGTTGTAAACTCAAGTGTTCAATCTTTAAAATAAAGTGGTGACCAAGTAAGAAGTGTCACTAATATAATAAGAAATAAATAAGGTCAATATAATCTCAATGAATGAAATATAAAATGAATTCAAGAACTAACACTCTATTCTTGCTCCCTAGGGTGAGATATAATTAATAGACAAGGAAATCAATAAGAGAAGGCAAATAAAACATTTACCTTCCTTGAAGACCCCACCTAACAACTATTTTTAAAATGCTTGTGTTTAGTTTGTGGAGTATAAGTCTTTGTCAATATACTTTTGTTCATTCCAATGACATCTCCCCTTATCTACCAATGTATTTTATTAATTAGGATGAAGAAATGGTGAAGATTTTATCATGATTTTGGCATTATATCTTTCCACAATGAAGCTTGATAATTGTTCATGGAGTTCCTTATATTTATAATTTTCCTAAAATGATACCAACCTTCCATCTCAAGATTGAAATGTGTGGTCTAAGATTGATTTAATTTTGGAGACCAAATGTAATTAATGTTTCAATTAATATTTTGGAATAAGGGAGTAATTAATAGGCATGGCTTACACTAATCATATATTTATTGCATTTATTAAGCATGGAATGCATTTTTGATATTTTTAGTAATGATGTCATGATGATGTCACCTTTTTAGATATTTGTTGAATTTTCATTTTCTAAAATTAGATATTAACCAATTTGATATGATTTTTCACTTAATAATTTAATTAAATTTAATTAGTTAAGTGAATCTGATTAAGCTTTTTACAGTTCTTAGAATTGGATTAGTTACCATACACTATTGGTCAAAAACATCATTTTTCTAGGTCACAATTTAAATAGAGATTAATTGGAAGAGCATAATGATTGTATACATGATAATTCCCTAATTAGGCTTACTTGATGCAAAACATGAATTGCATGTGACATGTGCAACTAGATTAAAGAATTTTGGTGGTTTTGGTCTAATTTATATGTTATAATGGGAATTTTTCTAGACTTGTAATTTCAACATGGTAGTGGTGTTAATTGAGTGTCTACATTTTTCCTTTGTTTTAAAAGGTATTATTAGACACTAGGCATAGTAACATCTTTTCAAATAATGAAAAGGTCATTAAGAATAATTTGAAAATTTTTGGCTAAAGAAATAATTAGTGACCCATTATTCCCCCTCGAGAGGGTAGGTATAGATAAAAGACATGGAAGGGATCTCAAAAAGATATGTAATAAATAAGAAGAAGAATGGAATTAACCCATGGATGAGATTAATCCAATCGAGGTAGTACTAGTACTCACTGATTTCTAGTGGTTGAGGAAAATAGAAATAAATGGGCCCCAAAAAGGGTGGTCTCGATTGATTTATAATAAGTTACCCCATTAGGGTAGATTTGATTATTTAAAATAGTGAGTTTCCCTAATAAGATAGATTTGATCGTCAACTTGTCCAAATGGTTTACCCCGGTAGGTCATATGTTTATTTTTAGAAATAATGATTAGGTACATGATGACTTAGGTGTGGGATGGTAGATAAGGAGAAATCTTGTAGAATTTTTGATTAGATTTCCAACATCTAAATTCTTGATATATCACCAAAATGGTATGTGCCATGATATAAATGACCATGAAAACCAACCTATAACATACATAAAGACCAACCTAGATCCACTAGACAAATGAAAACATTTCACCAATGATAAAAACCATGATGGGAATGTTGGCATATGTTAATGGATAGACTCAAGTACAAATACTTAGTAGGAAGCACCATGATGATGCTCCTATCCATACTATGGTCTAAGTTGACGTGATAACATAAAAGGGAAAAAAACAACATTCAATGAAATAATAAAAATAAAAACAACATAAAGTGTCCAATTTCTCCAAGAAATGTACCAAGAAGAATGAAAATGTCCCAAACATTATTTAGGAGATGCACGATGCCTTCATAAGGGGAGAGAAAAAAATTATATTTGATGGATGGGTCCATAAATAGAAGAAATAAAAATGTGTTTTAGTAGAAGAGGCTAAAAAATAGATTAAGTAGAATAATATGGATTAAAAAATAAGTAAATGAGGCAAAAATGAGCCTCCTAGGAAGAAAAAAGCATCACAAATAGGGCCAAGGGTAAAAATTCAAAATTTTGAATATAAATTCCCCCTGTGGGTAAAAAATATGTATTTTTACCCTCCACCATTATCATTCAGAGCTCTAGTATTTGTGCACAAGAGAGATGAATAAAATGATGAATATCCCACACTAGAGACACCTTGGGGACTTTGTTTGAGAGTAATAATAACCATCGAAGAGTGTGGAATTAGTAAGTACCCTACTATTTATCCAAATACACATTTAATACATTTATTAGGCCCTATAAGTAGGTGAAAATACTTTTTATCTATTCTCAAAAAGGTAAAAATAGTAAAATCACTAATGTAAACAATGGAAATGCCACACAAATATTGATCTTGCATAAAAAATGGTGGGATTGCCAAACTAAATGAAAAAAATTCAAAATGGTGAAATCATGTATTTAATTGAAAATAACATAAATATAAAAAACATGAGTCAAACAATGGTATCACCAGTCACACATTGAAATAACCTAACAAACACACATGGATATAAATAGTAAGGTCATCCTACCAAATGGAGAGATCACACTACAAAATAATGAAGACACAAACTTGACAAGGAAAATAGCAGGATCACCCTAAAAAGTGGTGAAGTCATTCTATAGAAAAATTAATTCATTGAGGAAAATGATGAGTTTTTTAAAAATGGAAAATAGTTCAGGAGAAAGAGGAAATGAGGGTAGAAAAATAGAATTTGAAGTCTAAAACTAGAATAAAATGGTAAAGTGATCAACTACAAGAAAAATAGATAAGTGACTAACTTGATTCTATTTGGTTTATGTTATGCAAGAGCATGTAGGAGTTGTGATGACATGTGATTGGTGTTTTTTGGTACTACACCAGCTAAGGATAATGACAAATGAGATTTTGGGGCTTCTAGAGGTATTGGATTTATGACATATAGCCCATCTTCTAGTTATTTGAGTGGATTGTGTATATTTGTTAGCACTAGTAGAGCACTGGAATTTAGAGACTTTGACATTCCACCTACTTACTTGAAAGGCCATTTTAACCTTAGAAAATATACACAAGATCTTACGAGTGCATATTTGGGGTCAATAAATCTATTAGATGCCAGAAAGAAGGATAGTGGTTTTGCAAGATCTCATTGGTGTGATAGATTTAGTAAATGTAGAGGGATCTATTGACATTGATACGTTAGGGAACCTAGCTTGGCCTTTAGTAATTTTTTTGAGAGTGGCACCATCTCCACCATAGGGTTCAGTTCTCTAAGATTTATTGATCTTGATGGCTCTTATCAGTGGCTTGTTGTTAGCTAACAAAAGTGGATGATTCTTTTAGATTAGGCTCATAGGAGTGGTCTTAGACAAGATTGATTACACTAAATTGTTTTCATGAGTTCTGATGATATCAACACAACTCTATCTTGACTTACACATGATCACTTATCATAAGGGCCATAATATTAGACACAACACTCTATTCTAAGTTAAGGCCTGGGATCACATTACTATAGAGTAACTAGTTGGTTAGCAGTTTATAGGGGACCTGATTATATTGTGGCTTATGCTTAGGTCTAGATGGTAGTGGGGATATGATGCCATTAAGGATATTTATACTATTATAGGCAAGTCATTGATGAGATGGTAGATGGTGAGTTTATCTGGAGACCATATATGGAAATGTAATTTGGTTAGATAGAGTATGGTTATATATTTTAGTATATGTTAATGCCCTACTACATCATAGGGTGACATTAATTTACTATTGATAGGTACAACCATGATCATGTATAGTGATAGTTTAAATTTTAATAGGATGTGTTAGATGGGCCCCATTTGTTTTCCCATGTCATGTGAGAGATCAGAGAGTGTGGGCTACTAGTACTAAGAGCCTAGGCCATCATAGTTTTTGATATGGTATATCCCATAGTATGGGATTATATAGGTGTTTTTCTATATACTAGTATGATAGATTCCTATATATCATGGTGGGAAATATTCTAACCCATATGATAGATAAGACCTCAACCCTAGTATCTAGGGAAACATAAGAGAGTGTGATAAAGGAGGGATATAAATTAGGCATATGCACAAGTAAAAATACAAGGATAGTATCCCATAAAATAGGTGATATCATAAGTTATCCCCTATAAATTATTAAATTTCTAGTGGTATATCCTATGAAATAGGTTATTCAGATATTTATGTAGCATATAGCACAATAGCCTTTAAATCTCCCATTTTTACAAGGTGGTGATAGAGATGCAGATAGATATGGGGATGGAGATGGATGATAAGGTCCTCTAGAAGATATAGATATGGACAAGGTATTATGTGATTCCTTAGTATAGGATATATATATATATATATGGGAGAGGCTATAACCTCTAATACAAGTGATGATATGGTATAGGGGAGGTTGGTACCTCAGGCATAGGGACAAGGGAGGCCAAAACCTATGAAACAAGGAGATATATGAAATATTAGGAACTTATCAATAAGTTGTACCATGAGATTATAGTTTATTTATTATATGTTATATCCCTTTAGTAGGATCTGGTTGGTCTATGAGTTGCATTAGCTAGAGCCCAAGGAGAGAATGCTAAGTTATAAGGCATCATTACAGCCTCAAATTAGAGATTTATACATTGAGAGGGAAGGTTGCCCAATTGATAGGTGTTCAAGCTTAGTTGATAGGGGTTTATTCTTATTTTATGGTATAATATTCAAAGATAATGGTATTTATGAGTGAGTAGGATATATCTCAAGGTGATTTTTAAAGGCTCCATGGGGAGCTAGATGAGGCTCAGTAAGTGGTGTCTAATTAGGGGATGTCTAAAGCATTGTCTAACTTGATCATAACCAAGGATGATGACTTATGCATAAAGGATGATGTCATATAAGAAAAGGATGATATTTATTATTGTCATAGTTTATATGAGGTAGTGGTTCACATAGGGGCTAGGGCATCAACCTACATAGAGTATTTATATAGATAGCATATTAGTAGGACCTCTAGGTCTTGGCACACTATAGCATCAAAATGATCCATAGCACACCTAGATCCACAATGGGTAGTGATGGTTTCACCACCACTATATCCACCACCATCACTAGTACCAAGCACATGAAAAATATTCAATCAGAGTTCACTTATAGATGGGTTTAGACAAAGATGATAATTTACCTTGCAGCTCCACATTTATGTTATGTATATGAGATATATATATTCTCTTGATGTATAAACTATTTATTTTGAGATATATATATATATATATATATATATATATATATATATATATGACATTAAATTTAGCTCATGGATTATTGTATATGAAATCTTAAAATTCTTTTGTGATGCTCTATGTTTTTATACCACTATGATGTTAGATGTAGATATGTTGATCATAACATGAATATTTATGTATATTTATTTTCCATGATTTTCTATAGCTAGTTCATTTTACACTTGTGTTTATCTCATGGATGTATATGTAGTATGACTAGTTGATATATTCCTACTTAAAGAGATGCATGTACCTAAATAACATATAGATAGACATGTTTTGTTTATGGGAATTTATTGTAATCATGCATTGGATAGGTGGATAATACTTTCAGAAATGTATTACAACTTCACATTGTTATGTATGATCTTGAGCATTTGGTTTTTAATTTTTCAAATGAAATAATGCATCATAAGTATGAATAAGTTAAAATAACATTTTTATATCAATTTCACATGGACCCATGTTAAATTTGAATATATACAACTCAATATAATGATAAAATATTAGAACCTAAGTTTGAAACATAACACATTTTAGACACCAAACATGAAATAGAAAAATAAAAGAGTTAAATACAAGATGTAAATAACTTAAAGACAATATATCAAATGTATCACACATAACAATCAACAAAAATAATGCATCACACACAACAATCAATAAAAATGGTTTAAATATAAAATCAAATAACTCAAGCCCAAGTAGAGGCAAGACTCAAGTGTAAACAAATTATGCTCAAACATAACACTAAAAAAACAAGAAACAAATCAATAAGTGAAACACATAGAACACAATGTAATTAAGATAAATAACTCAATGTAATCAACCAAAATTATGTGTGTGTAATAAATAAGGTGTTATGCTTGTATACAACGTCCCTAGACTAAGGGGACAATGAATCAATTATGGTAATAGGGGGAATACAAAAAGAGGAAAGGGGTGGTTAAACTGACACCAAATGCCCTAATGAAAATGGATGTCACCTATATATTCTAATAAAATTATTCCAAACATATTTCTCCAGGGATATGTCATATAATAAAAGTGATGACAAGCAAGTATGTGATTATGGAGGTGAAATAGGAAAGGCTTGATCACAAAACAACAAGAGTGTTAAGGAATGGAAATGGAAAGTGGAGTGCACCAATTTCAAATACACAATGCCCACTGGTATGTCTTTCAAAATGGTGAGAGCATAAAGAAATGAAAATTGAAATGAGAGTGAAAAATGAAGAAATATGAGATTGGCGAAGGTGACTTGAGATACCCCATGCATCCAAGTATTGCCTACATAGTCTATGTGGACCTCAAGTCAATGTAGTTCTCCCAAATATGGGAGGAGAATGGTATGGTAACTATAATGTGGATATAAAATGAATTGGGCTAGATAAAATTTTCTATACCATAAACATTTTGGGTTTTTATATCTTGCATGGAAATTTTAAACCAATTTTCATGATTTTGTAGTTTTTAGGGTTTTTCCTAAGTCTTTTTGACATTTTTGGGTTTTTTGGAACAAGGAAAGTAAGGTAATATGTTCAAATGTATAACAAACCATCTATAAAATTACACTCATGCTTAGGTAGAGGCTCAAACAAAAACTAAAGCAGCTACAATAGTGCCTACCATGAACCAACAGTAGAACCTGAGGCACTAGAGAATACTACACAATAGTAAGATTGGAACAAAAATATCACACAATGGGGAATATATGTTAGGAAAAGTAATTAGATTAATTTTACAAGGAACTATAAATTAGGTAACACACTTATTTACATACCTTGAAACACTTTTTAGAAAATAATTTATTGATGTTAATCATTTTGAATTACCTTTAGAACAATAGTTGTTGAATCT
The DNA here is from genome assembly GCA_037957365.1 of Torreya grandis. Lineage (NCBI taxonomy): Eukaryota > Viridiplantae > Streptophyta > Pinopsida > Cupressales > Taxaceae > Torreya > Torreya grandis. The sequence continues at coordinate 1,050,124 of JARHVA010002248.1, read as the reverse complement.
TCATGTAACACCTATTTATAATCAGGATCATGATTGGTAATAGGAATGGTATATTAAAATGAATAATAATGGTCCAAGGAACAATATGGTAAAGTAATGAAGTTAAAATAGGTGCCCCTGAATTAGGGCTCCTATAGATAATGGTTCATTTTCAATTAAACATGGTATCATTTCATATGCATTATGTTCAATAGTTTATTAAGCTCTTGCCCATTTGGTGTAGCTACTCTATATAACCCAAAACCATAATTTTCATTCAAAATAAATGGCCCAATCTAATTGGATTCAAACTCACCCTTATTCTTGTGTTCAGCATTGGTATTTTTTTAATTCTCTTTTATCACCAAATCACCAATTTCGAATTCTATGTAGAGAATACATTGGTTGTAACTACAATGCAACTAGTTTTTATAGGCTTAAAAATGGTCAAATATTGTTTGTCTTTTCTCATCCAATATATCTAGATCTTGTAATTTAACCACTCTATATTATTCATCATCAATTATATTCTATAGAGAAATGTGTAGAGAGGAAAAAGTGATCTCGACATAGATAATGGCCTTAGAGCCAAAAACTAAGGAGTAGGGGGTACCACCTATAGGTGTGTGGGTACTAGTATGGTAATCCCATAAGGTTGGAAAATTTTGTATATGCTAATAATGACCAGTGTCATTGATGATATTCTTTATAATTTTAACAATGGTCTTGTTGGATGCCTCAGCTTGGCCACTACCTTGAGGGTAAAAGGTTGTGGAATTTTTATTTTTGATTTAGAATTTGGAACATAGGGCCTTGACATATATTTTTTTAATGAGACACCATTATCAGTTATAAATATGGAGGAAATGCCCTAGTGGAAGAAAATATGGTAATGAATAAACTTGGCAATTTGTTTTCTAGTTATATATGTGAGGGAATGGCTTTTATCCTTTTAGTAAAGTAGTATGTGGTATTCAAGATATATTTGTGGCCATTTGAGGAAGTAGGGTTTATTTTACCTACAATATCAAGCCCCCATTTATAAAATGGCCATGGTGTAGTGATCAGTTGGAGTGGCAAGGAAGGATCATAAGTCAAATTGTTGTCTTTGGCAAGCATCACACTTCTTGACATGTTGGCAAGCATTTATCTCCATTATGGGCTAGTAATACCCAATTTGAAGGAGCTTCTTGGAAAGGACCAAACCATTGGTATGGGCCCCACAAGTTATTATGTGTACATCATTCAATGCTAATTGGCATTCAGCTAAAAATAAATAATGAAGTCGCACTCCATCATAGCTCCTATAATAGATCATATTTATGAGTAATGTATATCAAGTAATTTTATGGATGAAGGATTTATGTTGGTTTCATCATAATTCTGGATAAAGACCTAACTAAGAAGATGAAGAGGGAGAGTTATCCAAATGGGATGAAATGACCATAAAAGTGGTTGGAGGCTGCATAAGACTCTTTAGGGATCTTCATCAATTTTTTTGATACCCTACCTGTATGGGCATGGTACATAATGGATTTTTTGTACTTTTGTGGATTTTGTAGGTTCTAGGGACTTTACATAGGAGAAATAAACTATGGGAGTGATATTAGGACTTTTTATAGCTCCATCTCAGCCAGTCAAATTGGCATAGTGAACATGATAGTGAGAAGAGTGGAAAATTTTAAGTAAGTTAATTTTAAGGTATACCTAATTCTTATAAGACCATGGATTTCCTTGATACATGTAATTAAACTCATTATATGTACTTTCATGGGAAACTAAATCCAAATTTGAATCCAAGTGTGCAAGGTGTGTGAAAGATGAGTTTCTTTGACTATAGGCAGTGATGGCTCACTTAGAGAAGATTATAGATGATTAGGAATGCATGAAATGCATGGAGAAGCATGTCTAAAACACTTACCTCTTATTCTAATCATGATATATATCCCTAGTTAGTTTTGTGATGTTCCAACAAGGGTGATTGATGAAGGTAGTTTTTTTATACAGAATGAGAACTCCTATGCCACTTTTCAAGAGTTTCATGCTTTGGATGGACACTTTTACTTTCTAACCTTTCATGGTATATTCACATTCTCTTCTCATGCACATTTAACCCCTTATCTCAACATGACAAGTGTCCAAGTGACCTTTGGACTTCCCTTTTCTCACTCCTCTCCCAAAGGCTATAAGTAGTGACTTTATGGGATCTTTTAAGGAGCCTTTATTGGTTAATGGTGAAACACTAGCCAATTTTATATTTAAATGTATCTTAAAGTAATAAATAAGTGAATTTGACTATGTAAATTTTGTATAATTGAGTCTGGTTTCAAATCTTGTTGACCTTGTCTAGTAAAAGATAGACTTTTCTAGCATGTTGTCTTTGATTGTCCACCAAATATGCAGAATAGTAATAGTTATAGGTCTTTGATAGTGTTCCTTCTTAGTATATGAGAGTTTTAAAAGTGTTTTATGACTATATTCTTAAAATTATCATGCATTATCCCTCCTAAACATTAATATACCTATTGAACCTATAATATGAAACATTGATGTAACAATCTATCTTAAGTTATGAGTTGTGTGTGAAGAAGATTTGATTTACTCTAAGTAATATAAGTTTAGTTAATAGGATGAAACTCATTATCAGTGCATCACATTTTTTATATTTTTTAGTTTGTCTTTTTATCCATTTTCATGCAAAGCTGATAAGTAAGAAATTAATTCAAAGAGTGCATCAAGAGAACTAGCCCTTCTAGAAATTCATCTCACCTATTGGTTACCCATGACTTATGAGATGTTTCCATTGTGCCACTTGGATGAAGAGAGTTGAGACATCTCCTCAAGGGGTGAAAATATAATTTCTAATAGTAACTTCATTCCAAACATAATTTTTACAATGGAAGTAGATAAGAGAGGCCTAAATGGCTCTTTGAAATATTTTCACACTTGTAAAACCATGTTACTCTCCTCCTTTTAATGTTATAAACTAATCAAGACACCTTTAAAAAGGCTTAAAATGTTAGAGAGGAAAATGAAACCCTTTTGATAGTTTTACAAACTAGGGAAGGAAGTGAGAAGACCATGACATGTGTTAAATGGCATAGCAAAGACCTTGAAAACCTTTTACACCTTGGAACCTATTTGACTAAGTCATGGCAAAGCTAGATAATCATAAACCCACATAAGACCAATACTTTAAACTTGTCAAATTTACCTTAAACTCTAAAATAGACCTCATACAACCTCATTTGACCTTAAAATAACTTGAAAATATCAAGTTTTGAAATATAGGGGTGACAATTTGACCTAGAAGGTCAAATTTATAAACATCTTTAGTGACTCAATTGGGTAGTATGCCTATTATGTTAATGGACCAATAGCCTTTAAGTCCATTAGGTTATGGAATCTTTTACTCTTTGAAATAAAAATGATCAGATCTTGACATCTGACTTTAAAATCTTGACAAGATAGCTGACTTGACCTTCAACAACACACACAAAAATAAAAAAATAGGATACAAGTAAAAGAAACACACACTATGGTATAGGCACTTATTAAAAACTAAACATAAGCAACCTATTATGTACAACTAACTTGTAAATAAACTTCCTCCAGGATCAAAAGGAAAGCTTCTTAGATCAATTTCTCCATGAGATGAGACATATTGTAAAACAAGCTATAACATTTGATAAACCATGCTTATTACTTTCATACCTGATTGGCAAGCTCTCAAGTGGATCATTAACAAGCATATCTCCGATGTAAACATACTCATATTATGGTTAAAAACATATTTTGTGTTTTTAAACACCTTTAGAAACATTTACCAAGTTTGTATTTATATTTTTATAGGTTTAGTTGTACTCTTAGCCTCTAATGGCTCTTTGAATCCTAGTTCTTGGTCTTGAGTGCCCTCTTCAAGAGTGTCATCCCTTTTGTCTACTACTACTAACTAATCCAACTCTTCTAAGGCATCCAAACATGGATTAAAATATTCATCAGGGTATTATTGAGATATGATTTGATTGGACTCCTTTTGAATATATTCTTCATATTTGACAACCATCTTATCAACCTCTTGATGGGTTGCAGGTTGACTATCTAGAGCAAAAAATTTATAGCTCCCCAAAAAATAGCCTCTTCTTTATCACTTGAAATAAATTCAAGATAAAACTCAATCTTTCCATTATCTTGAAGAGAAACAAGATGGTTATATGCTTTAAATGTTTGAATAAACTCTTGAAAAGGTTACAAGTTGTCTTCTTCAAGTTATAAATTTTGTTCATAAAATCCAACAAAGTTAATAGGTAATGTGTCATCAAGAAAACCTACCTCATGTTTAGTTACAACCTACTCAACTACTACATAGTCACCTTTCTCTTCATAAAAACTCAATCTATGAGGATTAGATTGAGTTTCTTCTTCATCCATGAATAATGGAAGCTTATCTGTATAAGAGACAATTAATTCATCATGCTTTTCAAACTCCAAATTTTATTTTCTTTATTTTCCCTTATGAAGAGGAATTTTAATGATGAATTATTCATCATATTCACTCACAACATACTTATTAAGGGTCTCTTGAGTCTCTCTTATAATTGTAACCTCATCAAGCCTCTCAAGGACTACTACTTTCTCTACCTTAACAAACTCTCATTTCTAGCTGGATGTTCATAGTTTACCCTCAAAATAATAGGTTCTCTTTGACAAAAGGAGAGGGTGGGAGGGAAAGAGAGATCAGTGGTTGGATTTAGACTTGAAAGAGTGTCCTTTCAGCTTAGTATTTTGATTTTAAGCTTATTGAATAATTCTTGAAGAGGCTCTTGGGGAAGGAGGAGAGAATTTTGATTTTCTTTCTTCCACTCAACAATTAACTTATCAACCTCAAAAGTTATTTGAGACTCATAGGTAGCTAAGAATTGAAGAGTAGATGGAATATTTGGGAAGCTTGAGAACTCCCTTGGATTGACTTATAATACTCTTTCTCCCTCTTGGTCTTGAGCTTGTCCATGAATATTCTATTTCCAATTTGGGAATTTATATGGTATGGCCTTAACAAATTCTTCTTTCACTTGATTTAGGCATGGTTCATTCTTCTTTCCCCATGACTCAACCACTTGTTTCCAAATTTGAACCTTAAACTTAGGATCCTCTTATAGAATATGCATTATAATTTTAGGGATGGATACAAGATTTGATAATCTTAAAAGCTACCTTATATACTCATCAATTTCTAATTTTGCATGGTCATGAGGGAAGGATCTTGAATAAGGGAAGATTGAGTTTGAGGAAGGCTGAGTGAAGCTCTCATATAATTACACTTTATTTGATGTCTTGTTATAAGTTGAAGCAAATCAGGAGTATAATAATATTTATGTGGAGTAAGAGAAGGTAATTGAGGTTAATTTATTGTATTTTTAACCTTTCCATCTTACCAAAATATTCTTCATGCATTCAATCAAGTATTTTATGTCAAAAATCTCATTAGTTATGGCATGTTGGTATTAGTTCTCAAATGTTGCCCATTTACTCCTTATAAGTGGTAATGTGTCCCTTATATTCTATATGAGGTGGATAGGGACAAACTGATTAATCTCCACTTCACTATCAATAGCTATCATTATCATTTTATTATTTAACATGGTTGTTTTGATCTTTAATAATGATGTAGTACTATGACTATATTGACTAGGGGAAACATAGCTTTGACAAGGATGATTAGAGGAATGGAAAGGATGTCAAGGAGTTTGATATCAAGGTTGGTCATGTGGATAAATAAATTCATGTGGAGAATTAGTAGGATCATTATATGATGGATATGGATCATCAGGAGGATAGGGATCAACATGTTGCTGGTAAGAACCAACACAGGCTTGATATGTTGTTGGAGGGATACTTGAGGAGAATCCATAAACATTATTATGTTGATAATACTGATATGAAGTTACATAAGCTTCATTTTGATCAAATGAGTAAGTATACATACCAATTTTATGATTTCTAGGCATTTGGGTTACCTAAACTAGCTGAGATTCACTTGTAGCTACCATTGATGTTTGTTGAAAAGACTTTAAAGGCTGATATGTCAAATTAAAACACCAAAAATCCTTCAACCACTTTGGAGATGGTCCCTTTAGGCAAGCCAAAAATTATTATCACTCAAATTTTTTACCCTTGTGAAGGTTTCTTAAGCCTTCATAGTTTAGAGTAACATGGAGACAATCCTAGGTTATGGGTGGCCTAATACGTGGATTGAATCTCTTTGTTATAGGTATATCTTCCCTCTATGTATTAAATGGACTCTCTACACTACACTACTAGCTTTCAAGGTAAAATAAAGGAAGATAATGTGAAGTAAAATTTACCTAAAGAGGTGAAACACCAAAATATCTCCTTCACTTATATAATATGTACTAAGAAGCTAAATTATGACATGAACCTGATTTCACTACTCAAATAAAGAGTCTTAAAACATAAATGTTTTAGATAGATGATATTATCTTGATGCATGATATAAGTTAGATGATCAATCTATCTCTTAAGGATGATAATGAAGGATTTTACTTACCATACATACAAGGCTATTTAGTCACATTATGTAACCTACAAGGATGATTAACCACTTACAAATAGGTAAATAATAGAGGATAAATGTAATGAAGCATTCACTAACACTGACATTCATATACAAATTATAAAATATACACTAATCACAAGCATTGAGGAGGCTAAAATTTAGTTTTATTCAATTCAAGATCTAAGTACAAGTGTTTTTCTTAGTCGGGCTTCACCAAAACTCAGGTTAAAAATCATTACAGATTCCAAAATCTTAAATAAAAAGTGGGAAAAAGAAAGAGATAGATAAAGCAGCCCAAAACTAGGGATGAGTCATCTGCTTGGTCATCCTTCAACTCCTATGTAGTTTTGATATTTTTATAGTATTTGGCAAGCCTAGTGGGAACCAAAAATTACAAAGAGATTAGTTCTATTCTCAGCAAGCACTGTGCGATCTTTGTACAAATTTCAAAATCACCTGGCAACTCCACTAGCTTCTAGATTCATAATTTCAAAGTTTATGTATGCCAATAAAATAAATAAGATCATCTAATAAAGGTAAGAGAGATAATTTTTTGGAATTATCATTTCTATCTAAAAGAAGATCAAATTTAGTTGTACCTTGCCCTAGAGTATATCTTGAAATTTTATTTGCATCTCCTCCAAGTACTCCCATCAATTTCATACCTCCCATAATGGCTAGAAATTTAAATTTTTTAGCTTTCAATGGAGGTTGGCCACTCTTATTGGCCTAGTATGATGATATACCTACCACAGTTTTAAAAATCCTTCTCTATGTTACTAGTGAAACTTATACCACTCTTATATAACACATACAAGATATTGCTAATATTTGTTTAGTCCATAACATGGTATAAGATAACATTACAATTAGGCTCCTAGTCTTTTCTTTCAAAGGTAAAGCCTTACATTGGTACAAAGGTCTTCCTCCCAAATCCATCTAATTTTGGGATGACTTAGGCACTACACTATGCACTCAATTTGAAGACAAGAGTGACCACTTTTCCTTAGTTGAATAATTAACTTATTTTCAATGGGCTTCTCATGAGCACATGAATGATTTCAATTTCCATTTTCAAAAGACATGGAATATAATTCTAGTATTATTCAAGACAAATCCACATAATGATTTCCTATATTACTTGAGAACCTTGAATAGTGATATTTTTTTAATTATTCAGTCAATGGGTGGCACCACACTTCTTAATGCCTATGAAATAGTAATAAGGGAAAAAAGTGTTTAATTCAAGCAGGGAAAATCTCCCCAAGTCCACCAATGCCTCTATTTCCATAAATACCTCCTATTCCACCACTTATAATTTCTTCAATTCCTAGCATGAATAAAGTGTTAAGCTTAACTCCCACACCTACAGATGATTTATATAAGGTTAATTCACTACTCAAGAGTTTTGGCAATGATTTAGTAGTAATGAAGAGACAACAATCTTAGAACTACAAGCCTTATCAGCAAGCTAACCTAGAATACCAACCCAATAGGCATACATACCAAGGAAATTCAAAAATATAGGGTCAAAATATGCAATCAAAACCTCCAAACATTCATTCCCTACCTATACCAAGTGCTACCAAAGCTATTGTATCTATTCAGAATAACCTAGCATAGGAGTATGAATGGTGTTATCCTTATTCTCGGTCACATAATTAGAATAATTGTCCTAATGGTGTTATCATTCAACCTTTGATAGTGTAAGGCTATCAAATACACAAGGATAGAAATAAGAATCCACTTCCTAATAATTAGATACATAAGAACCTACTCAAGGTTAGGTAACTCTTCTAAACTGGTAAGAGGAGGACTTTTATGGTGTTAATCAAGAGGAAGAATTATTAAATGGTGGAGGTCCCATGGTATCTAATACACAATAAAATAAAAATTAATATAAATTTATCATCCCCCAAGGTTGAATAAGCTAAAACTTTTAAATATGTACTAAAATCTACCAAAATCAACATAGTACAAAGGTCACCCTTTGTACCTATGGGCCAGCCTAAAGCAAAAGTGTTGACTCTAAATCTTATAAAATAAAACATAGCTCCTATAGAGGAACTATAAAAGTTTTTTAATATCCCTTTTAGTATTATTTATCAAATAAATAAGACCAATTTGAATGTTACTATGTGGGAAGCACTATTCATTCCTATGCAAAGGGATTTACTACAAGAGGCTTTTAAAAACTTCCAAATAACTGACAAGGTTCTAACTAAGGGATCTAATGCTATAATTAATTTGTGTCAATCGCAAACTAACACTAAAACAAGCAAAAATGGTAACCCTCCCACTTTTTATCCTTCATTTATAATAGGGAATCATCTCATTTATAATTTCATGGTAGATTTAGGGGTTACCAGTTCAATTATGCCCAAGAAAATAGTTGATGTGCTTGGTATAAAGTACACACCTATCAATAAAGGTGTGGTTAAATTGGATGGGATAGTTATTAAAATAGTAGTAACAATAAAAGGGTTGAATCTCACTATTCATGTTTGTCCAAGCTTGTTAATTTCCTAAGATATCTCAGTTATAGATCTTCCCCCTTATTTTTCCATTTATCTTTCTTGAGATTTCACTACAAAAATAGGAGGATGTCTATCTACGTATTGGTCTCACATATTTATTAGGATGAGATATGTAACAAGAGTAATAATAAGAGATGAGCCAATCACAAAAGACCATATTGAGCCATATAATCCTATCCCTATAGACATGAACTATATACTATGGAATCAAGAAAAAGAGAGTGATAATGAAGTTGTAACACCTATAAAAGAGATTCTAGACACTCATCTGGATGAATGGGGATCAACCCTCCAATTTGATCCCTATGACTGTGTACAATAAATAGGGGTGGGAACATATTACATTCATGAAAATGATGCAATTGTCTTGAACCTTGTAAAACCAACTGAATACATTCAAGGAATGTGGCAATTTTTCTTCAATGGTTTGAAAATTAGGAATGGTATAGGTGTAGGTATTATTTTTATCTCTCCATACAAGGAGATTTATTTTTATTCTTTCATAATTTAGTTCAGCTACACAAATAATGTAGTTGAGTATGAGGCTTTGATTTGAGGTCTATAATTAGCCAAGGAGAGAGGGATAAAATCCTTGCAAATATTTGGTGATACTAAGTTGATTTTTCACTAGGTGAGATCCAAAAGCATAACTAAGAATAATTTTCCAATATCTTACAAACATAGGGTCTGGGACCTCTTAGAAGACTTTACCACTTTGAACATTCAAGTGGTACCAAGAGCATAGAATAAATGTGTTGATCATATGGCCTCTATAGGCTCCCAATCCAACTAACCAGAAGAAATAAAGAAGAAAAATAGCCAACATGTAAAGTTGATAGTAAGGTCATCTATTCCTAATAATGTAACCAATTGGTAAGTCTTTGATAGTGACAAAAAAAAATTCAACTTTCTAATAAAATAAGTTGAATTCTTTGATAGAAACTAGTTAAGACTCTAAGATCAATATGGAGATTAGATCATCTAGTTGAAGATGAACAAGATACCTATGGTTCTTGTTACTCTAGAAAACACATTCGATTCAGATGGTTAGTTGAAATGAAAAAAGAAGAACATCATAGTAAATGAAGAAGACCATGAGCTATTGGTTATCTTAGAAGGAAAATCATTGAGGATAGGAAAGGTATGCAATGATTCTAAAAATTAATACTTTATTGAGTTTTATCAAGAGTTTGATGATAACTTCACTTGGATTTATCATGATCTAAGAGGGTTTGATGCAATCTTAGCTCAACATATAATATACCTTGATCCAAATACCAATCCTATTAAATAGAAGTAGAGATTGATAAATCCAAAAATAGAACCCTTGATGAAGAGTGAGATATCTAAATTGATAGAGGCTAATATTATCTTCCCTATCAAGCACTCATCTTGGGTTGTTAATCTAGTCCCTTTCAGAAATAAAAATGGTGAAATAAAGATTTTTGTAGATTTTAGGTATCTAAATAAAGCATCTCTAAAGGATAATTATCCCCTTCCCCCTATGGATCAAATTCTATAAATTGTATCAAGATCTAAAAGGTTTTATCTTCTAGATGGTTATTTTGACTATAACCAAATCCTAGTAAAAAAATCAGACTAGTTCAAGACTTCTTTCACCATAAAATGGAGTATGTATGCATACAAAAATATGGCATTCGGTCTAAATAGTGCTAGGTAACCATTCTAGAGAGCCATGGATATGGATTCTAGAGGGTTGATAAATGAGTTAATCCTTCTATACCTAGATGATATCATTGTTTAATCAAAGCATGTTGATGCACACCTCGATCACCTTAGAAATTTTTTCAAAAAGTGCATAGAATTTGGGGTTTCCCTCAATCCCAAGAAGTGCATTTTCATAGTTTATGAAGGGAAACTACTAGGACACATTATGTCAAAGGAGGGTCTTATAATAGACCCATAAAGAATAAGTGTTATATCTGCATTAACATTACCAAGAGATAAGAAGGGATTACAAAGTTTTCTTGGAAAAATAAACTTCATAATAATATTTGTTCTAAAATTTGCCTCTATAGCCAAACCCCTTAATGAAATGCTCAATAAGGGTATCATTTTTAGTTAGACACAGGAGGGGGAAAATATCTTTGATTTCATCAAACAAGTTATTTCCTAGGATCCTACCCTAGTCAACCCCAAATATGAGAAAGATTTCATTCTCTATTCTTTTTGGAGGGGAGGGCAACATCTCATCTATTCTAATTGAGTAGAATAGAGAAAAATTAAAATATCCAATATCTTTATTTAGTTAATCCCTGAAGGATTATGAAGAAAATTATAGTTTCATGGAGAAGTATATGCTATTATTAAATCTCTCAAAAAATTAAGGCATATGCTCTCCAAAAATAGAATTCATCTGATGGTGAGTCACCAAAGTGTCAAAAAGTTCCTTCTGAGCTAGGAGATAAATGAAAAAAGAGGAGGATATATCACAAAGGTCATGGAACATGGCATAAACATCAAAATCACAAAGCTTGTAAGAGGGAAGGGATTGTGTGAATAACTATATTCTATTATCAAGACTATTGAAGCAATATTTGAAATGGTATATGCTCAAAGTGCACCTCAGACAACCAATCCACCTCTTTTCAATAGCTAGATCCATGACATGACCATTTTGTTGTAAACTATTGAGTACCCATATGAATTTTAGTAATCCAAGAAAAGGTATTTTAGAATCCAATACATTCCCTATGTTCTTCTTGATGGAATATTTTTTATAAAAGATAGGAATGGAGTCATGCTAATATGTATCAAGCAAAATCAAGTCCCTAAAGTGCTCGAAGAATTTTATGATGGACCATCAGGTGGATATTTATCTACAAGAACCATGGGCATCAAAATAATGAGAGGGGATATTATTAGATTGAAATATTAAAATATGCCCACCAATGGGTAAGGAACTATAAGAAGTGTGCTTACTTCACCGATAAGCAAAGGTTGTCAACTTTTCCTCTCAAGCCAATTTGAGCACATCAACCATTTACTCAATGGGGTCTAGATTTCATTGGAATGATTAATCTACCATTGAGTGTAGGCCATAAATGGGTCCTTATATAAATAGACTATTTCAAAAGATGGACTGAATTAGTTGCATTGAAGGATGCTATGGAGGCATCTATCTTAGAATTCATGTATGGCATGGTCTCAAGGTTTAGTGTTCCTCACACCATTATCTTAGACAATGTCAAATATTTTATGGGCACTAAAGTGAGTAAATGGGCTATAAGGCACAATTTATATCTGAGCACTTCTTCCTATTATTATCCAAAAGGTAATGGCTTGGTTGAGTCTACTAATAATAACCTAATAAGAATTATCAAAAGAACAATGGATGTTAACCAAAAGACATGGCACAAAAATTTGGAATCATCATTATGGGATAATAATATTACTCTGAAGAGATCCATTGGAAACTCCCCATTCATGTTGGTATATGGAAGGGAAGTTTGAATCCTACTATCAATTGAGTTACCATCTCTAGAGATTAATCACCAATTGGATTTAATTAAGAATGATGAAATGATAGTAAGATTGGTTGAACTCATGAAACTAGAAGAAATTAGGAACTAATGTATGAAATTCCTAGAAGTAAATCAAGATCAAACAAATAGGACTTTAGATAAAAATGCATCTGATAGGAGCTTCAATGAAGGAGACATGGTTCTCAAATGGGATGTAGACAAGGCTAAACTAGGTAAGCACACCAAGTTTGATGAAATATGGAGTGGTCCATATATTATAACTCATTAAAAAGGAGCTAATGCATTCCATCTATTCAAGCTTGATGGATCAGAACTACCTATCCCAATCAATGGTATATACCTCAAAGTCTTCTTTTGAGGTTGGAATTCATTCTAAAAAAATATTTTTTTATAAATAATAGGGTTAGTTGTGTTTTTAAAAATAAGTGCTTTCACACAAGTCATCTCATTAAGAGTTTTATTTCCTTAGTTTGTTCTATTTTTGCCTATTTTTTTCTTGTTTAGGAAAATCCAAAAAAAAATTCTTCACTAGTTAAAGTGTGTTAAGCTTAAAATGACTCCATGCCTAATGAACTAGAAGGCTACTGGATAGAAACTGATTAGCATGCAATCATCTTATAGAGGTAACCAAAAATATTGATATTTTTACCCCAAAATTATCAAAATATCAAGTACCCTAAGGTAGACCCCCCAGTTTTTTGGAAAAATACCTTGAATTGACCCAAAGCACACATTACCTTTGTATTGCAAAATTTGAAACTCTACTTACAATTTGAAAATTTTAAAATTGATTCTTGAGCTTCAGATCCCATAATGTAGTAGTTGGTGTAATACATAGATCTAACTATAATTTTTAATCTAAAAATAAACAAATTGCATCGAGACTTCTGGATCTTGTAATACACTAGCTGGTAAAAACTAGAAACCCACTTAAAATTTATAATTTTTGCAAACCAAACACCCCAGAAAATCTAGAACTTGGAATAAAATTTACAAAATTGTAAATTACACATAGGATTCCACTTTCCATAAACACTTGATCTAAAATCCAAAACTTGGAGAGAAATTTGCAATTTTGAAAAAATATAAATTATGATCCAGGTTCTACTTCCAGCCAACAACCTAGCTCACAAATTCTGAAACTCCAAGTGCAATTTACAAATTTAAAAAATTGCAAATTAAAATATAGGTTTTGCCTTCCCATTTTTGAATAGGTCAACCAATCCTTACCCATAGAATCTATAGGTCAACATGCAATTTGAAAAAATACAAAATTGAAAAAATGCAAAATTACAAAATTGTAAAATTAATCGAAGACTCTGTGGTTCCATCACCAACTGCCATAAATGTATTTATTATAGAGGGTTTATAAATAAATAAAATTTGGGAATTTTTAGTTATTATTTAATATATTAATCATGATTTAGATATCTGATAGTGACCTCAAACCATGACTTTTTACCATGACCTCAACCTTACAAACTTTGACCTTGAGCCTCACACCACCCTGTAAGCAATGTTACGCCATCATCAATCCTTGCATGGTACCTTGTTTCCAACTCCTTGAATTTTTTACCATCTTTCCTAAAAATTAAACTTGTTTGAATTATTTCCATTCCTTTAAAAGTATTAATTACAATTTCTAGGGTTATCATTGATTTCTTAGACATTTAGCATTTTAAGGTTTTTCATCATAGTATTCCAGGCTCACTATTAGGTCCATTTTTTTGCAAAGTCATGATTTTAAATTTTCCTTGTGAACTAAAAGTCTAGGGTTTTACCCAGTTTTCACATTCATATATAGGGGTTTACAAATCATAACCATAAAAATATACCAGTGTATATTATCAATAGCCAACAAATATTCCCTTAAAAATATCCCTCCAAGTCCCCACAGACTTTTGACTTGAAAAATGCACCTCCCATTTCTAAAAGATTTCAACCTAATTTGAACACCCCCTAAACCCATAGACATATGTTTTTAAGCAAATCCTAGTTTTTTAGACTTCCCTATTGTTCAAAACACCTCCAAGTTCTATCAAAGATTTGACTTGCATCTTACACCTCCAATCTTTGTGGGAGATTTCAACCTACTTTTGTAACTATACTTTCCCACAAACGTTTTACCTACTCAAAAAAACTCTAAATTCTATTTGATTTTCCACTTGCTTCTATCACTTAAAAATTCTACCAACTTTGAATCTGGTTTTCCCTCAATAGTCTATCTATAATCCATGTTTCAAAAAGAGATTAAGTTCGAGTCAAAAGGACCTAGGGTAACTCTTAGTCTGGAATCCAACACCACTAAGATTATAGATAAAAACCAAGGTCACATTGACCTAGGTGATTTTTGGACCAATATAAATGTATAATTCAAGAATGACTGGATCTAAAGTATTTATGACTCTAGAATTCCACAAGTAGTAGTTTTTCCCCTAATGGTGGAAAGCCCTAAACTATACTGACACTAGCACAACATTATGATGCTGATAAGAGAGAGGTTCTAAATGATAAATGGGAAAGGATTGTAAATCTAGGCCCATACTTCATTGATTTAGTATTTGTGATATCAGAGTTTTAGAGCTATCTAGACATAACTTCATAAACATCCCAATAATTCTTTCAATACAATAACTTGGGATGCTAGAGAGTGATAAATATATAATGGCTTAAGACCCTTAAGGTTGCCTCCACCAAATTGCCAAAGACACTAGAAAGAATTGACTTCAAGGATGAGGTTATAGACATAATTATATTATTGCATAAGATCACTAGTAGTCCTGATACAAAGATTTTCCAAGAGTGGATGTATCAGTATATTTGGGTCGCCCATGAGAATAAAAAATCTATCCATTAGGCCAAACTTATCAGTGACTCCCTCCATAAATAGTTGATAGAGGTACAAACCATAGGAAATATTTATATGACCTCTTATTTAGTATACATATTTACCAAAGGGAAAACTTTCCCAAGCCTCAACATAGTGGCTAATGAAGCAAATAAATTATATAACTATTATCTTGACCTTACTTTAGAGGCCAACAGATAACACTTTAAGAGGATCAATAATGCATTCATTTATTACATCATAATAATGTTTGAAAAAAATCTGAGAGAAAGATATTATTCGATGTAGATACTATATAAATCACCTAGTGGGGTTCTTACTTCATTTAGTTCTCCACTTACTCCTACATCAAAATATGTAGATTTAGTAATGGCCCTTACACACTCCCAAGATATGAGTGATAAATGGGCATTGATGGAGCTAGTGAGACAACTTGTGGAAACTCACAAGATTTAATATAGAAAACACAAGTTGGGAATTCATTTCCCAATCATCATAACCAAATACACATGCCCCTCCTTAATCAAATCTAAGTGTGCTAATGTAGAAATGACATAGATGACCCTTATGGCTTTCGAGGTGAGGCCATATTATGAGGTTCATGGTAACATCACCAGCACATTGGGAATCTCCACATATTCCCATGTCCCAATTTTGAAGATTACTGGGAAGATTTTTATGATGAAGATGAGGTCAAATTGAGGGACTATTCCATAATGACCTTAGATCAAGTCAAAGATTTTGATTTAGCACTAGTCCCTAAGGATTTGGTGGATGATGAATCTCTAATAGATAATATCTATTATAAAAAAATTATTACTCAACCCCTTCTAGTAGTAAGGTGATCTATTCTTAAATATTTTTCTCATGTAGATAGAACTACAAATGTGATCATTAAAAAACTTAATTGGCTCAGAAGTAAAGGGGTCTAAGTGACCAAGGATACAATGAGTATCATAGAAAAACTACTAAAGCTCAAGTAAAAAATAATTCCAACATTAACAAAGGGTCTCGGTGGTATATTATGAGAAAAATTAGATAGGATAGTGATCTCCCATAATAAGAATAAGAAATCTAAGGCCAAGAAGGGGTAGTCAACCAAAGATGGAGAAATAGTAAATCAACTGATCATTATTTCATCTGATGACATAGCTATAGTTTGAAGCATCCATAGTTTTAACCCCTATCCTAGTGATGGTCATAATTCATATCTTTTTATTTCTCCCCACACCTATTTCTATTCTTTTTATATCTCTTTCACCTCCTCCTCTTATCTCCACTCCTCATATACCCCAAATGAATCCACCCTCAATTTCTATCAATTTACCCATAAAAAATGAGTCCATTACCAATAGTACAAATAAGTCAAGTGGACACTCAGGGTTCCCCTTTAATGGATACTCAATTTTCCATTCCACTTTCCCTTCCCATAATTTTACTCCCTCCTTCCATAATTCCTTTCATTCCATTTACAATTCCCTCCATTCCATCCCCATTGATTTCCAACACTACTCAGCAATATATAGCCATGGACTCAGATATTTTGACTTTAGTTTTATTGGTCATCTAAACTCCTAGGATAAGTATTGTTCCATCTTCTTCCCCCTTCATCTTCCCTACTTTACCACCCCTGAGTGGCCCTACCAATTTGATTGACTAATTTGATGATTTGTCCTTCACACTTCTACTAGTCCCCAAGTTCTGAATCCCTATGTCTACTCCCCCATTAATATCACTTCCATATTACACACCCCCAATAGACACATTTTTTCCCATTTCCCCTACCTATTCTACTTCCATAGTAACCCCAACCCATTTAGTGAAGAAAGGTGAGAAGTAGGTCCTTGATGCAAATGTGGACCTTCGACCTACAGATGAAGAGGACATCATAAAGACATCTATCAAGAAATAAGTAGTGGTATCAATGAAGGATACAACACTTATCACCATGTCTACCAATGTAACATATTTAGCTATATATTTTGAAGTGATAGTGTCTACACAGTAGGATGTTACCTCGAGTTGGTTAGCACAAATAGTGGGAAAGAAATGCAAGCAAATGATTTCTCCTAGTACATTGGATATTGGCCTTTTAGAGACATAAAAAAAATCCAAGACTACTCCCTAGACATTCTAAATAATATTGTGACTCAATAAGGGAAAGATATGTAGAGATTTTAGTCCCCCCACTAGAAAAATAGAAGGAAGATATAGTGGTAGGGGATTATTAGGTATCAAAAGTTCACCTTGGACATCCTACGAGGGAGGGGTTGAAACATGATGTTCAATTTATCATTAACTCCCTATTTTATAAAATGGATAGTGACAAGGTCACTAAGGATGAGTTAAAAAATATGGTTAAATAACTTATGATTGTATTGAATAAATTTATAGAGCCCACTACCTAATTGGCACAACTTAAACTAGCACAACCATTCACCCAGACCATAAATCATGCACCACTTGATGTAATGATATAAATTAGAAGCATGGGAAGTAATACCAAGGAATGGGAAAAGGATCTCATCTCTAAAGGAAATAGGGATATTGATATAGTAATGGACCACTATATAGTTTTGAAAGAGATAAGTGTCACCCTTAGAGAACTAGTCAACAAATATGAAGGAGAGATAGAAACCTTGAATTTTTACTATCCCAAATTGATAGTATGGATTCAATTGACATAGAGATACTCATTATACAAAACATACTAAAAAATAATGGAGATTAAGATGAATTAAATAGAGCTACTCAATTTAGACTAAAGATGCTTAAAGATGTTGCCCACAAGGCCAAAGTTACCCATGACAAGGCCATCAACATGTTATATGACATAGAATATTTGTTGAATAAATTTTCATGTCAGCTAATAGATTATGAAGATAACCTCCTTCTAGTAGAAGAGGTTTAAATTAGATTCAAATAATTCATTGAAAAGGAATCTACACAAGATGTCATCTTTACGTTGAGCTCTATCCACCACTACATCAAGTATCATAACACATTGGATCAAATGGGTAAAGATATTCAAAAAAAAAAACTTTGAGGGAATTTTTCAATATAGTAGTAGAATATGAGATCACCAACCTCTACTCTTTTATCCTAGATGAAGAGAGAATCTAGGATATCTTCAAGACTTTTGATTCATATGTTTAGAAATTATAGGTCAAGAAAGATAAAGAGGCAGAAGTATTGGAAATAGATGAATTCTTTCTATTAAAAGTATTCATATATATTGTATTTTCATTATTGTAAAAACATTTTAAAGTTGCAAAAACACATTTTTTAAATTGCAACTATGTTTTTGACAAATATTTTTGAGAAAGAGCCATGTGTATTTTACACTTTCTATTTTGATAGGTTGGAAATTATAAAAATTAGACTTGCAAATTACACTTTTCATTTTGACAAATTTTCTAAATGCTTAAGTTGTAAAAGCACATATGGGAAATTGTAATTCTAGTTTTGAAAAAGTGTTATGACTTGTAATTTGTAAAATTTTCACTTGAATAATATAGATTAGGGTTTTACAAAAAAGAAACTTGAGATATCTTAAAGTTATCTTTTGTTCTAAAACTAAGTTTCACTTTGGCACCTCATTTGCATGAAGAGCCAATGTAGTTGCATGAAGGAGAACATAGGCATTGCATAAAGATTTCCTAAGTTATTTAGATGCCACACCAACTAAATATCATGCCCAGCTCTTGCATGATCATTTTCTAACTTGTTCACCTTGCCTTAGATGCCATAGTTATTGTTTATCATGCCTCTTTCCATGGAGTTTCTAGATTTGCATGATTTTCTATTAGGCATCAAAAAATTTATTAACTACATCTCATTTATGAGATCTTTGTATAAATATGGGTAGGACCCCATATCTCATTTATCTTTTGGCTACTAGGAATATTATTCTACATTTTGAGTATATTTTCTACATGTTGTAACTTAGAGATTGAAAAATAATTGAATATTTGCCTTTCTTATCAAAGAAATCCCTGTGTATTCAAAGTTATTTGAATATTCATGGATATTTTTATTCTTATTTTTAGTCACAAAATTTCATTTGTGGTATTTTATACCCTTTTGTAATATTTTTTGATTAAAATAAAAATAATATGGTCCCTTTTATGAAAAATGGCAAATATTGCCTTTGATTTCCCAGTTACATGAGTTTATGCTCCTAAAAACTTCAATCTATTTTTTATTCTATTGTATTAATTCAATAGAGCATTAAAATCCACTATAAAAATATTTGGTAAAATCACCATTTTTAGTTTTGAAATTTTCATACACACAAATATTTTCCCAATCAAACCCTAGTTTAGGAGTAAGAACACTAAACAAGTAGAATTTATACAAATTGATAATTTATCAATTGCATCAATTTTAGTGAAATTAATTTAGACTTATCCAAAAGTTCACCTCAATTTTCCAAGGTCCTAAATCTTTGAGGTATTCCTATTATATCATTATATTTTCACATAGTGAGCTACTATATTAAGAAATGGGTGCAAATTCTATGTGATAACATGTAGTACTTCCTATATTTTCTCTCTTTTGCTTTTTGAAAAATAGCATAGAGGTAAAGATAAGTATTTTTTAAATCCTTGAATAATTTTTAGGCTTGTTTCATTGATTTTAACCCATACATGAAACTATATTTTGTTGCATGCACCTATATCCTTTCTTACATGTTTTCCCTGATGAAGGAGTCTTTTCCATGAAAATAGGTCTTCAGGTCCTAATCAAGTATTAAATTTAATCCTTGCATTCATTAATTTATGATATCTCTCCATATTTATAGGTTTGTTTAAAGGATTTTAATGTTCTTTTGACTTTTTCTTCATGACTTGGCATAGGAGAGAGGAAAGCTCTCTTTAAGGTTGTTGAAGACTCCACCCATTTGAATCCTTCTTGAAAACTAACTCTTTACTTAATTTTTCTCACCAAGTGGAAAAGAACATAATTGGTTGGCCTAAAAAGGTATTTTAAATGGTTTCATGCATTTATTGGGTTGATTGATGAGTTTGGACCTCTCTCTTTCTCCAACTTGGCATAGACCTAAAATCCTTCTTTTATTCTTCTGGATGCAATCTCTCTCCATGAAAGGTCTCTCTCTACTAAAAAAACCTAGAATAATCCCATTGGATGCCTTAAACAATATTTAACAACTCATTTCCCACCTAAAGTCCATATTTTCCTTCATATCCTTATAGCCCTCAGGACAAACAAAGCTCCTTGTTCAGAATGCTCCATAGATGATCCTAAAAACCTAAATATATTTTTGAGTACCCATTTGGTTCTTCTTTCTCTATATGTAATTTCATGATTAGGAACTCAATGTAGGTGTGCTTACTCCACTCATCTCCTTTTTTATTAGCCCTCAATTAGACCTCTATACCTAAGAAATGGAAATTTGGCTCTGATCATTGTTCACACATGTGAAACTCTATGATGATGATTGATTAACTTTAGGGACCTTCTCAACATGTTCCAAGTCTAATTTAAGGGTCTAACACTACTTTCCATGCTTTCAAATAGCCTACAACAATCATTTTTAACCTTTTTCATATATTATGTACCCTTCACATGACATATAATGGACCATTAAAGTACCCATGAAAGTTATGAAAGTCATCATGGTTATTTCACAACTAAATCAATCCATTTAGATGTATTTTATAAGAAAACCTAGTCATCAGGTGATTTGTAGGGTTTAAGAAGGGTTTAGAGAGGCATGTCATCTTAACAATGATTCATAAAGTATAAGGGATTAATCTAAGAACTAATACCACTAAGTTTTAGTGTAAAAATTTCCCCAACTATTCTCAGTATATTGATGTCCCATGTAGCTGCTCTGTATAAATCTAAGTAGAATAAAATGCCTCTCGAGCTAAGCAGACTATGTATGAAGATCAAAAAAGCTCTTTTTTGGCCTCAAAACCTTAATAATTAATTTCATTGGATATGAAGGTCTATATTAGGTATGGTAAAACCTATATTATGTCTCAAAATTATATAAATTGGAAATAACCATCACATAAAGCTCTGCAACCTAGTTCAATGCTATGAGGGTTTGTAAGTCATAAGGCTGGTCTGACCCTAACTACCTTTATTTGATCATTTCTTCCTCTTTCCTCTAGGTTTGAATATTGTAAGAGTCTCTACCTAGTATATATAAACATCTAAAATCTCTTTAATCTTCATATCTAACTCAAATATTATAACTTCCTTCAAGTTTCATACAAAGACCTGTATGGTATTCATGAGATCTTTTATATGCATTCTTGAGAGTCTTCTACTTTTGATGTATCTAGTCTTGTAACACCTATGTATTCACCTTTTAATCTTCCATAGATCCTTAATTTTCTCCCTTCACTACCAAATTTACATTCTCACTACAATAAATACACACCATATCCAAACTCTTAGAGATAGCCTTGAAGCCCTTCTTAGGTCTGTCTAGGCTTCACCTAGTTATCTTCATGATCATTTTACCCATGTTGAAGCCATTAATTATTATTATTGAATGTTTCCTACAAATTTTAAACATACTAAGTTTTAAATAGGCAAGGATTAATTTGATATATCCAACAATACTTCATCCATGCAATATTTTGATCTTCTTTTGGTCAAGAGTGAGGACCTAAAGGTCTATAGACCTGTAGGTTCTCATGCACCTTTATATGAACCATTTGTAATATTATTCCTAAAATCATGATCAATATAAATAGGTCTCATTATGATTTTATGACCTCTTAAAACCTATCATATTAATTCAAACTCTTAATCCAATACCAATTTTGCATACTTTCTTGTATTCTTGATAGTAAATTCACCTTCTCAAGTAGGCCTATAGGTAAGTATGTAAGATAGAGTTATGAAATACAAAAATTATGGCCTCCATTATTTATTATAAAATATTCATCAAAAACTAATATCATCTTATTCATTATGATAAAATAGGCCCTTTCCACACTTTATCTCTCACATGTGCAATCATTATTGGTTTACAGAGTGCCTTTTAAGTTTTAATATGTATCCTAGATGTTTTCAATACCAAATAAGTTATCTTGAGGTATTTATGGGTCATTGGTAGCTATATAGCTCCTTATTAAAGGTTTAAAAGGTTTTATATTACCTCATCTTGTTAACAATTATTCATAAAGGAAAGGTCTTGGATGAACAACTTAATGCCTCAACTTTTATTGAACTTATCATGTTCTCTAATTGATCTCCCTCTTAATGAAGCCTTTGAGCATTCTTATCACTTCATAAAATTATTTTTAAACTTAGACAATCCCCTTATAATCTATCAAAACACAAAATAGCATTTACCATCAACTTGATGCCTACAAATCATGAAGACATATTCATGTAAGATGGTCATGGTTGAAATTTGAAACTTTGTGAGAATTGGGAAACTTATTGAAGACCCTATAAAATATGGAGGATGTATAGAGACATTATTAAGAGCCATCCCAAACAATTTTGAATATAAAACCTCTTGGATAACTCAAAACCCTTTATGCAAACCTATAACTTGATCATTCTTGCCACTAAATACCATCACACAGGCCTATTTTCATCCTTCACTTGTATAACCTATAAATATTACTCTATCATCATATAGAGTGTCTTTATAGGACCTAAAATAGGTCTCAAATCCATCCATTTTCCTTCTTGAAACTCCAACATGTAGTCAATGACATAAAATCATGAGGATTGGATTTTGCAGGCAGTTTAAAAGCACGTGTAGTATTAAGGATTATTCATAGAGGTGTTATCCTTATTATCATGACTAATTACAAGTATCACAAGGTCATTAAGGTCTCTTCCTCTGGCCAAGAGATCAATCCACCATTCTCTCTCATCCATATAAACTAAAATAAAATTGGCTGGCCTTCCAAGGCTACCAAAAGAACTGATAGAAGTTATAGGATGATTTTTTCCCTCTTTGAGCTTGTATCTACATTTCAAACCTAATTTTGACAATGGAGGGAGTTAAGTGAGTCTTTAATTTATATTATAAATATTTTCACACTCGAAAAACCATTCTACTCTCCTCCTTTTGGAATTATAAACTAATAAAGACACCTTTTAAAAGACTTACAATGTTAGAGAGGAAAATGACACCCTTTTGATAGTTGTACAAACTAGGGAGGGAGGTGAGATGACCATGGCATGTGTTAAAAGACATATAAAATACCTTAAAAACCTTTGACACCTTGGAACCTATTTGATTAAGGCATGGCAAAGCTAGATAAACATAAACCCACATAAGACCAATACCTTAAAGTTGTAAAATTTACCTTAAACTCTACAAAAGACCTCATAAGACCTCATTTAACCTTGAAATAACTTGAAAACGTCAATTTCTTAAATATAGGGCTAATAATTTAACTTGGAAGGTCAAATTTGTCAATGCAAATAATGTCATCCAAGAAGACTCTCAATATGGAGGTGGTAATATAGGTAGTCTTCATAGGAGAAAATTAAGATACTTTGATCAACTTATCCACAGTGACTATAATTATGTCATGATGATATGATGAGGTAGGCCAACCTAAAATTAAGTCTAAATAGATAGTACCCCATTTTTTCTCAAGAATATCATGAGGGTATAACAATCCTATTGGATTCTAATGCTCAGCCTTGATCCTTTTTCACTCTAGTAAACAAGCTACAAAATTAGCAATGTCATGCCTCAAACTAGCCCAATGATACAATTACCTTAAATCCACATGCATTTCTTTACCCCAAGGTATGTTTAGCAAGGATCTTTATGTGACTCAGCTAAATTTAGCTCACACAAGCCACTTATTGTAGGTACATAGATACATCATTTATGATGAAAAAGGCCATCTAGCTCAAGATAATAACCCTGAAATTTACCTTTCAAATTTAAAACAAAATATAACACCTATCACACTTCCTTGTAGGGGTTTTCCTCAAGAAGATGCTCTAAAATATGAATTCATAAGTTAGTGCATAAACTCATTATTTTTAACTCATGAAACATCCTACTCAAGGCATAAATAACCATAATTTTCTTTCCTTTGATATATAAAAAATCTCAATCATGTTCATACAATAGTTTCATCCAAAACCTTTGATGATCATTGAAGTTAGGATAATTGAATATGTGTTGTAAACTCAAGTGGTCAGTCTTTAGAATAAAGTGAAGACCAATCAATAATTATCACCATCTCAAATAAACATGAATTATGGATGTAAATTCTAGATCATGAGTGGGGATTTCAACTGGTATTCCTTATTTTTTGAGAATTATTTTCTATAAATTTTCCCTCCTACATGATTATAACTCCTAACCATACCTTTGATGCATCAGTATAAACAAAAAATTCCTCTGTATGATTTGGTACATCTAAAATAAGAGCACTAGTGAGTTGTTAATTTAGTAATTGAAAGGCTTCCTCATAATCCTTTGACCAAAAAAAATCTTTCCCTTCCTTCAAAGTGAAGTAATGGGATTTGCAATGTGATAAATTTTATCCATAAATCATTGATAATATCTATCCAAACCCATGAAACTATGGACCTCCACAACATTTATGAGTTTTTCCATTTCATAATAACATGAATTTTAGATGGGTCTACTAATATCCCCTTTCTTAATATGATGTTCTTGAGGTATCACACCTATGATTATACAAAATCACACTTATCCAAGTTTCTAAATAACCAATTTTATCTCAAACCTATAAGACCTATCTCAAATGGTCCTCATGTTTTTCCTTATTTTATGAATAGATCAAGATGTCATCAAGTAATATCAACACAAAATGGCCCAAGAAAGTGTGAAATAATCCATTCATGAGGATCATGAACACTGCTTCGGTATTATTCAAACCAAATTATACAATTATAAACTCATAATGCCCATATTGCATTTGAAATGCAATTTTTTGGATATTTGCCTCTATAATACACAACTGATGATATCCATATTTCAAATCTATCTTGGATAACACCTTGTATTTCCACATATTTTCAAATAAATAATCAATATTAGGCAAGGTATAATGAATCTTAATCATTAGCTTGTTAAAATAGTGGTAATTAATGCACAAATAGAAATACCAATCTTTTTATTCACCAAGATGATTGGCGCTCCCCATAGGGCCACACTAGGATTAATTAAGCCCTTCTCTAAAATTTTATAAAGATAACTCTTGAGTTTAAAAAAATATGTTATGGCCATCTGATATGGTGCCTTAGAGATGGGTTCAACCCTTGGTATAAGGTTAATCAAAAAATTAATCTCTCTCAAAGGGAGCAATCCTAATAACTCAACTAGAAACACATCAGGGAAATCCAAAAGAATAAGATGATCATCCAAAGAATCCTTCTCTAAATAATTTGATATATCATTCACCATGATAGAAAACATCTAAAAACCTTTATATATAATTTTTATGAGCTATATGTCAGAAATCATGTGGAAAGAAATGAGTCTCTTAACCCTGAATACCACCACAAGAGTTACAAGATCATTGATACACTCAATAATATTGTCATGGGAACTAAACTTGGATGTATGACTTATAATCTAATCTATTCTTAAGATAAACCCATAAGTTCCTAAGGTCTAAAACATAACTACGCACTAAAGAGATAACAAATACCCTGGCCCTTATGGTCAACTCTACTGCCTAACTCTCTAATTTCTTAGTAGCCACCAACCCAAAACTGTCCATGATAGAAGTGGAAATAAATGAGTTTAAATATCTATATTTAAAAAATATTGTGATATAAATTCCATCAATCATGATTATGGTCTCAATAACTATAATTTAGTGTTCAACTTTATGATCATCCACTCTTTCATATATCATGTGCCCTCGATCAACATCACCCCATGTCTGATCTAACATCAGAGCCTTCTACCTATTGGAAACTAATGGTCCTATAGGAATATCACATGAAAAGTGACAAAAAATATACACATAAAACATAAGCATTGGAATTAGTCTTTCTCTAAGGTCACTCCAACTGATCTCTGACTAACTGATGCTATTAACCCTAACGGTCCCACCTACATCAACTATTGAGTTTATGCAAGTCTAATTTGTTGATTATCCAAAGGTATAACATCACTCCATCCCTAGTAGTATTTATCATACCAGTTTTGCTATGGCCACATCCAAAATGTCTACTATATTTTTTCTACTACTATTGAGGGGACCTAGAATTAGGTTGTGCTAGCCTCCAACCTTACCTAAGTGCCAGTTGTGTACCTTGTGACCTCAAGTCATGTCATGATTTCATTTTTCCCCAACATATCTCTCAAGCATCATAAGTCTTTCTCAAAGACTCTTCAATTAAGTAAGAATTCACTACTATATTTGTTAAGGTTATGGGATCTAAAATACATATTGTGCCAGTTAACTCCAAATTTAGGCCTATACTAAACCTATTTACCTGGATAGTCTCATCTATGTATCCCTATACATATCTAATCAAGTCAATAAAGTGGCACTCATAATGTGCCATTATGCCACTTTCATGTTGTATGTCATGAAACTTATCTACCTTATTTTGAACATATCAAGGGGATAGGTAGCATGCTCTAAAATTTTCCTCAAATAGTTTCCAAGTGAGGGAAGTAGGTTTCAAATAGAGATTTTACTCCTCTACTTCCCACCACGTGTTAGCTACATGTCTAAGAAGGTGGGTCTCCAAAGGGGCCTTCCTATTGGTATCATAGTCATAAAGTGTAAAAGATACTCACATACTAGCCAAGACTCTATTGTAAATCCCTCTTGATTACCACCAAAAATAGGAGGATAAAGTCTAACAAATTCCTTTACCATGTCTCCAGGTGCAAGCCTAGGAGGGTGGTCTAATTCTTTCTTCTCCTACTACTCACCTCAGTGATACAAATCACCTATATCACCCTCTGAATGTTATTCAAAATGAATAATAGACCTCTCTCTTAATTGATATCTATTCACCTTGAGAATAATATGAATAATGCCTCTTAGCCTCTTGTTGTGATGTTGTAAATCTCTCTTATAAAACATCATGCATCTATTGCATGCCCAAGATAAATTGTGGTCCTATATCTACTATCCCATGCTACATGGGAGGTTCATGAGCCCAATGTGATCATCATCCTAGTGTGGTTGATGTTCTCTCCTCATCCTACATAATGAGAGGATAGATATTAGACCTCATGTGGAAATTATAAAACCACAAAGTGAAAACTAAATACCCATAGCTCCCAGTGTAGTAACATGGGCTTTGGTACTAAAAAGTCATGCCCACAATAATAAGTTATGAATACCAATATCATAATACATATAATTGATCAAATCATACCCACTCATATATTTTTTTCTAACTCCTAAAAATAGTCATAAATTTATATCAATAACAAAATATGAAGGAGCTAAAGGATCCAAGGTCCTCATTGATTAGATGAAATGAGTACCAAGGTGTCAAAAAAGGTTATAACCCATTCTCTATACCATGGATCAAGATATACTCAAGGCATTTAGATGTGATAAAACCATAGTACAAACATGTAAAAAACCATCAAAATTAGCCTCAGACCCTAGTCTATAAATGAATTCTACTTATCAAAACCTTTATTTTGTATCAAGACTATCAAAACTCACATGATGGTATCATGTGGCATCATCCTAGTGAGCTAGACTTTATAAGGAACCTAAATTATTATAGGTGTTCCTCATAGATCACCCCCATGGCCTAGGCTCCTATGATGCTACCACATGGCACCATCATAGTGAGTAAAATGTCAAGTTTCATAGCACAATATATTGCCCATAATATGTTATTATAATCTTAGGCTCTCATAATGATGTCATATTGGTGAGTCAGGCTATAGGACTATGTGGGGTTGTTAACTACTGATGAGGCCAGGATATGCCCAATAAATGTATAATAAATGACCTCATCTTACTCTCTCTTTTTATTAAGTTTGATTTCATTTTGTAACTTTTATTTTGATCTAAGATGAGTTAGGATGTGATTATCCATCTTTTTTTTATTGTGATTCTAACATTTTAAAAGACTTGTAATTCCTAACAAGTGTGTTGGAAAATTCTAGTTTTGTAATAAAATAGGTCATCATCAAGCTAAAGAACAAATATGAAGTGGATTACATGTTTTTGGAAGCATTGGACTTAATTCAGATTAGTTCCAGAACCTGCAAAATCTGTTCTAAAACCATCATAGTTAGTTCCAAAACCTACGAAATCTATTCTAAAACCATCACAGTCAGTTTCAAAACTCCACCATACTATTTCAAGTTGTCACATTTTTGGACTTAGCTTTGGAACTCTATATTTAGCTCTGGTACTCCTTCAGATAAGTTCCAAAACTTTTACGGCTAGATATGGAACTAATGAGGATCTATTCCAAACGGTCGGTGATCTATCAAAGATCAATGATCCCATTAAATCAAGAATAGATTCTCAATTTTTTGAACTCGTAGAATCAAGACAATTATCACATAGCTGGACATCCAGCCACATCTTGATTCAGTATCTATTCTAGTCACAATTTAGTTCCATCGTATCTATGAAATAGTTACAGCCATCAAAGCATCTATATATACAGACCTGATATAGATATAGAATATAGAAAATAGAGAAAGAAGATAGAAGATAGAAGATAGAGAAAATTATAAAAGAATAGAGAGATAAAGGATAGCTTAGTACATTTGTAATATAGAACATTTTATCAATGAAATAGCCATTCTTGTTTTGAAAATGAATTGAATTGTTCAAATCCTATTCTAGGTGGAGCAAGGGCCCACTCCTCCAAAGAACTAGGATCTTCATTTTTATTAGTATTTATATTTATATTAGAAAAATTAAATAGGTAAATCTGTTAAATTTATAAATGTTTCCAACTCTTTAAAATTAAGATTTATTGTAAATTTGATCCTACAGGCATTTTAGATTAAATTTCATTCTTCCAACGTGTGTTTGTTTCCAGCAATCAATTTCATTTCTACAATGTGTGTTTATTTCTAGCACTCAATTCCATTTCTGCAACATGTGTTTATTTCCAGTAGATTTGCATAGTTTGATTCTAATAAGGTTTTAACCAATAAATCCTTAAGACATTAAAAACCCCCCAAAACAAAAAAAAATATAGAATACCCCCATTCAATTACTAAATCATTACGATTCCTCTTGTTACATACATCTTTAGACATAACCCTAGTTAAATATAACATCAACAAAAAGTTGATTCAATGAAGGGGATAATGACACCCAACATTTTTGGCACCATTGCCAAGGAACACTAGTTATAATTTTCTAATTAGGTGTCAACAAGAGCAACAATCATTCATTTAGTAATTAAAGAAATTTTCCCTAATTTATGAGTAGACCATGAGATTCTAAGGGAATATTTCTCCCCAAAATTTTTGAACAAGAAATTCCATCATCCTCTAGTTTAAGAAAAGATGTTGAACAAGAATTGGAGGCACCATTATCTCCTTCAAGACAAGAAGCAAAATTTCCATCTTTAGAATTTTTGGATCAGTCACCAAAACTAAGTAAAACCATAGGGAAGAGGATTATTTCTCAAGATCAATTGAGGGAAAGTTTGGATTCTCAATTGAATAGTCAACCCCCTACTCTTGAATTTTCACCATCCCCAAAATAGACCACATACCACATTGATTGGGAGAGGAAATTAGAAAATACCAGAGAGATGGAACGAGAAGCTAGAAGAGAACCTGAGAGAACCTTTACCTATCCCATTCATATTGAGGATGATGAAACCACTATGAAAAACATTTCACCTACACATTTGCCCACATTTAGAGGAATGTCATCTGAGATTCTAAGGGAAGATTTCTCCCCAAAATTTTTGAACAAGAAATTCCATCATCTTCTAGTTTAAGAAAAGACATTGAACAAGAATTGGAGGCACCATTATCTCCTTGAAGACAAGAAGCAAAATTTCCATCTTTAGAATTTTTGGATCAGTCACCGAAACCAAGTAAAACCATAGGGAGGAGGATTATTTTTCAAGATCCATTGAGGGAAAGTTTGGATTCTCAATTGAGTAGTCAAACCCCTACACCTGACTTTTCACCATCCCCAAAATAGACCACATACCACATTGATTGGGAGAAGGAATTAGAAAATATCAGAGAGATGGAATGAGAAGCTAGAAGAGACCCTGAGAGAACCTTTACCTATCCCATTCATATCGAGGATGATGAAACCACTATGAAAAACATTTCACCTGCACATTTGCCCACATTTAGAGGAATGTCATTTGAGATTCTAAGGGAAGATTTCTCCCCAAAATTTTTGAACAAGAAATTCCATCATCCTCTAGTTTAAAAAAAGATGTTGAACAGGAATTGGAGGCACCATTATCTCCTTGAAGACAAGAAGCAAAATTGCCATCTTTAGAATTTTTGGATCAGTCACCAAAACTAAGTAAAACCATAGGGAGGAGGATTATTTCTCAAAATCCATTGAGGGAAAGTTTGGATTCTCAATTGAGTAGTCAACCCCCTACTCCTGAATTTTCACCATCCCCAAAATAGACCACATACCACATTGATTGGGAGAAGAAATTAGGAAATACCAGAGAGATGGAATGAGAAGCTGGAAGAGAACCTGAGAGAACCTTTACCTATCCCATTCATATTGAGGATGCTGAAACCACTATGAAAAACATTTCACCTACACATTTTCCCACATTTAGAGGAATGTCATCTGAGATTCTAAGGGAAGATTTCTCCCCAAAATTTTTGAACAAGAAATTCCATCATCCTCTAGTTTAATAAAAGACATTGAACAAGAATTGGAGGCACCATTATCTCCTTCAAGACAAGAAGCAAAATTTCCATCTTTAAAATTTTTGGATCAGTCACCAAAACCAAGTAAAACCATAGGGAGGAGGATTATTTCTCAAGATCCATTGAGGGAAATTTTGGATTCTCAATTGAGTAGTCAACCCCCTAATCTTGACTTTTCACCATCCCCAAAATAGACCACATACCACATTGATTGGGAGAAGGAATTAGAAAATACCAGAGAGATGGAACGAGAAGCTGGAAGAGAACCTAAGAGAACCTTTACCTATCCCATTCATATCGAGGATGATGAAACCACTATGAAAAACATTTCACCTACACATTTGCCCACATTTAGAGGAATGTCATCTGAGATTCTAAGGGAAGATTTCTCCCCAAAAATTTTGAACAAGAAATACCATCATCCTCTAGTTTAAGAAAAGATGTTGAACAAGAATTAGAGGCACCATTATCTCCTTCAAGACAAGAAGCAAAATTTCCATCTTTAGAATTTTTGGATCAGTCACCAAAACTAAGTAAACCCATAGGGAGGAGGACTATTTCTCAAGATCCATAGAGGGAAATTTTGGATTCTCAATTGAGTAGTCAACCCCTAATCTTGACTTTTCACCATCCCTAAAATAGACCACATACCACATTGATTGGGAGAAGGAATTAGAAAATACCAGAGAGATGGAATGAGAAGATGGAAGAAAACCTAAGAGAACCTTTACCTATCCCATTCATATCAAGGATGATGAAACCACTATGAAAAACATTTCACCTACACATTTGCCCACATTTAGAGGAATGTCATCTGAGATTCTAAGGGAGGATTTCTCCCCAAAATTTTTAAACAAGAAATTCCATCATCCTCTATTTTAAGAAAAGATGTTGAACAAGAATTAGAGGCACCATTATCTCCTTGAAGACAAGAAGCAAAATTTCCATCTTTAGAATTTTTGGATCAGTCACCAAAACTAAGTAAAACCATAAGGAAGAGGACTATTTCTCAAGATCCATTGAGGGAAATTTTGGATTCTCAATTGAGTAGTCAACCCCTAATCTTGACTTTTCACCATCCCTAAAATAGACCACATACCACATTGATTGGGAGAAGGAATTAGAAAATACCAGAGAGATGGAACGGGAAGCTGGAAGAGAACCTAAGAGAACCTTTACCTATCCCATTCATATCGAGGATGATGAAACCACTATGAAAAACATTTCATCTACACATTTGCCCACATTTAGAGGAATGTCATCTGAGATTCTAAGGGAAGATTTCTTCCCAAAAATTTTGAACAAGAAATTCCATCATCCTCTAGTTTAAGAAAGGCGTTGAACAAGAATTGGAGACACCATTATCTCCTTTAAGACAAGAAGCAAAATTGCCATCTTTAAAATTTTTGGATCAATCACCAAAACCAAGTAAAACCATAGGGAGGAGGATTATTTCTCAAGATCCATTGAGGGAAAGTTTGGATTCTCAATTGAGTATTCAACCCCCTACTCCTGACTTTTCACCATCCCCAAAATAGACAACATACCACATTGATTGGGAGAAGGAATTAGAAAATACTAGAGAGATGGAATGAGAAGCTGGAAGAGAACCTAAGAGAACCTTTACCTATCCCATTCAGATCGAGGATGATGAAACCACTATGAAAAACATTTCACCTACACATTTTCCCACATTTAGAGGAATGTCATCTGAGATTCTAAGGGAAGATTTCTCCCCAAAATTTCTGAACAAGAAATTCCATCATCCTCTAGTTTAACAAAGACATTGAACAAGAATTGGAGGCACCATTATCTCCTTCAAGACAAGAAGCAAAATTGCCATCTTTAGAATTTTTGGATCAGTCACCAAAACCAAGTAAAACCATAGGGAGGAGGATTATTTCTCAAGATCCATTGAGGGAAAGTTTGGATTCTCAATTGAGTAGTCAACCCCCTACTCCTGATTTTTCACCATCCCCAAAATAGACCACATACCACATTGATTGGGAGAAGGAATTAGAAAATACTAGAGAGATGGAATGAGAAGCTGGAAGAGAACCTGAGAGAACCTTTACCTATCCCATTCATATTGAGGATGATGAAACCATTATGAAAAACATTTCACCTACACATTTGCCCACATTTAGAGGAATGTCATCTGAGATTCTAAGGGAAGATTTCTCCCCAAAATTTTTGAACAATAAATTCCATCATCCTCTAGTTTAAGAAAATACATTGAACAAGAATTGGAGGCACCATTATCTCCTTGAAGACAAGAAGCAAAATTTCCATCTTTAGAATTTTTGGATCAGTCACCAAAACCAAGTAAAACCATAGGGAGGAGGATTATTTCTCAAGACCCATTGAAGGAAAGTTTGGATTCTAAATTGAGTAGTCAACCCCCTACTCCTGACTTTTCACCATCCCCAAAATGGACCACATACAACATTGATTGGGAGAAGGAATTATAAAATACTAGAGAGATGGAACGAGAAGTTGGAAGAGAACCTGAGAGAACCTTTACCTATCCCTTTCATATTGAGGATGATGAAACCACTATGAAAAATATTTCACCTACACATTTTCCCACATTTAGAGGAATGTCATCTGAGATTCTAAGGGAAGATTTCTCCCCAAAATTTTTGAACAATAAATTCCATCATCCTCTAGTTTAAGAAAATACATTGAACAAGAATTGGAGGCACCATTATCTCCTTGAAGACAAGAAGCAAAATTGCCATCTTTAGAATTTTTGGATCAGTCACCAAAACCAAGTAAAACCATAGGGAGGAGGATTATTTCTCAAGACCCATTGAAGGAAAGTTTGGATTCTAAATTGAGTAGTCAACCCCCTACTCCTGACTTTTCACCATCCCCAAAATGGACCACATACCACATTGATTGGGAGAAGGAATTATAAAATACTAGAGAGATGGAAGGAGAAGTTGGAAGAGAACCTGAGAGAACCTTTACCTATCCCTTTCATATTGAGGATGATGAAACCACTATGAAAAATATTTCACCTACACATTTTCCCACATTTAGAGGAATGTCATCTGAGGATCCTGACCAATTTATATTTGAGTTTAAATTACTATGTAAGACTTATGATTATAAGACAGATAATCAAAACTGAAGTTGTTTCCATCTACCCTGAAGGATGCAATAATGAGGTGGTTTATGGGATTAACATCTAATTTTATTACCAAATGGGAACAAATAAAAACTATCTTCCTAGACAAATATCAAGATTATTGTAGAGGAAGAAATTGAAAGGAAGAATTTTTCAAAATCAAACAGGAAGAAGATGAAAATATGGAAGATTATTTGGACAAATTCCTCTTTGTGAGTAAAAGATGTGGATTTGAACTTCAAGAAGATTTAAATAAAACCATTTTTCCCAAAGGTCTGGATAATGAATCTATAGAAACCCTTGATTTAATTGGTAGAGGAAACATTGCTCAATTAAGAATGGACGAAATCATATAAATTTGTAGAAACTATTCAAGAACAAGGGGTGGACCTAGAAAAGGAAAAATGGTTAAAAATTTAAATCCAGATATGAAAAAATTGATGGATGAATTAGATAACTTTAAAATAGATATATTAGTTTAATTAACCTCCACCATGGATGGATTGAAAGCCAAAGCAAATGTCCAACTTGAACCATTATCCATGTATTGTCCTAGATGTAGGAAGAAGCATGCACTAAGGGAATGTCCTTTAGATAAAATGAAAGTATGTCTTGTTTGTGAATCTAAAGAACATGATACTCATGTTTGTTCTCTTATTCCACTTATAAAAATTTAGTTCAAACAAACTAATACATTATCCACCACAAAAGAATTAAATTTTGTTTAGAGAAAACCTAATCAAGGACAGTTTATGCCAAGACCAGCTCCTAATCCCTGGATGATGCCATGGGCAGCTCAAATAGTACCACAAAGTTGGGGATAGCCACTTTGGGCCCCTCAACCCACATGGCATCCTCAGGATTGGGCAAGTCAATCTTGGAATACTCAAGGACATCAACAACCTTGGGTTGGTCAAGGAAATCCTTATGCTTGGCCATAACCTAGATGGAGCACTAGCAATTATGTGCAAGGAAAAACATATCCAAATCAGAACCAACAAGCCATAATGGGACCTCCAGCAAAAAATCCATAGATTAAAAACATATTCCAAACCCAAATGCCAGCACAACTAGTAGCAAACCCAAGAAATAAACAAATAACTCTTGTATACAAAATAGAACCAGAAAAATTAGTTGATTTAAATACAATGGATTGTAAAAACATTCAAACCAAATCTGGAAAAACAGTTAGTAGTCCACCTGTTATAATCATTGAGATGATAGAAGAAGCTAAAACCCCTAGCATAGTTACACCTAAGGAAGATGACAGAAAAAGATAAGGAACCAGAAAAAAATTCTACTGAGATTCCATTTCCAAAAAGACTTAAAGAAACCATAGAACTTAAGGAATCTGAATTGGTGTAGGAACTAAGAAGATTGAATATTGAAATACCATTGTTACAAGCAATTAAGGATATTATTAGATTTGAACAAGTTAATCAAATTGTTATGTTTTAAAAAACTTGGAAGAAAGAAACAGTGCCCCAAGACTATTCAGGTAGATGGGAAACTTGTTGATTTATTAGCAAGAAAACTCTTACTACCTAAATATGAAGATCTTGAAAGCCTTGTTATTTCTGTTTCTATAGGGAATAAGGATATACATAATTTTTTAATTGATTTGGGTGAAGCTATCACTGTAATGATAGTGGACATTTTGAAAACATTATCATTAATAGGCATAAAACTTACTAATACCATATTGTAGATGGCAGACCAATCTGTAGCAAAACTAGAAGGAGTTATTAAAGATGTGGTAGTAATGGTGGAATGATGGGAATATCTAGTTGACTTCCTTATATTGTAGTGAAAAGGTAAAACACTTGTTTATCCCATTACTTTGGGGTGACCATGGTTAGCACAGTTGTTGCCTTAATTGATTTCAGGTCAAGTGATATGACTATTTCAAATGGTAAGAATTCTAAGAAAATTTCATTATATCTATTTGCATGACCTTTTATTGATAATCAAGTGAAATTATGGGTTGATAATCATAATATTAATGAGCAAAATCAGTCTTATTTAGCTATGATAACATTGCAAGATCATGTACAGGAAATAGATTATATGGTTAATACTTCATTAAATGAACATCAATCATCACTAGAGAAGTCAAGATTAGTTTTAGAACCATCATAGTTAGTTCTAGAACCATCACAGTTAGCTCTGGATCCATCACAGTTAGTTCTAAAACCACACCAATTCTCTGCAAGTGAAGATAACTTCACTCTAGAGGAACATGATTTATCTTGGGGAGAGGAAGGATCTGTAGCATCATCTTTACAGATATCAAGAGATGGTGAATAATTTTTGGAAAATAGCAGTAATGAGGAGTTTGACCTATAACAAGATAAGTATCATAAATCTTCATGTTGTCCTTTGTCCAACATTTTGCCTCTAGGAACTTTCAGAGATGTTGCTACATATCATATATTGTTACCACATGCATGTCCACTAAACACCTTAATGGAACCCTTTCAACAAATTAGTTCATCATATCTTGGAACCAAAAATGTTGAGATTCAACTAGGAAATTTTTTGAATATTAATAGCCGGTTAAAGAATGATGAAGTCAAACTATTTGATGTTCTGAAAGATCATACTAAAGTGTTTGCTTAGGACTATAGAAATGTAAAAGGAATGCATCCAAGTATCTGCACCCATCACATTTATACTGAAAATATTAGACTAGTTAGGCAACCTCAGAGAAGGATTAATCCAACCTTAAGGGATATAGTCAAACAAGAAATTGAAAAACTATAACAAGTAGGTTTTATCTACCCTATCTCAGATAGTCAGTGGGTGTCTCCTCTTGTAATTGTCCCTGAAAAGAATGGAAAATGGAGAATTTGTGTTGACTATAGGGAACTGAACAAAGCCACCCTGAGAGATTATTTTCCCTTACCATTCATAGATCAAGTTTTAGACAACCTTTTAGGTAAATAGTACTTTTCATTCTTGGATGGATTTAGTGGATACAATAAAATCCAAATTGTTGCTGAGGATTAGGACAAAACTACATTTACTTGTCCATGGGGTACCTTTGGTTATAGGGTATTTCCATTTGGACTATGTAATGCTCCAATAGCCTTTCAAAGAGTTGTATTAGCAATTTTTGTAGACCTAACAAATGATTGTGTGGAGGTATACATGGATGACTTTACTGTGTATGGAGATACATTTGATGATGCCTTAAAAATTTTGGACAGAGTATTAACAAGATGTGAACATCACTTATCTCTTAGTCATGAGAAATGTTTGATGATGGTTGATGAAAGGATCGTATTAGGGCACCATATTTCAAAATGAGGAATTCAGGTTAACCAAAACAAAATCAAGATTATTTCAAACTCGCCTATTTCACAAACTCTTACATATATCAAATCATTCTTAGGACATGCTGGATACTATAGGCATTTTATCAAGGATTTTAGTAAAATTTCTGCCCCCATGTTTAAATTGCTTACCAAGGACTATGAATTTATTTGGGATGTATAGTGTCAACATGATTTTGAATAAATTAAAGAGAAATTAGTAACTGCACCAATATTGCAAGGACCTAATTGGGAGAAACCTTTTTACATCCAAACCAATGCCTCAAATACCTCAATTGGTGGAGTTTTGGGATAGAGAGATGAAGAAGGAAGAATGTATGCTATTTACTATCTTAGTAAAAATCTTACTCCCACTGAAAGAAATTACACTACCACTAAAATTGAATTTCTGGATGTGATCTATCTAATCAATAAATTTAGACATTACATTACAGGGTACAAAACATTTGTACATACAGACTTAGCAATTAAATATTTAATGAATAAACTAGTGGTTAGAGGTAGAATAATTAGATGGTCATTACTTCTATAAGAATTTGATATTACCATTGTGGACAATCTAGGCAAATCTAATGTGGTGGCTGATTTCTAGATGTGATCTATGTAATCAATAAATTTAGACATTACATTACAGGGTACAAAACATTTGTACATACAGATCACTTAGCAATTAAATATTTAATGAACAAACTAGTTGTTAGAGGTAGAATAATTAGATCGTCATTACTTCTATAAGAATTTGATATTACCATTATGGAGAATCTAGGCAAATCTAATGTGGTGGTTGATTTCTTGTCAAGATTGACCAGTACAGGGGAGCAGGCTCTAGTCAAGGATAACTTTTCAGATGAACAATTATTTGTTATTTCAGATAACACACCATGGTTTGCTGACATGGAAAATCATCTAGCAACAGGGAAGTTTCCTCCTTTCACTAAAAAGCAAATAAAAAATTAATCAAAACTAGTGCACAGTTCAAATGGTTAAATGGAATGCTATTTAAATGTGGTCCTAATTTGGTTTTACGCAGGTGTGTAAGAGAAGATGAAATTTTTGACATCCTTCAGGCATGTCATGATGAACTAAGTGGAGGACACTATTCAGTGAAAAGAATAGCTCACAAGATACTTGGCACTAGTTACTATTGGCCATCTCTGTACAAATATGTAAAGAGATATATCAGGCAGTGTGATCCTTGTCAAAGGATGGGATAGCCAACCATTACCAATGAAATGCCTCTGCAACCACAACTAGTGATTAAACCATTTTCAAGATGGGGATTGGATTTTGTTGGACCTTTTAATTCTCCTTCACAAGGAAAAGATCATATTCTTGTGTGTAATGATTATGTAACAAAATGGGTAGAAGTGCAAGCTTTAACAAATGCCACTAAAGAAGTAGTTGCTAATTTCCTTTGGCATAGAATTATGGTAAAGTTTGGAGCACCAAGAAGCTTAGTTTCAGAATAGTGACCACAATTTATGTCCAATATGATCCAAGCTTTCACAATGTATTATCAGATCAATCATAGGAAGTCATCTCCCTATCACCCACAAGCAAATGGACAAGTTGAAGTAAAAAATAAAGAATTGGAAAACATCCTCACTAAAATAGTTGAAGAAGAAAGAAGAGATTAGGTAAAAATACTACCTGAAGCTATCTGGGCTTACAATACAAATTAAAAAACCACAACAAGATTTTCATCATATGAGTTAGTCTATGCGAAAAAGCCCTTATTGCCTATTGAGTTTGAACTACAGACATTGAGGACAGTAGCTAAGGTGGGAATTAATTTGGATGTAGCTCAAAAGGAGTGAATCCTTCAACTCAATGAATTAGATGAATTAAAAATGGAAGCACTTCACCAAACAGAGATAATCCAAGGTCAAAGGAAGCAATGGCATGATTCACATATCAAGGAAAGACAATTCAAACTAGGAGACTGGGCATTGTTGTTTGATTCTAAGTACCTAAAATTCAAAGTTAAATTAAGAACCAAATGGTTGGGACCTTATCAGATCAAGTAGATATTTGACAATGGTTATATTTAGTTACTTCCCATTGATGGCAGAAGAAGAATACTCTTGGTCAATGGACACATGCTAAAAATTTATAGGAAGCCTCCTATTAAGGATGAATTCTTGAAGCAGATTGAAGCAAGCAAATAATTTGATCATATGGAAGAACCCAATTCTTCCAAAATGATCAAATAACTAGATGAAAAGATCCAGAATAAAGGGAAGCGAATGAAAACTAGTAAATGCAATTCTCTTCCCAAAAAAAAGAATGAAAACTAGTAAATGGCATTCTCTTCCCAAAAAAAAATTAGAGATCAATTGAAAATCAGTGATGATGGTTGATCTCAAATAAATGGCTAATTCAAATAAAAAAATTTTGAATTCTAACTATTTTCTAACCATTTTTCAGGGATGATGTGTCTGCATGATAGAGAGATTACATCATCAAGGATGGTAATTATGTTTTTAACTTGTTAAAGGTTAAATGAAAGTTTGCATGTGTGATTAGACTTGATTTAGAAAGATTAGTATGATGAGTCATCTATTATACATCATGGTTAAATGTGCAAAATCATGAGAAGGATATTAATGATGGAATGAGTTGGTAGATAACCATAAAAAATCATTCTTATGATTGATGCAGCTAAATCTGCCAGTTCCATAGCTGAGTACAGTAGTTCTATAGCTGAGTACAATAATTTTGTAACCAAATTCATCAAACTAGCAACTAAATTCGCTAGTTTTGTAGCTATAATCATCAATTATGCTGATACGAGTAGCATTTTTTAGCTAACCTGTGAAAGATTCAAAAAAACAAAAAAAGAAAAATAAAAAAGAATGAATCATGGGAATCAAAAAGAAGTCAGAACCAGACAATGATACCTAACTCCTTGAAGATGAAGAAGTAGCAAATATCTTTCAACAGGCAACATGGCTAGAGTTTCTAAGGAAATTTCCCAAATACAATGATGAACTATTCAGAGAATTTATTATTAATTTAGAGAAAACAAGGACAAAGGTTAGGAAGGTTTTCATTCCTTTTTTTGTGAATATCATAAGTGAGATGTCTAGAATACCTATAATGCATGTCCCAAACCCTGTCAAAGGAACATTGAAAGACCTGGCTGAAACCCTATTAAAAAAAGGGGAAGTTGAACCCCAATATATTTATAATACAAATCAAATCATCAAAGGAGTTAAGAGGGTCAGCTTGCCTAAATCCTTTGATAGATAGCATTCTAGATAGTTAAATATTTAACCTATGATGGGAAATATGGGATAGTAGGAAAAGAAGTCTTAAAAATCCTTATACACCTTAGATATGGAGCTGAAAAACTAGAATATATAGTAAACCTTCCAGGGTTTCTTTTTGACTCCATCCATACCATGGCCCAGAGGTATTCTTGGGGTGTAGGAATAATTAGACATCATGGGTTAGTTCATTTGGTATGCTAACACCATTTCCTTTCCAAGAAAAATGGGGAAGAAATGTGAGACATATTTCTTGGCAAATTTGGATAAAAACTTGGTATTCCTAGAAGAACATTAGCAACTCTTCCTGCTCCTTTAGTTTATTTTAAAATTTATACCATTACTAAAGAAAAGAAAATATTAGGGGAAGAGGAAATACCAAAAAGGAGAAAATCTGTAAGAAAAGTTAAAATTGCATACCCTACTAAACCTTCTTAAGTCATTTCTTCTTCTGCTAAGGCTATAGAAGAACTGGTACCTATTTCTGACAATGACAGTTCACCTAAGCCTAAACAAAAGGTGAAAACTAGAAGATGTTCTAAGAG
The DNA here is from genome assembly GCA_037957365.1 of Torreya grandis. NCBI lineage: Eukaryota > Viridiplantae > Streptophyta > Pinopsida > Cupressales > Taxaceae > Torreya > Torreya grandis. The sequence goes on along the minus strand of JARHVA010002248.1, from coordinate 1,008,575 downwards.
GAAATCTATGTCTACACATTTTGAGGCTCTTCAAGAAAGAAAATGTCATAAAAAGTCTAAAGAAAGTTTAGAGGAGTTGGAAGAACAAGAAAGGCTAGAAACTGAAGCTGTTGATACTTTGGGCAACATGGCCTTGACTCCTCCTAGACCAAGCCAAATAGAAAAGGAAAAATAAGATGAAAGATTTGAGGAGCCAATTTTCCAAGAAATGGGTGAGAATGCAGCAACATCACATGCAGAAGATGAACAGGCATCTTGGAGAAGGAAAGGGAAATCCCCTATGGTGGAAGAGGAATGATTAACTCCCTAAGAACTTTTAGAAAAAGAACAAAACTAGCAAATTAACTAGGCTCTATTTTTGTCCAGATTAGAACTCATTATCAAGGAAAAGGATGAGGAATTTAATTTCCTCAAACTCAAGTTAGAACAAAAGGAAATGCTCCTTGCATAATTAACAAATCAGCTCACAGCCAGGAATGAGGAATTGACAGAAGTTAAAAGGAAACTAATAGAGAATGAGGAAAAATGTACAATATAGACCTCTATGTCAACAATCTCTGCACAAACTAAATTGACTTATCTACCACTCAAGTAGTTATGGGATGACACATGTAGAGAACTCAGTGAACTCAAAACATCCAATACAGACTTGAAAGGCAAACTGGTGGAAGAAGAGAAAGCAAGGAAGGAATGGGAAGACAAATTTTACAAGGAGGAAAATAATAAGTATAAATGTCTTGTGAAAATACAAATAGTTTGTATGATGAGTGAGAAGTTGCTTGCATGCAGAAGACCTTCTCCTATTTATAGCATGTTTTTAGAGGAACAATTAATTCACTAATAGTTGACAATGATAGCATGTGGCTTTCCACATGAAATAAAAGACAAAGCTAATTTCTTGACCACTTACTCCTTACCTAATATAGAATAGAAAAACCCTCTTTATGAATTTTACCTCTGCAATTTTATGCTAGAAAGATATACAAGTTTTATGATCAATTTATATTTAGGATAAAGTCATCTTAATGCATTTGTCTATGTTCTTCAAAATTAGATTGCATGGAAAGAAAGGGGGTCAGAGCATTGGTCAAAGGCTAGTTCATATGGTCTCTATATGAGAATTCATTATGGTAATCCATCCGCCTTTGTTACATATTTCCAATCCCATGCATTTAATGATAAATTCAAGGGACCTTATCTTTTCATTTTACAGCAAATCATGGATGTCTTCATCACTTATGAAAGGGAAAATTTTGATAATATCTATGATGCATGTTTAAAAAGATGGGAATTTCTCCCAATGGCATTGAAAAGAAGGGAAGTAATATCCCCTTCAAATTTTATCTAGGGTTTAGAAAGGGAAAAAGCTTTATGCATAATAATTCCCCATATCAATGAAACTCCTCTGAGCATATGGATAGGAATGCGGACAAGGCCACCTCTACTTCTCACCCCCATATCTCCTTGGCAAAATAGAGAACCTCAACATCCCACTTAGTTTGACGATTGGAAAAGAAAAGTAGAAGTAGGAGCAGGTTATAGTACTTCTAAGTCAAAGCATTGGGATATTTAGTTTCAACCATTTGATCTGAGAAATCAAATGGAATGCAAGATATACAATCCCGAATTTGAATAATGAAGTTTATAAAGGGACTTACAAACAAGTAAGTATGGGGGAAATGATGAGGCCAGGATATGCCCAATAAATGTATAATAAATGACCTCATCTTACTCTCTTTTTATTAAGTTTGATTGCATTTTTTAACTTTTATTTTGATCTGAGATGAGTTAGGATGTGATTATCCATCTTTTGTTGATTGTGATTCTAACATTTTAAAAGACTTGTAATTCCTAACAAGTGTGTTGGAAAATTCTAGTTTTGTAATAAAATAGGTCATCATCAAGCTAAAGAACAAATATGAAGTGGATTACATGTTTTTGGAAGCATTGGACTCAATTCAAATTAGTTCTAGAACCTACAGAATCTATTCCAAAACCATCACAATTAGTTTCAAAACCTACAAAATCTATTCCAGAACAATCACAGTAAGTTCCAAAACTCCACCATACTATTTCAAGTTGTCACATTTTTTGACTTAGCTCTGGAAATCCATATTTAGCTCTGGTACTACTTCAGATAAGTTCCATAACTTTTGTGGCTAGATATAGAACTGATGAGGATCTATTCCAAATGGCTGATGATCTATCAAAGATCAATGATCCCATTAAATCAAGAATAGATTCCCAATTTTTTGAATTGGCAGAATTAATACATTTATCACACAGCTGGACATCTAGCCACATCTTGATTCAGCATCTATTTTGGGCATAATTTAGTTCCATCGTAACTATGAAACAATTACAGCCATCAAAGCATCTATATATAAAGACCTGATATAGATATAGAATATAGAAAATAGAGAAAGATAGAAGATAGAGAAAATCATAGAAGAATAGAGAGATAAAGGATAGCTTAGTACATTTGTAATACAAAACATTTTATCAGTGAAATAGCTATTCCTATTTTGAAAGTGAATTGAATTTTCAAATCATGTTCTAGGTGAAGTAAGGGCCCACTCCTCCAAAGAACCAGGATCTTCATTTTTGTCGATATTTATATTTCTATTAGCAAAAGGAAATAGGTAACTCTATTAAATTTATAAATGTTTCCAACTCTTTAAAATTAAGATTTGTTGTAAATTTGTTCCTGCAGGCATTTTAGATTAAATTTTATTCCTGCAATGTGTGTTTGTTTCCAGCAACCAATTTCATTTATGTAATGTACGTTTATTTCCAGCAATCAATTCCATTTTTGCAATGTGTGTTTATTTCTAGTAGATTAGCATAGTTTGATTCCAATAAGGTTTTAACCAAGAAATCCTTAAGACATTAAAACCCCCCAAAATAAAAAATATATACAAATACCCCCATTCAATTACTAAATCATTACAATTCCTCTTGTTGCATATAGCTTTAGACACAGCCCTAGTTAAATATGACATCAACAGAAAGTTGATTAAATGAAGGGGATAATGACACCCAACAACTACCTCTACCACATATTTGACACCCTTGATGATGCTACATGGCATCATCATGGTGAGTTGGGTCACGAGACTCTATGGATATATATAGTGCCCTAAGTGGCTAACCTTTGAGTGTCAGGCTCACACGATGCTACCACGTGGTGTCACTATAGCAATTTAAGATTTCATGATAATGGAATGCTATGGTAAATTTCCAAAGAGTTACCTATATCCCTTCAGCTCCTTGATTTTTACACATGGTACCTTCACAGGAGATCTCGAAGACAAGTCAAAACCCAATAAAACTTAAGACAAAGGACTCATCTAAAGGTAGAAATATAACTAGCCAATTACATCAAAAATTGGCTAAGGCATGAAATCTTAAATAAGGAAATAGTCAGCTCAAGATTTATTTGGGTAGAATTAAAGGTTGACAAGTCCATATTTAAGTGGAATGGATAAGTTAGGAATCAATGGAGGTAAGGATGTTATCCTAAAAATTAGGAAAGTATAAAATGACCAAGGTAAAGGATTAAGCCTAGCATAACTGCCTAAACCATATATCATTGGTAGGAATTAATCAAGGCCTAAAACTAGGCATAGATCCAACTATAAAGTGTGACTCTATTGACCCAAAAAGGGTAGAGAGAATATATGGGTTTCAAACCATTTAGGATAAGTTTTAATATATTCTCTTAAGCTAATTCAATCATTTTGTTGATGGATCCAACTAAATTAACTAGGTATTGAGTGGATCTATAGGCCTAAGTTTATAATTTATCCTTTGATTCAAGTTATTATAGGATATAAACACATCAACCAATTTAAATACCTTAAAATAAATGATTGACTATTTAATTAAACCCTCTTCAATTAAAGGCAAGAGTGCAGATTTTAGGGCATTTACTTAGATTAAATTAATCAATTCAACACAATCAAATCACCAATTTATCCTTATTATAAATGAATATTTACAAGTGTGTCCATATAATAAACTTATATGATTAGGTTTCATTATTTTCTATGAAAATAATTTGCTCAAGGATCCCTAAAATTCCATATAGATTGATAGTATTAAGCTCATATAATTGGTTCTCAAATAAGCTCTTCATAAAGATGTTTTCTTTATGAGGAGATAATGAATTTCAATAATATATAGTCAAGTCATATTTTTATTTCCAATAAAAATCATGTAATTGTTTCATTTAATTTATTCTCAGACATTAATAGACTTAATCATTGAAGATAGACTATAATAGAATATGAAAAAGGAACACAATGTTACATCAAATAGGCTGATCATAACAAGATTTTAGCCAAGTAAAACATGATTTAGTTTTATTAATAGGGCCATACATCACTAAAAATATTCTCCTTGCATAGAAAACTCCTTTCCAAGAAGATCTATAGTATGTTTATATACTACCTAGTTACATCATAATTTCTAATAGAATTTAAATGGAGAGATATAAGGATATTTTCACACATGGTTATGCCTTTATATAGAAGAGTAGTCTCCTAAATTTTAATACAAGTAGACTAATCTTCAAATTTCAAAGTCTATGAAATAAGACTTTCATATGTTTATTACATAAGCACTAGGCACATCACTAGGCCTAACTTGATAATATAAGATCCATCAATCTTCAACAATGATCTTTGTCTACTCCAAAAAAACTCCAGGATAACTGAAAGAGGGATCACCTCCCAACCTTTTTTCCATCATCAAACTATTATTTTAGACACCCCTAAGCTCAAGACTCACATCTATAAACATGTTTATATCATGGTAAAGGCTAATGAGGTATATACATTAAGGATGTCCTAAGGCAAGGGAATGACCATTCACATTCTTATAGTCCTACTCCTAACTCTTACCCAAGGAAGCTCCCAACCTCAATTTCAAATTAAAAAAGCATTTAAATGAATCTCATCATTCCATAAATATAAAACCATTAGGAAAAAAATCATAGTATAGAACATGGCCCACCATTTAAATGAATAGAAAGAACATACCTCATTTAATTAATTTAATCTAGTCATCATGGGAGGGTGAAATAATCTACTACCATGCCTGATATGGGAGGGTTTAACAATATAACTCCATGAAATTCATGGGATGGTTAATTAATCTACCATCATTCCCTATATGTGAGGGTTTAAAAATCTACCACCATGAAAATTCTTGTTCATAGAAAGCTATTTCATATCATCACTACAGCTATAAAACATTCCAAATAAGAAAGGCCTAAGCATTATAGTTGAGCAAAAAATAGAACAAACAACTCCAAGGCCCTTATGTGGGTAAATAACTACATGGTGGCTAATGTGAATCCATGGAGAAGATAAGTAAATAGAGATAATAAACCAAGTGGTCTTATTCTTCATAAAATAAGAGGTTAATTAAATATAAATAGAAATAATTTCATTTAAATAAAATAAACTATAAGTAATTTATTTATAAGCCCACATATCAAATCTAATACCTACTCAATGCTATCCTTCAACTATCTAAAGATCAAATTCTCTTAACTACCTCTTCCTACTCACTTCCCTTCCTACTCTTTGAATTGGAAAAAAGTCTCCCTGATGGAGGGCTCAACTTTTTCATATATCCATCCTTTAGATTATACAACACCCTCTAATTATTTTCATAGCCCATTTTGAGTTTTTAAAAAACTTGCTTTTAAAAAGGTTATGCCTATATAACCAGCATACAAGTCAGTTAGTGACTAAGCATTTGCATGACTATCTTTCACAATACAAAGATAAATCAAAGTTTAGCATAATCTGAGTTATAAATGGAAGCATCCATGAACATAATAATACAAAGTAAGAGTACTTAATATAATGAATGAAACCTTGAAATAAATTTAAACATTAATAGTGTTCACTTAACCGTAAAGCACATGAAGATAGTTATTCACAAATTTTGAACTCCATGTTAGTGTCTTTTAAGTTTGAACACATGTTAAACTTATGTGAGGTTATCAATGTCATTTATGGCCATAATCACATTTGAACCACATTTTTATTATTTTTAACACAACCAATCACTCAATAAAATAAATACATGATAATTACATCATAGATCCATAAATCATAAAATATACTATTTCCTTTTGACACAACATTAAATAGCATTCTAATTAAAATAAATTGATTTACATAAGCAAACTCAAAGCATGTGTAAGCCCGATACTAAGTTGGATTGTATTCTAGATATGTAAACACTTATACATCTCCAATTCCATCCATGAGATCTTATCAGGGCATATGACCCCTTATGGATCATTGATACTTAATTATTCATTTAAAAATGTAAAACAACCTATAAAAATAATCACATCAAATAACTACCTAAGAAATATGAGTGGAACCCAACAAACCCATTCATTAAGTTATTTTGACCTTGTTGAATTCCCTATTGACCTCTAGTATAGTTACTGATTATCTTGATGGGTTTATAAAACTATACATCAAATCTTATCAATTAAAACATAACAGAAACAACTTAATAAAGATAGTATTTACCCATATTCAAGCATAACCTTGCACTAATATTAATTAAAATAATGACTTATGCTTTAGATGTTTATTACATCAACATCTAAATTAGTCATGAGGTTAAATATCACAAGGGATCATGACCTGATTTAATAGAACCAATACAAGACCATTAATGATCTATAAATTAACCCAAGGTTTTATATTCATGTTCTTCAATGTAATATCCAAAATTACCATAACTATTTACTTGACCAAAATGTGAATTCAAACATTTAATCATTTATATGCAAATTCTTTAATAATATACCAAAAGAGAGATGAGATAAATCTAGATAATATGTTAATTAGAAGATTATATAAACTCTATATTTACTAAGTAAATTTTCACTATGGCATAAATACACCAAACTTATAAATTAACTCTTGAAACCCAATCAATGCATGAGAAACATCAATATTCGAATTAATGCTTTGATTAATAAAAAAATTCCTAGCAAACCCAACATATAGTTCAAGCACAAATATTAATTCATGTGAAATTGAATTTACACACACACACACACACAAAATATATAAATATACATATACACATACACACACACACACACATACATATATATATATGTATGTATGTATGTATGTATGTATGTGTGTATATACATACATATATATATATGTATATACACACACACACATATGCAAGAAGTATAACGAACCGACAGGAGTTAGATTGTTTCAAATAATATAAGTAAAAGAATGCATATCCATATTTATCAATATGCAAGAATTATAATGATTCCCAAAATCTTAATTTCACTATGATCCAAAAACAACTCACAACCAAGTCACATTATAAATTGTTTAAGACTGAACACCTTCCTATATTATCATTCAAAACTATGACCATCTCACTATTCAGACACTCAATCCTACCTAAATCATAATAATGATTAACAATAATTATTTTCAAATGAAAATCAAAGACTAGAATAATAATCTAAGTAGCGAATAATAATAAATATTTTCAAATGAAATTGTAAACCCATAATTATGATCTTAATAAATGAACTTCAAGAAATCTTTATAATCAACTATTATCTTTTACATTTTAGTCTAATATATACTATCTCTCAAAATAATAAAATTAAGGAACATTTCCAACTCACCATGGATTAAATCATAGTAAATAAATTAACATATGTATCAACTAACAAACATCCACTTAGGTCTAAATCATATTCAATAATAATTTTTAGACCACATTTGAAATGCAATAATCACAATTCCTTCATTTATACCTAAGTGGATGTTCAATAATCATTTTTAGACCAGATTTGAAATGAAATAATCACAATTCTTTCATTTCATAAAACATTAATTCATCATTACATCAATGAATGTATATAATGAAAGGAGTGAATAGCAAATACAAAATGAACATTTATTACTCTTTAAAATTATAAGGTTATGTTGGACCCCAAATTTTGGCTAAGTATTCTGGTAATGGCATGAAATAAGCATGACACAGAATAGACATGGTGTGGAAATACCATGGCATAAGAGATAACAGATTGAGAATACCCTGTCATAGGGGAGGCATAATAAATGGAGAACCTAATAATAGAGGACTCAGTATATTAACAAAAGACTTGGGGAGCATGAAGGAAGTTGGAAATGATTAAGGAGTGATTCTCAAGGATTAAATAGACTTAAATCACACACAATTTTACTACTAGCCCACACAAAGGACACTTGGTAGTAAATATCCAACACCAAATGGGAATATAGGGGTGCAAAGGCCCAAGTCCATGGGAAAAACAAGTAAATGACTACCATGACTCTCAATCTACTAGAGATCATTGGCTAGTCACTATAAGTTTCATAGCTAATGTAATAACCTGGTCAGGGATAACCAAATATAAATACCCATATTTAGAGATGTGTAATGCTATTGAACATTGGTATTGTATAACATTTAATTATGGTAACTATTAGAATTATAGAAATCATTCTAAACCTAATATGACACTACAGTTGATAGTTAAGTTGCATCATTAAGTTACCAATACATCTATTCTGTAACTTGTAGTTCATCTTTTGATGTAATGAATAGAATCTATGTTATATGAATATGTGTAATACATATGATAAATCTCATGGTAATTATCTTTATAATCATGTTTGTTTACATAATTGAAACTAGGTCCACCACTTTGTGTTTCTTTTTTTTAGTCATTGATTAAGGTATACAATCAAGTACCAATACACAACAAGTATATCTACATCTTGGAGTATGACGTAACTAGTTACTCCTATCTAGAAGAATCAAAGTTCTAGTTTCTTAAAAAACCATGTGGTTAGTATATTAGGCATTTCCCTTTAGAAGTGAAGAATTTATTTACTTAATTTAGACTTAAAACTTTGCCTGTGGAGGGATAAACTTTTCCTTACATGAGTTGCATGGTTAGGAAGTGAATGCAGGGGTGTTTTTGATGGATTGTTGGTTTAGGATGGTAGCTACTTAGTGAGATTTGTAAAATAATAAATATGATGAATTTTATTAAAGGGTTATAGGTGGAATCAAAGTAGGAAAGGGATAAGAATACATAAGAAGTACTATTAGGATCTACAGGGTAGCAGATGAGCATAAGGAGGACTCACCAAATTTAGAACCACAACCAACACTAGCTTTGTTATATGGTAGAAACTACCCAAGTAGTGGAGACTAAAAAACCTAAAAACCAACCCAATTACCAAACCATTGTATGAGCTCATACTTTTGATCTAGATGAATTAATTATACATAACTAGGATATACATAGTGAAGAGTCAAAGACTATCCCCATAAGAGAATCTTTCATTGAGCAAGTTTTAGACCATAGCAAATTGATACTTTCTTTTCCTCTTCAAGATAATTTCATGGTCCAACTTGGTATGCCTAGTGGATCTAGCATAAGTAGTGGGTAGATAACTAATCTAAGCATAATAAATCAACCTACTATTATGCCCAACATCATGGGTGTTTCTATTATTGTTGGAGGTGCAGGAGGTGGACTAGGTGGTGGAATGACTAGTAGACTAGGAGGTGGAGTAGGAGGAAGTGGTGGGCTTCCCCAAAGGAACAAGACTTATAATTTATTAGTAACCACCATTTCAATAACCTCAACCACCTACTATTTAATATGAAATTATACTTCATTTACTTAAATATCAAGGCATAGAGAACACCATGGAACATGTACATAAGTGTGAACTCATCTGTAGAGTGTGTGGCATAACTTTCTTTAAGTGGAAAGAAACATAATTTACAACCACACTTATGGAAAGAGGACATAAGTGGTATAGGAATTATGACCCTCAATAAATAGTATTTGATTATGATTAGCTCAAGATAACATTTATTCAAGAGTTTGGTATTCTAGAATTTGAGCAACAAAGTATTACTATGCTAAAGGATATAAAATAAGAGCTAACTAAAAGTGTGCACAAGTATGATGCATGATTCAAAATACTCTTGTGTAAGATATCATTTGAGATTAATGTTTTTTAGCATGCCCAGTGGTTCATGGGAGACTTTTTGTTCCCCTTTAGATGAATGTTATCTCAAATAACTTTTATCATCCTACGTGAGGCCCTAGAAGCTACCCTTTGCACTAAAGCTATTGGTAGCATTGACAACATAATTATGCCCTTTATAAAAGATAAAATAGCTTCAATGGCATCACAATTAGAAAATATGAATTCAAACAATGATCATGACACTTGTAGTAGTCTTTGGTGTACCAATTATGAGTTTGAGGGTCATAACAAAAATAATTATCCTCAAAAGAACATTTATGTTGTACTAAAGTAGTCTTGTGAAATTTTCCATGAAGAGCATAATATACACTCTTGTCCTATATTACAAAGGTATAATCAACCTAAAGTGTCTAACTACTACAATTTATGTGATACATATACCCATGACATAAATAACTATCATCTTATCAGCATTATACATGAGATGTGTGTGCATGGTACACATCAAACTTTTGTTTAAAATAATCAACATAATTTTGGGTACTATGGATAAGGTCAAGGATGGGGATGAGGATGTGTAAATTTACCACCATGAATGTGCTATAAATGTGGGTCTCTAGATCACTACTCGCAATACTATCTAGTCTATCTAATATGTGTTTTTTGTAAAAAAGCGCACTGATTAGATTAATACTATGATTTGTACATAGCCATAATAAAATTAATAAATGAAAATGGTGATAATATGATACATATTGAGAAGCCACATTGATGACTACAATCTATCACTCTGATGGCCCAATAGGTTAATATCACATGGCATAGTGGTAGACAATCTTAGTCTATGTCTATTCCACCAACCAATAAGGTATATCATGAAAAGCCTCGTGAAACTAGGTATCTTGATGCTTATAAAAATAAATAAGTGTTCAAAGATACTATGACCTTGGTATGGGAACTGTAATGGACATTTGATTCCTTAAGGATCATGATTCCACCTAATGTGCTCATATATAGAAGGCCACTCAACATCAAGATGTAGTGTGGTATGATTTATAAGAACTTTGAAAGCACCTATTAAAATAAGATATTATCCCATATTTAAGTAATTGGATTAAACATCAAGCACCAAGGCTAATTGAATATAATTAATTAAACCATGCTCGATGATAATATACTCCTATTCCTCCTAGCCCTTATAAAGAAAGAAATATTAGTGAATGTTGTCATCAATGGATGGGTGATCTAAGATATTTTAGTCAAAACTAACACTAAGGTTAATTTCCTTACCAAGGATTCATGGAAAAAGATTGTTAGCCTAGCTTTATAACCATCACCTCATGTATTATTTATGGCCAATAAAACCCATGCTCTACCAATTGGCATTCTTAAAAATACAATTATAGATATCCTTAAGGTACCTATCAAGGCTAACTTTGAAGTTATAAAATTAGATGAGGCTAATGACTTTCTATACATATTGGGTTATCTTTGGTATTATTTTAAAAACACTAATTTAAGCTTCAAAAATAGATATATTAGCTTTGAAAATATTGATCAGTGATTTATCACCTGATTAGACCAAGCACATGGGCCCCTATATGTAGAACTTGTTAGTACATATGAATATATTAATCACATCTACAATGTCACAACTCAGGGTAGTAATAATCATGATCTTACTCTCGATGGTATCCTTTGATGGATAGACATATAGTCCCTTTCTGACACTATGAGTAATGCTTGTGATTATTGGGCCCAAGGTGACTATGACCTTACTGGGAGAGTGTGTGGTTCCATTGGTAGTTGTGAATACATTTTGTACTAGTACTACAAGTGCCATAGGTTTTTTCATCTTGTCATTTGACAAGTCATGAAAGGACTAATTATGGATACACCACTCAAAAGGCTTGATGAATTTCCATGGTTTCATAGGCAAATAAGAGTCCAGGACTTTATCCATCACCTAGAGGGCTTTTACGACTCTGATATTGATCATATGTGTTCCCTAGTTCACCTTCTTGATGTTACAATAGTTAGGTAGTGGTGAGCTCATCAAGATAATCTCTTTCATTGGGACTAAGTATGATCTACCTTACATCACTAATTTTATCATGACAACCATGTATAAGGCATAATTAGCTATAGTGGAGTCTAAGCACCAAAACCACACGTAGAAGCCTATGAGGAAATGTGGTTGGCCAATGAATCTTTCTTACCATAGTATATATGGGTATATGCATTATATGGCACCTTATGCACCTGGTATAGATCATGGTATGTTCATGAGGAACACCATTTAGGTACCCACTTTTGGCATTTTTTAAAAATAGCATAGTCTTAACATTATCTTATTCATCCCCAAGGATAGATTTGCACCTCACACTATAAGTAATGCATGAAGTAGTTATTGGTGACCTTAGTCCCATTGAGGATTGGCTACAAAGTATCCATGATGTGCCAAAATAAGGATTGGTCATTTATAATAACCCACTTGAGCAATCTTCCTCTGCATAGAACCTATCATCAATCATACACAACGTGAATAAATTTCAAAAGGAAAGAAAAAACTTATGTTCCATGTCAATGAATGTGAAGGGTAAAAACTACTTGACCCATTGACCAATCATTTGGATGTCCCCATAGACTATGGCACTAGAAATATTCATGACACTATTCTATTTATGGCACTAGTATATGGGGTCCCTTTATAGTGTGAGGCTATTGATAAGTTGGAGACCCTTTTGGATATCTTAATGAAGTGATGTATAGAATATCCCAACCAAGAGATGAAAAAATATGGGTAGATGAGAAATTTATTGAAGTAATGGGGGTGTACAAGCATGCCTTATAATGAGTTGGGGAGGTGATTCCCATTCTATATGGGATTTTTGAGAACCTAGCATGGCTCAGTAAATTTTTGGAAGCTTGACTCTAGGTAGAAGAGATTTAATGTCTAAAATTAGTAGATGTCACCATGATAATAAGAGATCACACCAAGTGTGATAAGGCATTGGAAGAAATAATAAACATGCATTGATGGTGAATAAATTCCAATTTTTTGGTGCTCTAAGGATAGGTTGTGAATGAAGTCACCATACTAAAATAGATTCAAAAAGATGCTTCCACATCCCTTGAATAATTGGTCAATAAGGAAAGCGAGTTTTTTATCAACCCAAGGAGACTAAAAAGTTAAAAGTAGTAATTGAGGAAATAACAACAAATTTTCTCTACACCTTGTCACATTAGGAAGATGTCAGAAAGTAGATCAAGTATATTGGTCCTAAGTTTTTGGTTGAGTTCAAGACTAGTTTTTAGTATCAGATAGACTAAATTCATAGTGTGGGGTGATGTTGGACTTCAAATTTTAGATAAGTATTTTGGTAATGGCATGAAACAAGCATGGCATAGAACAAACATGGCACAAAAATACCATCATGTGAAAGAACATGGCACAAGATATTATTAGTGTAGGTTTTTATTTTTCCCTATTTTTTAATTAGGAAAATTATATTTCTTGTGCATACATGGAGTTTTCCTACATTTGTGGGATAGGATAGCTTATGTGGAGGTGTGTGTCATAGATGTGTCATAGGTGTCATAAGAATGTCATAAGTAACTCCCTTGATGGGAGTTACTTCTCTATTCTTATCACCTTATCACCACCTTTCATGGAGGAGTTATAGTCTATTCTTGGGGTGCCTTTTCCACCTTTTATGGAGTTACTTACATACTCTCCTATATGTATTCCTCACTTTGGCCATCTCATGTTAATCAAATTTTAGTTTTCTCCATTTTGTCTTGTGAAATTTATCTTCTTGTGTTATTTTCAAATTGTTTTAGCATCTATGTGGTGTGCACTTGCTTCATCTCGTGTGATCACGTCTCCATTGCACTCACATTATCTAGATTCTGGCAACAACTCCAATAGATATCATGATGGAAGAATACCTAGTCATAGAGGATGTATAACAAATGGAGAACCTAAGAATGAAGGACTCAATATATTAGTGAAATACTTAGGGAGTGCAAAGGAAGTGAGAAATGTTTAAAGAGAGATTCTCAAGGATACAACAGACTTCAATCACACATGAGTGTAGCACTAGCCCACATAAAAGAGGACACTTGGCAATAAGGATCCATCATAGAATGGAAATACAAGGGCATAAAGGCCTAGGTCCATGGGAAAAATAAGTAAATGACTACCAGGACTCTCAATCCTCTAGAGATTATTGGCTAGTCACTAGAAGTGTCATAATTAATGCAATAACTTGGTTAAGGAAAACTAAGTATAAATAGCCTTGTGTAGATATGTGTAATGATATTGAACATTGGTATTATATAATGGTTGATTATGGTAACTAGTATAATTATAGAAATCATTGTAATCCTGATATGGCACTATAATTTATTGTTAAGTTGCATCATTGAGTTACCAATACATCTATTATGTAACGTATAGTTTATCTTTAGATATAATGAATAGAATATATGTTATCTAAATATGTGCAATACATAATTTGAATCTCATGGCAATTATCTTCATAATCATGTTTGTTTACATAATTGAAGCTAGGTCTACCACTTTGTGTTTCTTTTTATGTTTATTCATTGATTAAGGTATACGATCGAGCACTAATACACATCAAGCATATTACTATGCAACACAACCCATGGGAACTAGTTTCTTGTTGTGTGCTTTAGGTAAGCACATAAGAGTTCAATCTTGCATGAAATGCCAGTACATTAGCTTTTCAATAACTAATTACTTTAGTGTCCCTAGGGAAAGGTCTAGATAGAAAATAAAACCCAACATGTTATCATAATGGATAAACTCTATAACTAAATACCAAAATATCATTAATGCAGTCATATAAAACCTTGCTAAATAGACTCCATGTCAAGATAAAATAATGTGCTAAAAATAGTATGAATAACCAATTTCTTATTCCATGTATGATATAATAATAGAGATCAAAGATGAAACCCATACTAACGTGCAATATAATCCCAACCATCAGTAGGCATCCCTACCCACCCCAACCATCGATTGGTGGTGGAAGCAGGTACATAAAGATAAAGCTTTTAGCACTAGAGAATCTAATAAGCATGATGAAGCAGTATCAAAATTTAAACAAGGGTTTTATAGAAATCAAGGGTTTAAGACAAACACATTTTATGAACCAATAAATCCACTACAACTAAACTTAACTTGACACACGCGCGCGCGCACACACACACACACACACACACACACACACACACACACACACACAGTTGAGGCATAAACTAGTCAAATAGATATCCAAAAGGGACTAGTATTCAAAACCCAAAACACTAAAAATCATCCATAAGACACAAAACACAAACCAAACCAATAGAACAACCAATGAATATTTTTGGCATTTGATTTTACCCATACTCTATCCATGGGTGAGTTATTATCATAGTCTCATCCTTTAGGGTTTCTTGGATCAATTTTTGTAAAATAATAAACAAATTTAGTTCTATTTAGGAGCACATATGCTTATAAACCTTAAACCAATAGTTTATTTAAACTAGAAAAGTACCTAATAAACACATTGTTTCATAAAACAAAGCTTTAGAATGCACTTACTTGGTCTTAAGATGTAATGTGTTACCAAAAAGGCTCAACCCCAAATTCTATTACTTATTTTTTCATCTTTTCTACCTCAATCATCCTTTTTTATATTTCCTTTTTCTTTTATTTTCTTTATACTACATTTTTCTATTGTCAAGTTCCACCTAGTTAAACTCATTATTCCACCAAATAGAACTCCCATCTCAAAAATATCATGTTTAGATTCTGTGATCATGAAGTTGATATCAAAAACCTAGGATTCCTATATGTATCCCCTAAAACTTCCATGCACACCATCCACAAAACCATCAAATGAAATGATTAAATTATTAACCCTAATTGAGTATGCCCAAATTCAACCACCAAATCCCTTTGTTGTTGGGTTACTCAACCATGGTGAAAAAACATGCCATTGACCTAAGTCTCTTTGAATTATGATTAAAGTTAACTAATGCTATCACATTAGACTTTAAAAAAATAACCATGTCTTGAATTAGTATTCATTTAATCCTAGTGCTTTCATAGACTATTACAAATTATACATAAATTTAGTTATTTTAATAACTTCAAGCTTATTCAATTACCTCAGTCTAAACATGGACTTATAAGATTATATTGTCGGCCATTTTGGTAAACACTTACCATTGCCACTCAGAATTGAACTAGTCTTGAGTAAAGAATAATAAAACTTATCAAAGGTCTTATGACCTTCAATAACATTTTATTTGCATTCAGATGTTATCTACATCCAACCTTCTTATAACTCTTCACACCGATGTTATAACAAACATGTTATCATCCCAATGTGTATTTAATTACTCAAAAATGAAAACAATAAAAAAAATGATAAACTAAAACAATAAAGGAATTCAATCAACATAAGACTTATAAACAAAGTAAACTAACATAGCTCAAGATTAATAATAAAAGGCTCAAATTAGATAGTGACACCACTACATCATGCTTCAACATTCACTACACTCTCCACCTTTATCATTGCATACAAGCTTCCATAACCAACCTATGATTATCTGTAATAAACTTACAACCAAATCCACAAAGTCATCAACATATCTAATCATCACCAAAATTATGCAATTAAATAATATAATGGTGTATAAAGATCAAATTAAAACCAAATTAAATGTTTTGAAATGAATCATTATATCCACAATATAATGTCCATAAATCATAATAGTATTAATAGTCAGTCAAAATCATTATATTGGGCATATGTGGTCATAACATCAACCCCCCTTAAGAATGGCACCATCCTCAAAACCTTAAAATAAATGATGATAGTGCTAATAGAAAAGGTTTTCATCTTCCTAGGTATCACTATTTTCTCCCATTTGATCCCATTAGACCAAAACTTGATACAACTTTATTTTCCTCAGGTCAATGTTGTGTTGAGCCAAAATTTTGATAGGTTCAAGATAAATTCTTTCTTTATCCTCCACCTAGATGTTGTTCCAATTTAACACATGTGAGTGGTCTGAGACATATTTTATCAACAAGGCTACATGAAACACATCATGTATTTTAGAGATAAAATGAGGAAGAGAAAGATGATAAGGCACTAGGTTTATCATTTCCACTAGGTTAAAAGGTCCAAATTAGTGTGGTATTAACTTATTAGCTTTACCAAATTTAATTGAACATTTTGAGGACTTACCCTCAAAAATACTTTATCCAAAAATTTTAATTCTCTATGTGACCTTTTTAAATCTGTATAGCTTTTTTGTTGATCTAAGGCAACTTTTAAATATTTATCATATGACATCCATTTGTTCATCATACTTTTTTAAAGTTTTAGGACCTAAAAATAGAATGTTTTCTAGTTTGTTTCAACCCAAATTAGTTTTGTATTTTTGTTCATACAAGGTCTTAAATGGTGTCATCTTAGTCATAGAATGATAGGTGTTGTTATAGGAAAGATCTATCATGTGTAATAAATATTCCTGCTTATTTGATTGATCCATGACATACATTCTCAACATGTCCTCAATAATCATATTTAGCCTTTCAATTTACCCATACCTTTTTGAATGATAAATTGAACTAAAATTTAGCTTTGTACCAAAGGCATCCATCATGGTTTTCCAAAATTGTGAAGTTAAAAGCTTATCCCTACCTAAAATAGTCACTTTAGGTACTCCATGAAGGTGAAACAATTATTTTATGAATCTCTTGGCAAGGATGGAAGCATCATCCATGATATTTCCTACAAATAAAATGTGCCACTATAGTGAGTTTATAAATCACCACCATGATTTAATCATGTTTTTTATGATATTTAGACAATCCTATGATAAAATACATAGATACTGTAATGTGTTTCATTTATAATGAAGTTAAATTAATCCTCTAGGGTGACCATGCTCAACTTTAACATGTTAGCATTCTAAGCACTTGGCTATAAAGATAGTCACATCATTCTTTAACCTAGGCTATAAATACAACTCTTTTAGCTCTTTTATCATTTTATTGACACCTAGATGAACATAATGAAGTGTAATATGCATGTAATTCAAAACCTATTCCCTCAAATTTCCTAATTCTAGAATGAAAATTTTACTTTTATATCTCAATAGACCATCTGCATCAACTAAAAAATAAAATCAGAACCTTCTAAGTCTATTTTAGCATAGATTTTAAGGCATTCAAAATCATATTTATGTTGTTCAAGCACAAAAATTTTAAAATTATATTGTATAATAGTGATGGAATAAATGTAGGTTCAGCTACTTAAAGCATCAACCACCCTATTCTATTTATCTTTCATATAATCAATATTAGTATCAAAATTAATGATAAATTTTAGCCACCTTCTTTGCCTTACATTCAACTTATCTTGAACAAATAAGTGCATAAGGCTATGATGGTCAGGTTTAATCTTGAAGTGTTTTCCTAATAGGAAATGCTTCTACTATTTTAAGGCATGAATAATATCATCTAATTCTTCTCATGAGTTTTGGGTTTTTTAGACTCATAGGCATCACTTTGTAATCTTGTGTCAAAATAACACCAATGCATAACTTGTAGGCATCAATGCAAATTTCAAAGTTACCATTTAGATATGGTATAGTTAAAATACATTCTAAAGTCATCAAGCACTTCATTTTATTAAAAGGTAGATTTGTATTTAAGGGACAATCAAATTTATTTCCCTTCCTTTGTAAGGAAGTATTGGGGTAAGAAATCCTTGAAAAATCTTACACAAACTTATGGTAGTAACCAAAAAGCCCTAAAAGCTTTTCATTTCATATATATTCCTTAGAGTTGGCCACTCATTAATGGTTGTAATATTTTTAGGGTCAAATTTAAGTCTATCCTTATAAATTACATGTCCTAAATTGTGAATTTTAGATTGAAAGAAACAATACTTAGAAAAATCACCATATAATTTATGTTTCCTTAAACATTTTAGTACCATCTTTAAGTATTGTTCATCTTATTTTTCACTCTTACTATAGATTAAAATGTCATCTAAAAATACTAACATAAACTTGTCAAGAAAATATTGGAATACATTATTCATTAAATTTATGAATGTTGAAAAAGCATTAGTTATCCCCAAGGGTGTAATTACAAATTGATAGTGTCCATAGCTAGTTCTAAATGCAGTCTTATAGACATCTTCATCTTTGATATGGAGATGGTGGTATCCCAATCAAATATCTATCTTTGAAAATACATATTTTTCATTTGATCAAAAATATCATCTATTAAAGGAAAGGGATGTGTATTCATGATTGTGACCTGATAGAGCATTCTATAATCAATGCACAATCTGATCATCCCATCCTTCTTCTTCAAAAACACCATTGGAGATCCTCAAGGTGACACACTATGGCATCTCATTCCCTTGTCCAATAATTCTTGTAGCTAAACCTTAAAACCCCTTAGATAAATTATGTTCATCCAATAAGGTGTTTTAAATACATGTTTTTTTATCGATGTTACATCTATTTCAAAGTCAAATATCCCTTTTAGAAGAAGTCCTGATAATTATTCTAGAAAAACATCTGCAAATTCCTCCAAAATTAGGTATTTTTAGATTATAGAGGTGGTTTCCTTAACAACCTTATTTAATATTATGGAATACAGTTGGCATATTTTTTTAATAGCCTTCTTAAGTTGTATAGTTGATACAATTCATAGAGTTAAAGATTTATTGATTCCTTGAATAATTATTGATTTTCCTTTAGCATCTAAACATTGAACTCTTTTGTTGAAATAGTCAAGCTTAGATTTATGTGATTGTATCCAATCCATGTCTAGGATAATGGCATAAGATCCAAAAGGGGTAAGAAATATGTTCACATACATCTTGAAAAATACCAAATTAAATTCATCTTGATCTAGGCATTCATTAACAACCACTTTCTTCTTGATGCCAAACTCTACTTTCCATCCTTATCTAATTCTAGTTGGTCTAATTTTACACTTCAAATTATTAACAAGAGAAATAAAACTATTTTTTTCTCCTAAATCAATCAAAATATAAAGTGAAAAACCTAAAATTGTACCTCTAGTCTCAATAGATGTTGACTAAAATTATACATTTCTATTGTTTATAGTTGTAAGACCTTATAGTTATTCTTCAACTTAGGGCAGTCTTTATGGTAATGGTTTTATTTACATTCCCAACATGTCATAATATCCTTAATTTTAATAAGAATGGTATTCATTCCTATGGATAGTCCATCAAATCTTTGTTAATTGTTGGTTTTGACATTCCTCTTTACAAAAGAGTGTGATTAAGAATTTCTTGTATTCTAAAGTTTATTTATAGAATTAAAAACTTCTCCAAAAGTGCTCTTAGAATCATTTATATTTAAATTATATTTATTGTAGGAATTGATAACTTAGACTTTCCCTCTTGCTTGTTGTTCTAAAATTATTTTCTTGTTTTTTAGTGAGACTTCTCTTTTTCTTTAGTAGGGTATCCTAATTTTGAAGTAGCAACTAAGGTTTTTCTACTGGTCATGTTTACATCATGCATTATTATCTCATTCAACACTAGTTTTAATTTGGTTACCTTCATTTCCTCATCCTGCATGTAATTTACATTACACAGTGTTGAGTATTGTCATTGATGTCAAAGGTGCATCTAGTTGATATCAAAGGTGACTAAGCCTAGTTGGTAGTATATTGGTGTGATAAGGTGCATTGAGAGAGTGTTTAAATGAGATAATTTTTTCATGAGAGAAAGATAAATATATAATTTTAAGGCAACTAATATCTTATGTTTACATGAAGGTACAGGTCATTGATGTCAAAGTGCATAAGAAGCCTAGTCATGAGCCTAGTCATGACATGAAGAGGTATGTGCATGAAAAATGGATAAAAACAAGCATGTGAATGTTTTATGGAACTATTTTATCATGTATTTTAAGGCATTAAAGTATTCATAATATTTTTAGGGTGAGCCTATAGGGGTAGGACCTTCAGTCTATGTCTGCACCTAAACCTCTCTTAGACCTTGTCTAGCCTAATGAGGTATGAAGATCAAATTTCAAGGAAAGTGTGCACATATAATCATGTACATAGGTAAAATAATTTTTTTTATGCATGATCACAAATATTAATTTCAATATTTGAAAGTAAAGTGTATAAATCACTATTTTAGGCCTTCTTAAGCTCACAGAATGAGGTCTCAAACCTGATAATCACTTTCATACATTATTTGGAACATGTAACCTATAAATGGGAATTTGATATATTAATTATATATGGTTAAGGTTCATATATAATATCTCTAGGTGTTAGTTTTTTATTTAAGGGGTACTCCTTTATAAACAATTATTAACACCAAAACCTATGTTAAACCTCCCTAAAACCCTAATAAGGATATGATGTGAAAGATATTATTAAAATTAGATAATAATGGATTAAAATTCATATAAAATATTTTTTATCATGTATTAAACTCTCCCAATTACCTCTAATTGGTAGTGGTTAGTCAGATGAGAGAGAAATTGCACAGATATAGGCTTACTTGTCAAGAAGTTATTGTAGCTCTCAAAATTTGTAATAGTCAAAAAAAGAAAATGGATGGTAGAAGAAGCTAGAGACTCATTTTAAATTTAAATGATGATTTATAGATAGTTTATAGTCTTTAATTTTGATAATTTTGTCATTCAAATTAGCTAGTTATAGACAGACCTAATGGTGTAGATAGTGTAAAACCCAGGTAGAGATGATAAGATAGATATGAGGGTCTGTGCATGATATTTTGATAAAAAAAAGTAAATGAAGACTTTATTAATTAATTTAAATTAATTTTAATGTGTTGGATAAAAAATTTATGTTAGTTTATATGGTGAAAAAGTTGTTCACAAAATGGCTTGTGTGGTTCAGATAGGACTGTGAAACATGGGGTTACAAAATTGGTCTATAAGACCAATATTTGGCCTTAGACCATATGAATTTTATATTTTATGATGGTTTGGATATATCATAGAAATTTTTTTATGCATCAATATTCATTACATCTATCTACATAGGTGTTGGCGGTCTAACTCATCATGACTGGGTTTTGAGGTAAATTGGCAGTTTTGAGTGAGTGAGTTACAGAGATGTTATTGAGCCTTTATCTCCTAAGTGAAAGGGTTAAAAGAATTTGGTTTACCCTGAGTTAATGGAGGATATATATAAATTTTTAATTTATCATATTTTGGTAGCTTAAGGGTGTTTAAGATTCATTTTTTCAAGACAGACTATTAAGGTACACAAGCCTAATAAAGTAGTTTGTCATAAAAGAGTTTTCATGGTATGAAATAAGGATAAAAGTATAATAAATCATGGAGGAGGTCATTTTAGTTTTTTTAATAAGTGATTTAATTTTTTTTATCATTATAAAATTCCATTTGGGCCCAAGAGGATCAATTTTTGGCACCAAGAGGATAGACCTAATTCAATTAGGTCTCCATGAGACGTAAAAGAGAAATGAGGACTAATTGAGTTGTTTCAGACCAAAATGGATTCAAATTACATTTTAATAATGTTCATAATATGTTATAATACCTATCTTATGGCTGATCTAAGAGGTTTAAGGTGTGTGGCTGACCAAGTAGTGTGTGACCATGAGACTTATATATACAAGGTAATTTAGGCCTATTTGATTAATGAAAAATAAGTAAATAAAATATTTCATGGTTGATTAGAAGGAATTATTGAAATTAGAACATAACATAATATCATAAGTTTGGTTATCGAATTCATGAGGTATCTTATTTGGTGTTGAGTCACTTAGGGACTTGGTGCTTCCTTCTAAGTAGGTGCTTTTTAAAGCCTAGTCAAGTAGGTGATTGACTTTATTGGGGTTGGTGCACCGAGTTAAGTTGGTGATAAACATAATTTTCTATTTTTAATATTATTTTATTCCATTTGCATATATCATAGTGGGTTTTCTTCCCCTTGAGTTTTTCCCACTCATATATGTGTTTTCTTGTCTGAATGGTTCTTTAGGCTTTGTTATATCACTATTTTGCTTTTATAGTTAATAAATGATTGGGTATAATTGAAAGAAAGTTTATAAACATTGATTCACCCCCCCCCCAATTAATAATTTTTATTCCAAAATTTGTTATCATATCTTGGTATTTTAAAGCAGGCCTAATAGCTTAAAGGAGATCCTAGAATCACAAGCATGTTTACTCATCAAGTACAAGGAGGTTTCTCAACCAATAAGGACCCTCTCTTTATTGGGACTAACTATGATTTTTATATAATCATAATGAAGACATATCTAATGTATTTAGGCTATGACATATGGCAATATATTTTTAATGGATTCACTCCACTTAATACACCACCAATTGACACAACAAGCAAGAAGGCAAGTGAGAACAACTCTAAATCAATAAATTCCATCTTGTGTGGTCTTTCAGAGGCAAAATTTATAAAATTCATGTATTTTTATAAAACTAAAGGAATTGGAAAAAGTTTCAAACCATGTATGAAAGAGACACCAAAGTCAAGTTGGCAAAGTTGTAGACCCACCAAAGGTAGTTTGAAAGTCTCAAAATGAAGGAGGATAAAAACATTGCATCTTATATGTTAAGAGTAGATGAAGTGGTAAATGTCATTAGAGGTATAGGAGAGAATATTTAAGCATCAATAGTAGTAGAAAATTTATTAAGATCTTTGAAATATAATTTTGATTCATAGGTGTCTGTTATGGAGGAGATCAAATATCTTAACATACTATAGATGGATGAGCTTCATGGCATCTTTATTGCCTATGAAATGAGAACATGTGATGGAAGACCTTACAAGAAGGAATCTGCATTCAAAGATAATAAAAATTCACAAGGTAAAAAGATTAATAATGATTTTGATATATACATTGATGATGATAAGATAGAAGCCATGTTTATCAAAAAAATAAGTAAAGGATCAGGTACATATAAGGGCAAGTTGCCATTCAAGTGCTCACTTTTCATCTAAATATCCTATCAAGGATAATAATGAGCATGATGGAAAGCATGATGAACATCATGGTGATGATAAGAATTTCTATAAACCTGACAAGAGAAAAAAGAGTTTAAGGAAGTATAAAGGCAAGAAAAGGTCATTTAAGAATAAAAGAAGTTTATATACCAAAGGAGATAGTATCTCCTCTGATATAAATGACACAAGTACATTTGATAGTGATAATGATAGTAATGAAACCTTATTCATGGCTATAGAAATAAACAATGAAGTTTTTTCAAAAGGGAAAAGTCTTATGGATGATGAAGAATCTGATGAACAAGAGGCTAAAGTGAACCTTGAGGTAGAATTTGTGAGTGCTTTAGAGGATTTAAAGTTTCAAAAAAGGAAGAATTATAAATTGAGATCATTGGTTAAGATTTATGAGGAAAAAATCAATCTCTTTGAAGAGAGACTAAGTAACAACACCAATGAACACGAGGAGATCATCAAAAAGTTGTAAACTCATATTAAAATTATCACGAAAATTCTTAAGACCAAAGAGGAAGAATACATCAATGTTGTAATATAAATGGAGTCTTTTAAGGTAGAATTAGATCAGGTAATAGTCAAGTTCAAGACACATTATAAATTTGAAAAGAGTACTAAAGTCATTTGTGATATTTTGAATAGTCAAAAGTCTTTACATGATAAGAAAAAACTTAGGTTCAAATAAGACCAAAAATAAATTAAGGAGATTCAAACCTCAAATAAAAATGTATCATCAAGAAATGATGGTACTGACAAAGTAAAAACCTATGAAGAAACTCTCAAATATAAGACTCAAGTTGATCATCAACTAGTCAATAATAACTTGAATCTTTCAAGAGACAACAAAGGTAGAGGTAGATCATTCAACATTAAATACACAAGTTATGTGAGTCATTTTAATGGTTAATATTTCTCATGCAATAAATATGGACATAGGGTTATAGATTATAGACATTATGTTAGAATCAATTACTCATGGAGGAATAAGATGAATACTCATCTCTATAATAGAAGTAGAATTTTATGTTGTAAGTGTAATCAAATAGGACATATTGAAAGGTATTGAAATATGAGGCATATGAGTAAGATCAATCAAGATGAAAGGGTATATAGTCATACCGCTTAGAAGTGGATCAAGAAGATAGACCTTGTGGACAAGGTGAAGGAAGAGCATAAGACTAAAAGAGAATAATCTATGCTAGCTCAGATTACCTTTCACATCCAAGATGAAATCATGAAATGGCATATATATAGTGGTTTTCTAAGCCACATGATAGGGGATAAGATCAAGTTCATTTCATTAAATAATAATGCTACAAGAAAAGCAAAATTTGGAGATTAAACAAATTCCAATATTGTTGGCAAGGGTATCTTAAGTTTGAATAATGGAAAGAGTAAGATATAGAATGTGATATATGTGGAAAGATTGAAACATAACTAACTTATTGTAATTAAAATGTTTAATCAGGGACACAAACTAACTTTTCATGACAAAGGGTATGATTAAAGGAGAGGTAAATTAGGAAGACTAATTGCCAATGCTAAGAGGACTGAGAACAATCATGTATGTCTTGAATGAGATCAAGAAGGAGAGATGATTTATGAGAAAAATGGATTAATTTTAGATATGGAATAAAAGGTTTGGCCACCTAAGCTTTGATAATCTATTCAAGATAATCTCTAATAAATCTATGAACATGCCCAAAATCACCAAACCTACAAACACACTTTACAGGGCATGTCAACATGGTAAGTAGACTAGAAGAAGGTTCAAGTCCAAGGAATACTCTACTATAATACCTTTGGATTTAATACACACTAATCTATGTGGGCTTACAAGAATCTAAATTATTTAAGGAGTTAACTACTTCATATTATTCATAGATGACTACAGAAGAATGACTTGGGTAGCTTGCTTGAAAGAAAATTTAGAAGCTCTTGATAAGTTCAAGGCATATAAGGCTCTAGTTTAAAATGAAAATAATGAGAAGATCAAGTGACTAAGATCTAATAGAGGAGGAGAGTTTTGTTCTAATGATTTTTATGAATTTTATGAGATCCATAAAATAATGAGATAGTTCTGAATAGCTAGGACACCTCAACAGAATGGGGTAGTTGAAAGAAAGAATAGGATAGTTCAAGAAATGGAAAGTACTATGATAAATGAATCAAGGTTAGTTGATGGATATTGGAGAGAGGTAGTGAGCACTTCAATCTACATTTTGAATAGAGGATATATAAGAACTAATGGCAATAATACCCCTTATAAATTGTGAAAAGGTAGACCTGCTAATGTGGAACACTTTAGAGTGTTTGGAAGTAAATGTTTCATCAAAAGAGATTAGGAAGACTTAGGTAAGTTTAATTCTAGGTTTGATAAAGGAATATTATTTGGATACTCATCAGTAATCTTAGCTTATATATTATGTAATAAGAGGTTACATAAGATAGTGGAAATCATGAATGTGAAGATTGATGAAACAAGTTCTAAGAAGTCACACTCACAGTCAAAGGATACATCAAAGAACTTAGACTTCAAGAATTAAGAAGAAATAATAGAGATAGATGAGGAAGAAGAAGAAGTTGAGGAAAAATAATACTCAAAATTCCCCTCAAGATAGATTCAAAGAGACCATCATGAATCACAAATCATTGGCAATAAGGATGTAGGTATGCAAACAAGAAGAAGGCTGGTAAGTAACCTAAATCAAGATAATGTTGCTATGTTGTCTAATATTGAACATAATAACCTTGTAGAAGCAAACAAAGATAATTTTTGGATAGGTGTTATGAATGAGGAGTTAGACCAAATAGAAAAGAATGAGACTTGGGAACTAGTACCCAAGCCTAAAAACAAGAATGTCATTGGCACAAAATGGTTGTTTAGGAATAAGTTGAATAAATATGGATAAGTCACTAGGAACAAGGATAAATTGGTGTACAATGGGTATGCACAAGTTTAAGGGGTATATTTTTAAGATACTTTTGCTCTAGTAGAAATATTATAGGTTATCGTATTGTTTCTAACATATCTAGGGTTTAAAAGATTCAAGGTGTATCAGATGGATGTAAAATATACTTTTCTAAATGGAAATTGGGAAGAGTAAGTGTATATATATCAACCTAATGGTTTCTCATTATCAAGTAACAAGGACTATGTTTTTATATTAAAAAAAATCTTTATAGTCTAAATCAAGCTCCTAGAGTTTGGTACACCAGATTACATAGGTATCTATGGACCAAGGATTCAAAAGAGGAGTTACATATAGTAATTTGTACATAAATATAGAAGATTAACATCAATTGATATTAGTTGTATATGTGGATGACATCATATTTGGTGGAAATAGTGAGAATATGACTAAATCCTTTACATATGTGATGAAAAAGGTGTTTGAGATGTCCATGCTCAGATAATTATCAATATTTCTTAGGTTATAAATCAATCAATCAAAAATAGGTATATTCATTTCAAAAGCTAAGTACATAAGAGAGATGTTGAATAAGTTTGAAATGGAAGATTATAGGGTGGTTAGCACACCTATGATCACAGAGTGTAAGTTGAACAAGGAAGATGAACCTCTAAGGGTCAATTAGACATCATACAAGTTAATGATTGGAATTTTGTTGTACACTACTACCTCTAGACCTAATATTATGTAGGCAATACATCTTATGGGAAGATTTCAAGCAGACCCAAAGTAAAATCAATTGTAAGAATTCAAAAGGATACTTAGTTATCTCAAGTAGACTATGGAGTTGGGTTTTGGTATCCAAGTATCAAGGAGTTTAAATTTATAGCCTCTATAGATGTTGATTGGGAAGGGAGTCTAGATGATAGTAAGAGCACTAGTGGAGGAGATTTCTTCTTAAGAGAATGCTTAGTATCATGATTAATCAAGAATCAACCATTTTTGGCATGATCTACTTGTGAGGATAAATACATTATAGCATCTTCATGTTGCACTCAATTACTATGGATGAGACAAAACTTAAAAAACTACAAGGTGGAGTATAAGATTCCTATTCCTATCTATTGTGATAATATAAGTGACATAAGCATCTCAAATAATCCTATCATGCACTCAATAACTAAGCATATTCATATCAAGTATCATTTCCTATGAGATAAGACAAGTGAAAAAAGTGTTAATTTTGAATATGTCTCTACAAAGGATTAAATTGTAGATATTTTTACCAAGCCACTTCCAAAGGCAACATTTGAACATCTAAGACAAGAATTGGGTGTAGTTCTTGCCCCCAGCAGTCATTAAGGAAGTCAAGTGCTTAGGGGGATTTTATTAAGGTGGTTTATTATCTCCAAAATTAAGTGAGTAGTGTTGAGAAGGTATTCATGGAGATAGGGGAGCATGTTTTTACGGTGCTTCATAAACTCATTATCATGTGTGTTGAGTGTTTTGGTTGCAAGAGAAGTGATCTAAGATGTTATAGGCATCTTTGTCATTTATGTCAAAGGGGGAGAAATTATAGAATGAGGATGAAATTTCCTATTAAGAGAAATATCTAAAAGTGGTTTCCATCAATGACAAAGGGGGAGATTATTGGGTATTGTCATTGATCTCAAAGGTGCATCTAGTTGATGTCAAAGGTGACTAAGCCTAGTTGGCAGTACATTGATCATACAAGGTGCATTGAGAGAGTGTTGTCATGAGATAATATTTTCATGAGAGAAAGATAAATAGATAATTTGAATGCAATTAATGTCTTATGTTTGCATAAAGGTATAGGTCACTGATGTCAAAGTGCATAGGAAGCCTAGTCATGACATGAAGAGGTATGTACATGAAAAATAGATGAACATAATAATTTGAAGGTTTTATGGAAAATTTTTTGCACGTAATGCATTGAATCATTCATGATATTTTTATGGTGAGCATATAGGGGTAGAACCTTCAGTCTATGTTTGCACCTAGACCTCTCTTAGGCCATGCCTAGCCTAATGAGGTATGAAGATAAGATTTCAAGGCAATTATGCACATATGATCATTGAGAGAGGTAATATATTTTTTTTTAAGCATGATCACAAATTTTGAGGTCAAGATTTGAAATGAAAGTGCATAAATAACTATTTTTGGCATTCTCGATCTCATAGAATGAGGTCTCAAACCTGAGAAGCACTTTCAAGCATTCATTGGCATGTGTAACCTCTACATGATAATCTAAGTTTTTAAGGAGAGATTGGTAATTTTCTTATATAATATCTCCAAGCATTACTTTTGGGTTTAATGGGTAGTCTTTTAAGAACAATCGTTAACACCAAAACCTATGTTAATCCTCCCTAAAACCTTAATAAGGACCTAATGTGAAATATTTTGTTCAAATCAGATTATAATGGATTAAAATGAATATAAAATCTATTGTATAATGTATTAAACTCTCCCAAGTACCTCCAGGTGGTAGTGGTTAGTCAGATGAGAGATAAAATGCATCGATATAGGGTTATTTCTCAAGAAGTTATTGTAGCTCTCAAAAGTTGTATTGGTTAAGAAAATTAAATGGAAGGTAGAATAATATAGAGACTAATTTGAAATTTACATGATGATTTATGGATAGGTTATAGTCTTCAAGTTTGATAATCTAGTCATCCAAGTTATCCAGTCGCAAACAGACATAATGGTATAGATGGTGTAAAACTTAGGCAGAGATAAAGAGATAGATATGAGGATTTGTACATGATAGTTTGATGAAAAAAGTGAATGAAGGATTTATTAATTAATTTTAATTAATATTCATGCTTTTTATAATCTTCTAAGTTTAATGTATATGCTGAAAACGTTATTCACAAAATGGCATATCTGGTTCAAATAGAACTGTGAAACATACGGTTGAGAAATTGGTTTATAAGACCAATATTTGGCATTAGACCATATGAATTTTCTATCTGATGATGGTAAATATATATCATATAACCATTTTTATATATCATGATTCATTACATGTATCGACACTAGTGTTGGAGGTCTAACTCATCATGATTGGGTTTTGAGGTAAATTGGCAGTTTTGAGTGAGTGAGTTAGAGAGATGTTCTTGAGCCTCTATCTCTTGAGTAAAAGTGTTCCAATCATTTGGTGATGACCATAAGGTCATGTATGATCTATCTACTTGTTTCATTTATCAAATTTTATTATTTTAATGGTGTTTAACATTCATTATTGTAAGAGAGGCTTTTAAGGTACATAGGCCTAATAGGGTAGTTTGTCCTAAAAAAGCTTTCATGGTATGAACAAAGGATACAGGTCTAATAAAACATGAAGGAGGTCAGTTGAGGTTATTTAATAAGTTATTTATTGTTTTTTTTATCATTATAGAAGTCTTTCTAGGCCCAAGAGGATCAATTTCTAGTGTCAAGAGGATAGACCTAATGCAATTAGGTCTCTATGAGACCTAAAAGAGAAATGAGGCCTAATTGAGTTGTTGCATACTAAAAGGGGTTAAAATTACATTTTAATCATGTTCATAAGATGTTATAAGACCTATTATATGTTTTAACTAAGAATTTAAATGTGTATGGTTGACCAAGTGGTGTGTAACCATGAGACTTGTAGATATACAAGGCAATTTAGGCCTATTTGATTGATGCAAAATAAGTGAATAAAAGCTTACATAGTTTAATTTATTGGGTTTGGTGATCTAAGTTGACATGGTGCTAAAAATAATTTGATATTTTATTTTATAGGACTATATTCCATTTTCAAATATCATGGTGGGTTATCTTCCATTGGAGGGTTTCCCACTCATATACGTGTTATCTTATCTGAATGGTTCTTTATGCTTTGCTAGATCACTATGTTGCTTTCATAGTTCATAAATGATTGGTTATAATTGAAATAAATTTTTTAAACACTAAATCATCCCCCCTTCTTAGTAATTGTGCTTCCAACATGAAGGATTCTAAGAAACTTGTTCTCATATTCATAAACTATCATAGTTCCTTATTTTAATAACTAAAACTTCATGATTTTCTACTCTTTATAGATTTTGTTTAGATACCTTTTTCTCAACTTATTTTAAAAGGTTTCCCATGAAATATATAGGGTATCATAACCTTTTAAGTCACACAAATTATTACACCATAAATTAACATCACTTACTAATTGATAAGCTCTAATGTGTGCTTTAATGTTAAAACCTATATTGTGTAAAGTGAAGTACTTATTTAAATTATCATCCATGCCTCAAAAACATCACCAGTGTTTTCAATAGATAATGTTTTAGGAATAAAAAATTTATCTCCTTAATAATGAGTTCCACAACCTCTTATTATCATAGAAGTTTAGTAGGAATCTCTTCTTCCTCTCCACCCTCTTGTAAGTTTTCCAAATGGGTCAAATTTACCTAAGCCTACCATTTATCCCTAAATTCCATCTAATGCACGTAGGGTGTCATGAAATATAGCATTTTGTTTCTCAATAACTTGTTATTTAGGGTTATCTTGATTTTTAGCATGATTACCACTATGTTTCACATCTGTGTCAGCATGATTATAATGATTTGTTTCATGATTATCAATTAGATCACTTCCACTATTTTGAGGGTTACATTTTTTTTAGTTATAACCATCTTGGCACATTAAATATGCATTTTAAATCAAATCATTCATTAAAATAATTCCTTAATTTAGCTTAACAAAGGCTCTGATACCAACTATCACAACCCCAAAATTTTTAGTTTTAAAAAAACCTAATTTTAATGAAGTTATGCCCTCGTAACTAACATACAATTCAATTCGTGACTAAGCATTTGCAAAGATAAATTAGAGTTTAGCATAAGCCAAGTTATAAATGGAAGAATCCAAGAATGTTATAACACAAATTATGAGTACTAAATACAATGAATGAAACCTTGAAATACATTTAAATATTAACAACTTTCACTTAACCATGAATCACAGGAAGATAATCATTCACAAATTTGTTAACTCCATGTTAGCATATTTTAAGTTTGAACACCTGTTAAACTTATGTGAGGTCATCTATGGCTATAATCACATTTGAACCACATTTCTCATTGGTTTTTGACATAGCCAAGTACTCAATAAAAATAATAAATGATCATCACATCATATATCCATAAATTAGAAAACACACTATTTTATTTTTATACATAGCATCAAATAACATTCTAAACTAAATTAATTAATTTACACAAGCACACTCAACGTATTTGTAAGCCTGATAATTAGTTGGATCATATTCTAGAGTGTAAACACTTATACATCTCAAATGTCATCTATGATATATTATTAGGTCATATGACCCCTTATAGATCCTCAAGACTTAATTATTTTTTCAAAAATAGAAAATAACTCGTAGAAGTAACCACATCAAACAATTACCTAAGAAATATGAGTGGAACCCAACAAAACCATTCATTAAGTTATTATGACCCTATTAAACTCCCTATAGACCTTTGTTATAGTTACCAATGATATTTATGGGTTAATAAAATTCATACATCAGCTCATCTCAATTAAAACATAATATAAATATCTTAATAAAGATAGTCTTTACCAATATTCAATCATACTCTTATAACACTATTAATAAAAACCGTGACTTGTGCTTTATATGTTTATTACATCAACATCTAAATTAGTCATGAGTTTAAATATCATAAGGGATTGTAGCTTGATTTAATATAACTAATACAAGACCAATAATGATCTAAAAATTAACCTAAGGTTTTTTATTCATGCTCTTCAATGTACTATCCAAACTTACCATATGTATACACCCTAATTTAGTCAAGTAACCACAATTATTATGTCTTTTGTTGCTATTTCACATGGTCTTAGTGATGAATATAGCCCTTTTTCACATGGTCATTTTGGGTCTTTTAATATTTCTTATGTATTATCTCCCTTATTTGTTACACCCCCAAAGGTCCTGAGTCACCTCCTCCTAGTCATAAGGGCCCCTAGCATGTTTTTCTTGGTCTTAGCATTATTATTAGGCCTCAAGACACTAGTTATATTATTAATATTATAGTACCATGTATTGATAGTGTCTAATTAATGATCTAGTGTTTGATGATCAGTTTCTCTCATGTTTTGGGTCCTAACCCTATCTTGATCCTTTTCTTATGTTTTTATCCCTCTTTTATGACTTGTCATCCAATAAATATGGTCTTACATTCAAATAAAATGTATTTATATATAAAGAGCCTAAAAATGAATTTTACATCTTATACCTACTGTTTTGGTATATAATTACATAAAATCAATTGATAGTATAGCTCAATACTTTGCATACTACTCAGCTATTACATCTAGACATTACATGTTTGATTAAAGAAGGAACTAAACAAAAGTCATTATAGCATACCATGTGCATTGAAAATGAATATTCCCTAAGGGATAACTACATGTGATCTAATACCCTTATCATTAGGGTTAATGTAGGTATCAACCAAGACTACAAGGGTTCTAGTCTATGAGATCATAATATCC
Source organism: Torreya grandis (assembly GCA_037957365.1). Taxonomy (NCBI): domain Eukaryota; kingdom Viridiplantae; phylum Streptophyta; class Pinopsida; order Cupressales; family Taxaceae; genus Torreya; species Torreya grandis. The sequence goes on along the minus strand of JARHVA010002248.1, from coordinate 974,976 downwards.
CACAACCCAATTTTTCCCTTTCTTTTACATTTGATCTAATTATTGTTTCATGTGTGTAGGTACTCATTAGGGTTTTGGAAGATATTAAATGAAAATAATGACATAGATGAGCTTTCAAAAGATATATAACTACCTATAGGTCCCTTGAAACCTCCCATAGATTCCTTAAAAGTTCTAGATAGCTCTTCTAAGAAGGACACTAGCAACATAATTGGACACTCGCACCACATGGCTCTACTATCTACATAAGGATGCTACTATACAAATCCAAATTTCAGCTATATTCATAGAATGAAAGATATTTTACTATTTTTTCAACCTATTTTAGCCTCCTAAGCCATAGAAATGCCTATTTTACTCTAAATAAGTAAAAAAATTTATATCCTTGTTATTTTGGGAAAGGCTTGTCAAATCAATTATTTTCAATTTTAATTATAGTTTATTATTATACTCAAATCTTTAATAACATAGTATTTACCTGCACTATCCTAAATTACTAAAACATTTGGTGAACCCAACTTACTTTAAATATTGCTTACAACCCTAGTTTTACCTAAGGTTTACCTTCTTCTAATTCTTGTGCACTTAATTAGGGTTACAAACTTCTATTTTTTCCTAATTTTTATCACAAAATAGTTCATTCAAATTAATCTTATTTTAATTTTTTATTAATTTAATTTTTTGTAAAACAACCCTCATCAAGCCCTAGATCCACATACAAGGTCCCTATACATCCAAATACTAGCAATTAGGGTTCTAAGTATAGTCAAAATTTATTATACACATTGGGTTAAATATTTATCATAGTTACACATATACCTATGTTAGATTCCATTATACCTCTTGTATGCTTGTTATTCATCATTTATATTATCTTTTCTAGCAAGTTAAAAATGGCATCTAAGAATCCTCCTACCCTCACCTAGTTGATGAATTTCTAATTTTTTCTCATAATTATAATAATGAATGGATAAATTTTCAAGATTGAATATTATCACATGATAATTATAGTGTTGGATTACAAAGAGGATTAGTTCAAACATTAATCATGAAAAATACAAAATAATGTCTAATAACTAAAAATCTAGGCCAACCTATTCAATGGGGTTTGTAAATGATAATAAGAAGCATTTGAAAGAAAGCACATATACATATTACCTTCCTAAGTGATTCCACCATCCAAAAGCAGTTCCAAGCATGTTTTTACCCTTGATTTGGTGTTCTTATATTTGTCAATAATGGATGTCAAGCTCCTCCATTATCTCAAGATCACCATGAATAATCTGGGCTCAAGATAAGAAATCAAATCTATTCCTATAAAATGAAGCTTGTAAATAAAACACAATGATCAACATAAAAAATATTGTGGAGATAGTCCTACATTAAAATTTTACATAAATTTAGCTTAAAATGATGTTTTATGCCCTTCTATTTATATATTTTTTAGATGGATTAGGATTAACCACGACTATCCATCTCAAGATTGAGATGTGTGGCCATGAATTAATCTTATATTATATAATAAATCTATAAATATCCTCATAAATATTTGGGAAGAAGAGGCATTAGTTACATATGGGTGCCCATAAACTTGATATTTATTATATTTATGGTCTATGGATGCCACCCCATTGATCATGTCATTAGGTGATGCAAATATTCATAATCAATTTCCAATAAAGAAATATTTAATTTTCTCCATAGAATTCTTACTTAAGCTCTTGATTTGAGTTAATTTGCCTAAGTAATATTAATCAATTTTAGTGCAATTCCTTGGAAAAATGGTGCACAATTAATCAAAAAGTCATATCATTGGGTCATAATTTGACTCAAAAGGAATTAAAAGGTGATGTTGGATGCATAAAAACTATTGTCCCATTTAGGATGTTACCAACACAAAATAACAAAGGTACATGACATGTACTAATGAATTAGAATAAAAGAGTGATCTAGAGCACTAAAATGTGAAATCATCAATTTGACTCAAACTAGTTTCAGAAAAGTTAGGAATCACATAAAATGCATTACCCCATTTAGGGATACATTAGCCTAAATTGACACATGTATATGATGAGCTCAAACCATTTAGCACATTTATGTGATTTTGGCTTAAATTGTGCATTTGAGTGCAAATTGAGTAAGATTGACAATTTCAAAACACAATGGTGTTAGGAATTGGATGTCTACATTTTGCCCCTATTTGAGAAGGTGTAATGATACATTCAGGTGAAGTAACATATTTTCAAATAAAAGAGTTGTCAAGAGAAAAATGGAAATGACCCATGATTCCCCCATGAGAGGGCATACTAGGATGAAATAGAAGGATATACTCTTAAAAAGAGAGAGAAAATGGGATTAACCCATGGACCAGATTAAATCTAGATGAGTTAATTCTTGCACATGTTAATACCATCAATGATTAAAATATAATTAGAGGTATAATGGTCCCCAAAGATGGGGGGAATGGGAAGGATACAATCCAAAAATATAAGTAACACACTTTAGACACACCCATATCTAGGGTATAAGATGCATACTTTGGAATTGATCAATCCTAAGACAAGTTGAACACTAAAACATTACCATCATGGGCAAAAGTGTGGAAACATTAGAATTAGAAGAAAATGAGAACAAAGCCTCCAAAGATAGAAGAAATAATAATATGCTCCATTAGAGAAAATATGATCATGATAAGTAATTATTCCCTAGTAGGGTATATTTTGGCCACTAATAAAGAATGGTTTGCACCTATAGGGTTAATAATTTAGATTTGTGAAATGATTCAAATGTTGTGTCCTAGCATGGACAGATTTTCAATTATTAGCTCAAAGATATAACCTATTACATATATAAAATATGAGTCGGTGTAAAAATAGGTGTGGTGGTATAATGGTTCCAAAAACCATAAAAACTGAGCATACCAAAATACACAAGGTTATGAAAGAGATAAAAATAAAAATGAAGATAGTTGAGCTGACCCAGGATACATCAAGTATACAAGCACTACCGGCATAATCCAAATGGACCTCAAACTAATGTAGTTCACCCAAAAGTGGGAGTGAATGTAATGATGGATGATGAAAATTGACCAATGATTGATTAAACTCATGATGTATGCTATAAGATATGCACATCTAAGAATAGATTTAGGTGTTAAACCCATTTAGCCTAGTTTATGCATGGTTGTCTTGAGAGCTGTTCATCAAAGTTGTGTTGATGTTTAGACTTGAATCCAAAACACAAAGTGCTTGTTATATAAAAATAAATTATGCATCATAATTATGAAGAACTTATGAGGACATGGAATTTTAATTGCATGGAGGTAGTTCAAATGTGAATACTTATAACTAAGGATAATGGTAAAAATGACCAAAACCAGAGTTACAACTATATACATTTAAATTAAAAAGTGAATACAAATATAAAAATAAGACATAAATGATCCCAACTAAAAATCAATATATGAATAATCAAGATTTAATTAAGTACAATAATGTTTTTAAAATAAATCAAGAACAAATTGATAACATGAGATCAAGATATAAATAATCAAGATCCATATGGACCATCAAGGTTTTCTTGGAAAAAGGAAACAAAGAAGCAAGACCAAATAGGAAAATAAAAGAGCAAGGAGAGACAAGAAGTAATAAAAAGAAGAAATAGCCAAAGGAAAGAAATAAAATAAAGAGATAAGAAATCACAAAAAAACACCAAAAAAAACAACAAAATACCAATAAAAATCAAATAAACACACATAAAAAAAACCCAAATTAGTACGATTTAAACATAATTATTCATGCATGTGTAACAGGGGTGTTACTTTCTAAAATAGTAGAACAAGAACAAGGACAAAAATTTATTCCCTAATTAAAGAGGAACAACACAAAATAAATGGGGGAAGAGAAGAAAAAGAAGGGGTTGATTGAGCCAACTCCATATGTATAAGACAAGTGGACACTACCTACATAGTTTTATAGACTCATGTTCTAATATGAACATCAGGGCAAATTTAATTCTTCCAAGAAGTGGGATAGAATAAAAAGGTGATTACTAGAACATATGATTAATGTTGTAGAAGAAAAAGGGAATAAAATAAAATTAATGAGATAAACAATAATGGTCTTATAAAATAACAAGTGCATGGGATGATTACTTGTAAAATGGCAAGAGCATGAGGACCAAAATGTATAAAAGTGTAAGATAATGTGTTTGTTCTTTTCTTGATCATTTTCTAATGTTTTTGGTGTTTTTGGGATAAAATATGTACAAATGGGGAACCAACTAATTAAGGAGGTGATTTCCTAAAAGTAGAAGTTCCAATAAAAGCTAAGTTGATTGTAATGGCCCATACTCACAAATCGGTGAGAGTGAGGTCATGATAAGGTAACAATGCCTACCAAGTAACAGAAGGATAATGCAACCATGTGTAGTACAAGATATCTCTATAGAACCATATAGTAAGTAAATATCCTAAGCTAAAGATGAATTCATGTTCACTCATCTATAGAAGAAGTTACAAAATATTGTCCTTGCTAATTTTATTTATAGAACTAGCATCGAATGTGAACATAATGTCGATGATTTATAATTAGGATCATAATTGTTCAAGGGATAAAAGTGTCTAGGGTACAACAATTCCAAGACATAACAATGAATGTGGTTCTTAAAGAGAATGGTATAGAATGAATGGGGTCAAAAATACGGTAAAAATTAAATATGGTTCTCAAAGAGAATGGTCCAAGGTGGGATAAAATATGTTCAAATGCTAATGGTCCAAAATCATTCACTATTTAGAGTCATGAAAGTAATAGTATTCTCAAAATAATGGTCCAAGGTAGGTCAAAAAATATGGTCATGAGAGGATGGTCTAGGATAAAGTGGTAAAATACTTTAACATAAGTTGCCCCCAAGTAACGGTCTTGTAGACGATTTTTCAAAATTGTCAAGCATAGAACCTCTTCAGGTGCACAATGTTCATCGGCTTTGGAAGTTCTTCACCATTTGGTTTATCTAGTCAATATGCCCCTGATCAATAGTTCATTGTGATAATAAATGGTCCCAATCAATTAGGTTGGAACTTACCTTTTTCTTGCATTTAGCATTTACATTCTTTTGGTTATCCTTCAAGACTAAATCATCAATCTCAAACTCTCAAGGGAGAATATGCTTGTTTTATTTCTCCATAATTTGTTTTGATAGGCTTGTAAATTTTCTAGGGTAGCCAAACTCTTACCATCAATAATTTATAGTTATTACAACCTTGAGACTCTATATTCTTTGTTATCTTCAATATTCTCCAAAGATACTTACAATGATAATATCTTGATCTTAATCAGGAAAATAAGTTCTATGCCATAAACAAGGGAGTATAGAGAGACTCTTGTGAGGGTTTTACAACTGGTTCTATAAGCCCAGAGGGTAGGAAAGATTCTAAAGTGCCCATTATGGCCAACATCGTTAACAATCTTCTTTAAAATTGATACAATGGTCTTATTTGATGCCTCAACTTGTTCATTGCCTTGTGGGTTATATGGTGTGGGTTTATTGCGCTTAATTTTTAATTTTGCACAAAGTTATTTTATATATCTATTTATAAAGGATCCATCATTATTAGATATAATTCATGCTAGAATGACACATCGACAGATGATATGGTAATGAATGAATTTATAAATATACTTCCTAGTGACATAAGTGAAAATAATGGCCTCAATCCACTTGGTAGTAGTTAAAATGTGTTTTTGGACATCTAAATATGTTGGGTTTATTTTTTTGATGAGATCAAGGCCCTATAGATAATGGCCATGGTGTTATGATCAACTATAACAGTAAGGAAGGTGTGTGTATCAAATTTTCATGTTGTTGACAAGGAACACACTTCCTCATGTAATTTCAAGCATCTATCTCTATCTTTAACCAATAATATCTTGTTTTAAGGATCTTATTATCTAAGACTACACTATTGGTGTGGTCCCCACACATTCCTTCATGAATTTCTTTAAGCACTAGGTTGGATTCTCCTGAAGATAAATAATGAAGTAGCATTCCATCATAGCCTTTGTGATAAAGCATGTTTCTTAGTAGGGTATAATGGGATAGATGATGATGGAATAGTTTTTGTTGGTTATTAGAGAGGTCAAATGGAAAAATGTGACCATGAAAGTAATTATAATAGGCTTGATACCAAGGTAGTTCAGGTGGGGGATTGGGGCTAGCAATGGTGCATACTCTAAATCTAGCATAATGTGTGCAAGCTATAGAAGATTATCAATCAAAAATTGATAATCTTTAGCTCTATCATCAATTTTTATCATTGACCCAATCATTATGTTTGCATTGACATGTCTTTTATTGGCCCTTAATACTTTTTCAAACTATAGAGATTTAAAATAAACCTTGAGATTATCAACAATTTACTTGTAAGGAATAAGCTTGTCATCTATAGTTTGATATTGATTAGTGGTCTAATTAATGATCAATTGGGAATCACCATAAACTATTAAATGGTAAATATCCCACTAAATGATAAGACATAGTCCTATAATAAGTGCCTCATACTTAGCCATATTATTGGTACAATGAAAATTAATGTGAAATGATTTGGGAATCAAATTCCCTTGCATTATAATTAAAAATATTATAGATCTATATCAATGAGAAGTGAAGGAACCATCAAAATAAATATTTTATTGCTCAGGTTCATGATGCACTTATTCCACTACCATGATAGAGTCATCTGGAAAGTTGAATTTGAGTGGTTGAGTGTCTATAATAGGGGCCTCTATAAGCTAATCAACAATAACCTACCCTTTTATATCTTTATAATTTTGATACTCAACATCAAATTCACTTATAAGCATGACCCATTTAGCCATACGTCCCGGTGAGATTTGCTTTGGATAATAAATACTTGAGAGGTGTTGGCCATTTTGGCCCACATACTAAGCTTCTACTTGGTTTAAATAGATAAGTAGGTTCCCATTTTTTGAGTGGATTAGGTGGCTTAGAAGCAGGCTCAACATTGTAAGTGGAGGGATCCAAGAAGGTAAATAGTTTTAGGAATAGGTCCAAAAAAATCCTAACTTTACACTTAGCCAAATATTTCAACTTTAGGCCAAGTGTTATAGCATTCAAAATTCCTTCAAAGGAATTATTCCACATAAAGCTTAAAATAAAATTATACGGTAGAATTATTTTGAGAGTTTTTATCCACTTTACTTGGCTAAGTATCAATAATTGTTTCAAACATTTTATCCAAAACAAAACTCCTAAAGGGTATTTTTCTCAGGGAAATTGTTTCGTAAAAATTCCCCTAAAGTGTCATTTCTTTCTAGAAAATTATCTGAACAATTTCTCTGAAGGGTCATTTCTCAAGAAAATGGTCTGAAAGAAAAATCCCAAAGAATATTTCTATAGGAAATTGGCCCAAAGAATAATTTTTGAAGGGTAATTTTTCAACAAGGTGGACCAAATAAAAATCTTGAAGGGTATTTTTCTTGGGAAAGTATCCTATAAAATTTCCTTGAAGGGTCTTTTTCTTTTGTAAAAGTGACCAATATAGAATATCCGAAGGGCACTTTTCAAAAGTTTCAAAGGGAATTTTCAAAGGGAAAAGGGATATTTTAAAAAGGTTGAGAGGCAATTCTAAGGACACAATTCTTTTGGGAAAGTTTTTTGGGATAATTTTCCCGAAGGCAAAATTCTTTCAGAGTTTTTGTTCCAAGGAAAAAGATTGAGGATGATTTATTTCAGACATTTTATTTGCAAGAAATTATTCAAGGCAAAGATAATGAAAATAAATTCCTTTGGAGAAAGTGGTTGAGACACATATCCTAAGGAAAATGGTCTATAGTAAAAGGCCAAAACATAAAGTCTAAAAGAATTATTTATTGTAGGGAAAATACATGGGAAGTAGAGTGATGTTCACCTAAGTGTCAAATTTCAAGATCAGTAGTCATCCATTGAGGACCAAAGATTGATAGGTGAATATATGTCATTGATGTTCTTGTAGACATAAATTGGCAGGTGCATATATGTCAAATTCAAGCCTCGACAAATAAAAATTGAAATTCAAATGTCATAAACAGGGTTGTATGGATGTCAAAATGTGAGCTCATGAAATAGCCATTTGTATTCAATATTCATCAATAGGGTACCCAAATGAGTGCAAGCTTGACAAGTATCCAAATATTAGGTTCCCAAATCAAATCTAATGGAAAGCAAGTAAAGATAAGATAATGGGCCCAAATCAAATCAATGGTGTGTGTTTAATCATGAATTCAAGATCAATGGCACATGAGCAAGTTAAAGAGTCAGTGAACCCTAAGTGTAAAGGCATGATCGACAAGTGCATGAATCCTAGTAAAGGATATATGGATCATGTTCATTTACATTAAGTAGATCAACAAAGTGATATGAGTTAAGAGGTCAAGGATTTGAGTCAATTTTTAATGGAAAATTAAATGAAGGTGAGCCCAAATGACTTAGGCAGAGGTCGAAGGGTCAATTTTTTATCAAGGCAAGCAAGCATGAGTGGAATCAAGCTCAAGCATGATCTAGATTGGGCCATGAGAAAATATATTGGGATCAAATAGTGTATCTCTATCAATTTTAAGGTATGAGTATTTATCCCTTATAATGAGTAACAAGTGGTAGATGGCATGGAAAATAAAGGTAGACACATAAGCTTTAACAGCAGTCACCAAAGCCAACTACATGAAAGTAACTCCTCTCTCCACCTTGGCACACATCAACAAACTAGTCATGAGTGTTTTCATATAAATACAAAGTAAAAATGACTTAATTGCATCATTGTAACCACCATGGAGTATCACTGAGAGAATAATGTAATGATGTAATGGACTAGAGTTACCTAGATTAATTAGGAAGGGTTTGAGTGAGCTTGATTTATGGAGGTAATTGTAACAAATTTTCAAATGGATTTGAGCTCATTTTATTCCCTTTTTGATAACCAAAACTCCCTCTCTCTTTCTTCCTTTCTTCTATAAATATAGCCTTTGAGCTATTGTTTTGGGATCCCTCAAGTTGGTATGACTAGACTCTACTAGAATTATATTCAACACCTCTTGGAGTAGTGAATAGAGTATTTTTGTAATCATTTGCTAATCTATATTTAATGTTTATTGTATGTATATATGAAAATGTGATTGTTATCTTCCTTTTGTATGTCCAAAATCAACCTAAGTGCTATAAAAAAAAATTGTAGGTCATATAGTATGTCTCAACATTGATCTCTCAAAGATATTATGGACAGCCAAATTTAAGTGTCTTCAACCAAACCTTATTTTCATTTCTCCCTAGTCTGAGTATATCAAAATAACCTCTATATGAAATATTATTGCATAAAAACTATAGTAAGAATTCCATTAGTTCCTTTCATAGTTCATTAGTGTGTTAAAGAGTCCAAGTTCAAGAGTGGATCTAATAAATTCTTGATGTATCACCACATATTAGAATAGGTTTTACTTTATGCAAACTTATTAACTCTTTTCACCCCAACTAGTTTTTAGGTTTTATAAGCAAAGGTCCAAATTATAAAATCTAGGGAGCTAGCCTCATAAAAAATCCTAGAGGTCTAGTTTAGTTATAGGCATCCCATAGCCTTAGACTATTCCCATGTTAGTCCAGGTATGGGCCATACTTGAATGATTTTAACCTCTATTGGATGATATCTGGATAGCTAATAGTTATGGCATGCCTGATGGAACTACTTTTAAGTGCCTTGAAGCATACTTTGAAGACATTAGAGGGAATTTAAAAGCTATAGACATTGGCAACATCATTTATATCACACCTTGATTAGAGTAAAGCATCTTTGGGAGGTTTACAATTAACCTCAAGTTCAAAGATACCAGTGGTTTCATGGTTGTAGAGGTAAGAAATTTTTGTCATGGTTTTGATTTAATTCACATATTGCATAAGGAGACATGGCATCCTATGAGGAGGGTTTCTACTTTCCACCCCCATATCCACCTTACCATAGCCCAAATAGCCCATATAATCCACATCATTGATATTACCAATACCACCCACCATATTTTAAACTTTCTCATCCTCATGACCCATCCTATTATCAACCTTCTACCCTTTATAGTCCACCTACACCAAACACTAACTACCTACATTTAAATATTGAAAGATTAAGAAAAGAAAGAGATAGGTTGTAGGATAGCCTTAGATAGTGGAAAAGGGGAGAATGGCAAGCTCTTATCCCTCACCAAAATAATCCTATAAACCAGCCACAGTGAACTAAATTGGTCACCCCATCTCCCCTTCTTACCTCCTTGGTCATAAGATATTTCTTGGTCCATAATTATTCACTTAATGACAAGACAAATCTCTCCATTATTCTTAAACCAATAGTAGACACTTTGAATATGAGGTATGAACCTATTTTTGACTTTGACTTGATATGGAATGGGTCTTCCATGAAAGTATTTAGCATTGTTAGAGATCTTCAACTCACTTTCCATGCCTACTCCAAACTCTTAGTTGTGCAAGACCTTATTGTAGAAAATTTGTTACCTCATTTTGCCTTGTTTTTGGGTAATGACTTCATGACTAAGGTTGGAGGGTATTTTTTCAAAGACTTATCTCATATGTTGTGCAAGCTTGAACATGGTCTAGAGGTGAAAATCAAGTTTGAGCCACTCTCTAAGTGCCACATCTAACCTCTTCCCCCAACCACCCAAAAGATAGATTGCATTCACCTTCTTTCTCCAAAGTAATCCATTTATGCTAAAGATCCTATACTCGCCAAAGAACCTGAGGTGATACCCACATGGAAGCCTTCATGGGCCATGGATCATAATTTCATCATTCTCACCCTTGACAAGGAGGATAAAAATGGAAAAGAAGGTGTAAAATCTATTATGGTCCTCCATTTTCTATTACTCAAACACCTATTACCCCTTTTCACATCTCTCCTCAATCCCAAGAGCTTTCTAAAAGATCATTCAAGATGCCTAGTTAGAAAGATACCCTTACCAACATCAAGCAACTTGATGTTATCTATTGACCACCTACCCTCTTCCCTCTTGAAAATAAATCAAGCACACTAAAATAAGAATTAGATCATTCAAGTATAATGGAAAAACTATCCAAGTTGGTAGAAAAAGGGTCAGTCATTCAAGAGATTGATAGTGATGTAGTTACATCTGAGTGTCAAGAGTACCTTGGAGAGGACACTTCTAGTGTCTATGAAGAAGAGATTTATATTGGGAACCCCATGCACTCCAATAGATTAGAAGGTAAGCATGAGCATAAATTGGGTGACAAAGGGTAGTTGCAATGTCTTAATGATGTAACTAAGGCAAGTGAAACACAAGTTGATCTTTTCCTAAGAGATCAATTAGATGGTAGCATGCATAATAATGCTATTGATACTAAATTCAAGAATCCATTGAAAGACCAGTGGTAACACTTGTGTATGGAATTCTTTGGTGAGATTGAACAACTGAGTGTGGCAGATTTGAGTGATGAAATTGAACAACAAGCTAATGTTTTAGATGAGGAAATAAATACAACTTTAGAGCTACCAATTCAAGAAGAGCTTATGCTTTAGTGGACTAATGATTTATCACCCCTATCTATTGATGAAGAGGATGAGAAAACCTTAGTTGATCAAGAGCCTTATGATGACCTTGTTCAAGACAAAAAAGTGGGCAATCAGCCTAAAGTCTTACAAGTAGATGGTAGAAGTAGAAAATAACCTTGTGGTTTATACATGAGCAAGATGAGATGTCATTTTGGAAAGACTTAAAGGACTTCTGCCTAAACCTATATGCCTCACCACTACATCAACCAAATCCTAAAGAAAAAGAGCTCATCAAGGATGTTGTGATAGTTGGCCACTTGAAATCCAAGGAACAAAATTAGTTACAGCCCTTGATTGAAGAAGAAATGAAGCTCATGATGCAACATAAAAAGATTTAGGAGTATGATTGGGTGCTTGACCCTAATACTTAACCCATGCTCATAAATTTAAATTTAGATGATTATTTCACTCCTCCAAATGACCAAGAGAATACCAGCTATAGATGGGAGTTATCACACATTGGTCAAAGTCTATTTAGACACAAATCATCATATAATAGTTCCACATTAGGGTTCCATAATGATTAGAGAACAGTCCCATTTGATCTTAGAAGAATGAATTTAATATAGGTTATTTTTTTAATAGTCAGTTTATTCTTCTAAATAAGTGATTTGCATAAGCTTATAAGTTGCTTTAGTTCATTCCCTTATTTTCCCTTAGTTTTTAGGTGTGTTCTTAGTGTTAGGTTTTCTTTATTTCCTCTTATGTGTGTGTTTTATTTATGTTGAAAGCCTCTAAGGTGTCAAGAGTAAATTTTATTCTAGATAATATTTATCTTATGCCTCTTTGTTGAGTCACTTTATCATAAAAGTGTCTAGGTTCCATGACCAGTAGGTTGTTCAAGCTAGCTGAGTCACCAAAAATGTTGGCCATTTTGGCCTACATACCAAGCTTCTATCTCGTATAAATAGATGAGTAGGGTCCCAATTATTGAGTGGATTAGGTGGCTTAGAAGCATGCTCAACATTGCAAGTGGAGGGATCCAAGTAGGTTTTCATGGTAATTAATAGTTTCAAGAACAATTCTAGAAAAAGACTAAGTTTACATAGCCAAATATTTCAACATTTAGCTAAGTGTTAGAATATTCAGAATTCCTTCGAAGGAATTGTGCCACATAAAGCCCATAACAAAAGTATACGACAAAATTATTTTGGCTATTTTTACCCACTTTATTTGGATAAGTTTAGGAATTGTTTTGACATTTTGTCTGAAACAAAACTCCCAAAGGGTATTTATTTTGGGGAAATTATTTCACAACAATTTCCCTGAAGTGTCATTTCTTTTGGGAAAATTGTCCAAACAATTTTCCCAAAGGGTCATTTCTTTGGAAAATGGTCTGAAATTAAAATCCTAAAGGATCTTTCTATAAGAAAGTGGCCCAAATCATAATTTTTGAAGGGTAAGTCTTCAATAAGGTGGACTAAACAAAAATCTTGAAGGGTATTTTTATCGAGAAAGTGTCCTATACGATTTCCCCAAAGGGTCTTTTTCTTTCAGTAAAGTGACCAAAATAGAATATCCAAAGGGCACTTTTTAAAAGTTATAAAAAGAATTTTCAAAGGGAAAAGGCTATTTCAAAAAGGTCAAAAGGTAATTCTAAGGACATAATTCTTTCGGTAAAATTGACCAATATAATTTTATTGAAGGCAAAATTCTTTCAAAGTTTTTATTCCAAGGCAAAAGACTAAGGATGATTTATTTTATACATTTTGTCCAAGATAAAGATCCCAAAGACATGAGTTATTTTAGAAATTATGTCCACAATAAAGTATTCAAGGCAAAGATAAGGCAAATTCCTTTGGAAAAATTGGTTGAGACACATAGCTTGAGGAAAATGGTCCACGACAAAAGGCCAAAACATAAAGTTTGAAATAATTATTTAATATGGGTAAAATTCATGGGAATTAAGTGACATTCACATAAGTGTCAAAGTTCAAGCTCAAAATTCATCCATCGAGGCCCAAAGATTGACAATCACATAAACTTCATTGATGTTCCCGCAGATCTCAAATGATGGGTGTACAAACATCAAATTCAAGCCCTAGTAAATAACTATTAAAATTCAAATGTCCCAAATATGATTGCATGGATTTAAAAATTTGAGCTCATGAAATATCCACTTACATTTAAAATTAATCAAAGGGGTCCCAAAATGAGTGCAATCTTTACAAGTGTCCAAATCTCATATGCCCAGATCAAATCTAATGGCAAGCAAGTAAAGATAGGATAATGGGCCCAGATCAGATCAATGGCACACATTCAATCATAGATTTAAGATCAATGGAATGTGATAAAGTTAAAGATTCAGTGAACCTTGAGTAAAAAGGTGTGATCAACAAGTGGCACAAGCAAGTTAATCTTAGTAAAATATCTACAGATTGCATTCATTCGCATCAGGTAGATCAATGGAGCAAGATGAGTCAAGATTTCAAGGATCCAAGTTAGTTTTTGATGGAAAATAAATTAAAGGTGAGCCTAAATGACTTAGACAAAGGTCAAAGGGTTAGTTTTCAACCAAGGCTAGTAATCATTAATGGAACCAAGCTCAAACATGATCCAGATTAAGTCATGAGTGGATATTTTGGGATCAAATGATGTAACTCTATTAGTTTCAAGTTATGAGGATTTGAGCCTCATAATGAGGAACAAGTGGTAGATGGCATGGAAAATAAAGGCAAACACATAAACTCTAATGGAAATCACCAAAGCCAACTACATGAAAGTGACTCATCTCTTCACTTTGGCACACATCAACAAACTAGTTATGAGTGGTTTTACATCAAGACAAATTAAAAACAAATTGATCCCACCATTTCAGCCACCATGGAGAATCTCTGAGAGAATAATGTAATGATGCAATAGATTAGAGTGAACTAGATCAATCAAGAAGGGTTTGAGTGAGATTTATGTATGGAGGTAGTTGTAAAAACTTTTTAAATGTATTTGAGCTCATTTCATTCCCTTTTTGAATGACAAAACTCACTCTCTCTTACTTCCTTTCTTCTATAAATGTAGCCTTTGAGCTATTATTTTGGGATCCCTTAGGCTAGTATGACTAGACTCTACCAAAATTATATTTGATGCCTCTTGGAGTAGTTAATAGATTATTTTTGTATTCATTTTCTAATTTGTATTTAGTGTTTTATGTTTGTTTAATATGCAAATGTGATTTTTATGTTCCTTTTATATGTCCAAACTCAACCTAAGTGCTATAAATTTTCTTTGTAGGTCATATAGTGTGTCTTAGCATTGAGCTCTCAAAGATATAGTGGACAATCAAATTTAAGTGTCTTCAACCAAACTTTATTTCCATTATTTCCCAGTTTGAGTATATCAAATTAACCTCTATAAGAAATAATGTTGCATAGAAACTATAATAAGCATTGCATTAGTTTCTTTCATATTTCATAAGTGTGTTAAAGAGTTTGAGTTAAAGAGTGGACATGATAAATTCTTAGTGTATCACCACATATTATAATAGGTTTTACTTTATGCAAACTTATTAACTCTTTTCACCCCAACCAGTTTTAGGTTTTAGAAGCAAAGGTCTAAATTATAAAATTTGAGGGGTTAGCCTCATAAAAAATCCTAAAGGTCTGGTCTAGTTATAGGCACCCCATAGCCTTAGACCATTACCATGTTAGTCTAGTTATGGGTTAGAATTGAATGAATCTAACCTCTATTGGGTGCTATCTAGATAGCTAACAAAAGGATCCACCTTGGCAATGACAATAGTTTTATTGTTCAGCATATAATGTCATAGCTTTTGTGAAGCAAACACCATAGCTAAACGTGCCTTCTCAATAGGCATATAATTGTGTTCATAATTCACCAATGTGTAGCTTAAATAATATATGGCATGTTATTTACCTTAATTATCATGTTGGTCCAAAAAATCCCCTAGTACATACTCAGTTGTTGATATGTACAGAATTAGTGGTTATCTAGGTGTTGGCAGTCTCAAAATTGATGAGTTAGCCAAATATGTCTTGAGATTCACAAATGATAACTAACAATATTTATCTCATTGAAAATTGACCCCTTTCTTTAAGATATGTGTAAATGGGTGGCACTTATTTGTCAGTTGATAAATGAACCTATGGATTGACTAGATCTTTCCTTGTAAGCTTTAGAGTTGTTTAAGATTTAAAGGTGGAGTCATTTAAATAATAACCTTGACCTATATAGGTTGGAATTTGATCCCTCTCTTTGATATAATAAAACATATCAATTTCCCTGAAATGACTCCAAAGACATACTTCTTAGGATTTACGCAAATTTTATATTCATGAATCCTCTCAAAGATTCTTCATATAATGTTAAGATGTCCAGCACATGTTCTTGATTTTTTTAGTATGTAATCAACATATCCCTCAATAATATCATGCATCATTTCATGGAATATGCCAATCATGGCATAATGATATGTGGTTCCAATGTTCTTCAAGCCAAATGGCATGACTTGGTAATAGACTGTTCCCCATAGAGTGGTGAATAAAATCTTGTGTTGATCTTCTTAGGCTATCTTGATCTAATTATATCTAGAAAATACATCCATGAGGGACAAAATCTCATACCCAGTAGTATAAATAATGATCATGTCAATGTTAGGTAGATGAAAATCATCTTTTGGGCATGCTTTATTAATGTCTCTAAAATTTATACAAAGACGTATACCCTATGGATTTTGATAATTGGAAATATTTTAGATATCCATTCAAAATAGTCTCATGATATGATGAATAATTCTCCCAATAGTTTCTCCAATTTAGCTTTTACCAAGAGGGCGATGCATAAATGCATATTTCTTAATTTTTGTTTATTTAGTTTGGCATCTGGATGAACAATAAGGTGATGCACTACCAAGTGTGGGTCTAATATTGGCATATCTAAGTATGCACAAGTAAAATTATCTTCAAAATCCATTAATGTGTTCACATTATACTTCAATAAGGGAAGCTCCAAGATAAATAATTTTGGGATCATCATATGTTCCCAAGTTGACTTCAACTATGTTTTCTACAAGAAGTGTGGATCTATCTTCAATAAGAGTAAGCAAGGTATGATCATGATCATCTTCTTCTACTATATTTTCTTGATTTTCTTCTTAGATCTCTAGATAATGTGATGAATCAAAATCCACTATCTCAGGTAAAGACCAAGTAGCAAAAACCTCTAGAAACTCAAGAGTGAGATGCTTAAATAGTTGTTGTTTTGAATAGATGTTTTTACTAACTATAGAGTTGGGAATTGATGGGCCTTATACATCTTGAGGGGATTAATAAACTTTACTACCTAAAATCACCTAAAATAGGTTTTCATTCAAGGCCTTGTCTTTTTCTTTACTTTTTCCCTGATCAATGGGTGCCTCAAAGAGGTTTTCACCCAAAAATATTGATGTTTTATCTTTATTGTAACCAAGAAAGTTTGTTTGCTCTCTAAATTAGGTATAATTATCTAATGAAAAATCAAAGCCTTATTTGTGATCACCTGATTTAATAATTTTGGCAATATTGGAGTTTTATTCCTAATTTATTTAAGGGTCTAGAACAATACATTAGTAAATAATACTAGAATAATTATAGTACTAATTTTTATAATTTATTTGTCTTTCATAGATTTCTAAAAATAGTAATGAAAGATAAGAAATTCAACTTAGCTTAAAAGTAGATTGAGATGGCTAAGATAGAGGCTAAAACTGGCTATGCAGAACTAGGACAGTGTCATGAACCAGGATCTAGCTCTTAATCAGTGAAAGGATAGGAGTGTTGAAAATAGGACACTTCAAAATATAATGCTATAATCCAAGTTTTGTCAATATTATCCAAACTAGTCATAAATATTTTATTTTTTTGGGTTTTGTCTGCTATCCTTATGTGAGCTTGCTTATGAAATTTCAAATCTTGAATGTTGATGGAGCTCTTTATAGAGATAATTTAATCTCTAACCCTAGACCTTCATGGTGCTTCAATAAAACTTGATAAAGAAGGGGGTTGGTGTGTGTAATATGCATTAAACATGTATCCACACCCCTAGTGTGGGTACGCTACCTACATACCAATACTTTGAAGAGGGATCAAGATATAGGTAGTTCTCCCACTTGATGTGCTTTGTGCAATAGTGTTATGCAGATGAAAATTTTCCAAATTGAGATTACTTAAGGTGGCTATGGACTGGTGTGAGGGTTTGAATATGTTGTTCATTGTATTGGATGGCTATATGCAGAGAATAGGGAAATTTATCTTAGTGGTCTTGTTTTTATTCTTGCTTGATATTGTAATATTTAACAACCCCTTCTAAATTAACTTTGAATGAGATTTTATAGATATCTATTGGTCATGGGTTAAATGCATTCATGCTAGGCTAACACAATGAAGAAGAGGAATCAAAAGGAAATGGTCATCTGGCTCTAATGTGATTGGATAAGAGTATTAGAAATAGGACACCCTAGGGTCCATTTTTATAGTCTAACCCTAGCACTCCTATCTTATAGGCTTAGAACCTGGGGGATGGAACTAACATAGGAAATGTAGTACCTAAGCTAGAATTAGGTCTTAAAATTCTATAGATGATTGGGAATAAGCAAATATATGTCTATAAGGGTCATGAAAGCCTGTAAGAGAGACCTATTGGTTGGGTGTCACAAGCCACACTCAAACTACTAGTTTTAACATTTTATATGACTACATATATCCCCTTTATTCTAGTGATGTAGTAAAGTGAAATACTAAGATAAAGGAAAGTAGAAAGTGTACGTAAACTTACCTGCAAGGGTGAAGCCCATAAAATTGTGTGATGTTGAGTGTGCATAGAGAGAGAACATTGTGAAGTGTTACTAGTTACATTATATCTAAAATAAGAATGTAAAAAATCTAAGGAAAAGAGGAAGAAAAAGGAACAAATACACCTCACTAGGTGCGCGAACCAATACAAAACCTATTATGATGTTAAGTGATGTTCAGAGATATTGTGTATGTATTATACCAAGAATAATATCATGAACATAGATGAGTGGTCAATTCATCATGAGTGGCTCAAGAATGCAAAGGCTATTACTTTAGCTTCATCATCGCGCACTAAGTGAAGCTATGTGATCATTCATGTGTTAATCAATGTTTAGACTGTGTGTCTAATCCCTCTGAGTAGGTGGCTCAAGAATACAAAGGATAGCTAATCCTTTGGCTCCATCATTTGCCACAAAATGAAGCTATAAATTGATACTAGTATGAATGTGTGTCATATGAGATGGATCCTAAAGCCCATAAATGCTTTGAAATATGACAATGTGGCATGGATAGCTAAATGTGTATTAGAAACTAGGCCAATCTTGGCCACTCTAAAAGGAGGAGATTAGGCTTGTATGAAAGCTACTCCAAAACTAGAAACTTAGGCTTATGTGGAAGCCACTCAAGAATGTGGAGGTTAACCTTATATGAAAGCCACTCTAAACTAATGACAACAACCTGTAGATGGAATAAGGCACACAAATGTTAAGAATGTCTAGGTAATATACTAAACTTAGAAAGAAAAAAATTCAAATGTGTCATGTACATTACCTCCAATCACTGGTGTCTACAACATGGATTTTTATCTAGAAGTTATACCAACTGCCCAATCTGAAATTGGAAGTAAGATCCATCATGTCATGTATGATGCCCCTATATTTTAATTCTTTGAAAAAAAATGTACTAAAACTATTGAATTTGAACTAATTTGTATGTGACAAAACTGTAGCTAAGCTAACCTTTTTACCTATTTCTAAAAAATCTAGTTTTTTTGTTGTTTGGATAGGAGTGCTAAAAATAGGACACCCTATTATTTAATGTTGTTGTACATATATGGTACTATTTCCCTTTATTGAATCTGATGACTATTCTATAATCATCACTATTTTTTTGGTCTATTCTGCCTGGTTTAACCTTTGATTAATGTTTTGAGTGTTCTAAAAACTAATTTTTTGACTGGTAGGAGCTTTGATTTCTATGACAAAACCCTTATTTGTTTCCCTCTCTTATGAGGGTAGGAATGAAGACCCTACAATTATTTCCCTTAGAAGGAAAAGCAATGTAAGTGTGTTATGTTGTAAAATACATGATATAATAATGATAATCAAAAATATGTCTCAAAATATAGCATAGTTTGGATTGGAGATTGTTATATCAGTAAGGGAATGCCTAGATAGATATAACAATGTAATAGCATATGCAATGTATGAAATTTAAATTGGAAATGCTAGTTGTTAGTTGTTAGTTGTTAATTGTTAGTTGTTAGTTGTTAGTTGTTAGTTGTTAGTTGTTAGTTGTTAGTTGTTAGTTTTCAAGGAGGGATGGAGCATTATGTCCATCATGGCATCCAAGAAAGAAAGATAATGCATGATGTGGATCATGGCATTGAAAATAGTTAAGAGGAAAACAAGTAACAAACACACAAGGCAAGAAGCAATATGCACACAAAAGTGGCCAAGGGGCCAAGAAAATAAGGGACATGGGTACATGTCACTCAAACTAGAAAGCAAGCATACAAGGCATGTTCAAATGGTAAATATACACATAATTGGAAACAAACAAGGTTGGCACAAGGGACACAAGCACATAGAAGTTTATAGGTAAAGGTTATTAGTAAATTTCCTAAAGCACACACAAGAATACAAGAAAAGGACATTGGAAAATATCCTAAGGAACACACAAGAATAAAAACAAAAGACATTGGAAAATGTCCTAAGGCACATACAAGATAAAAATAAGGAACTAAGAAATGCAATCACATCTAGCTATGCAAAGAAAGAAAGTAAGGCATGTAATATACTAGAAATACAATCACATCTAACTAATCAAAGAAATAATTGAAAGTATTCAAGATATGGAGTACAATACTATGTATATGTTAAGAAATACACAAGTGTTAAATACTAGTGAATGTCAATAGAGTAATCTATGTAAGCTAATAAGTAATGTACAACAACATGATAACTAGAGTGTGTGGTGTAGGAATGACATAATGTGGATAATGTAGTCATGTAGAATATGCCCCTAGTGGGTAAATATATAAATGTATGTCTCAAATGTAGAAATAAGATGCCCCCTCTAGGGGTAGAGTGAAGTAATCAAGGATATGGATGTCATTGTACACACTCAAAGAAGATCAAGTGAAGCATGGTAATGTAGATAAATTTATAAATAATAGCACAGAATAGAACATTTAAGTCTATCATGGTATTAGAAATGTAAATCATGTAAAATGCATACAATTGAAATGTTTTTGTGTTTTTGAATTATTTGATTGTTTTTGGATTTTGAAATTTTGTATTGTTTTTGGTAGTTTGACATATTTGAATGTTTTTAGTATTTTGAAATGTTATATTGTTTTTGTATTTTGAAATATTTGAATTTTTTTGGTATTTTTAGTATAAGATATGTACAATCAATCATGAGAAGACTATGTACAAGAAATATTAAGAAAATATGTACAAGTAATCAAAAAGAAACTATGTACAAGCAAGACTGAGAAGAAATAAAACTAATTGATGAGTCTCATGGGAGACTCTCTATCATGATGCCCTATATCAAGGAGAGGGATCATGCATGATCATGAAGTATGATGGAAAGGTTGAGATTGCGGCTCTAAAAGCTATGTATGTTGTAAATACTCTAAAATCTATGTAGTGGAAATCAACTATGGGGTCCCCCTATAACTTTGAGAAGTGGATGAAACTATAAGGATCTTAAGGATGCATCTAATAATAGGATAAGCTCTCTGAACATCTGTTCTATGTATAAAGATGTGACACCTCAATGATACTATCCTAGGTGTGAACACTATAGCTAGAAACTGTCTAGAGTTCTGAAACTATGGCTACTCTAAAAGAGACCTCTATGGAAGTGTAGGAACTCTCTATGTTGGTGATTGAGGCCTCAACTATGTCTAAATCTGAATTGGAGGAAGAACTGTAACTGGTGGAGAAGCTAAAACTAGTGACTATAAAGTAGAAGATAGATCTAAAGTGGGGAGTGGTAACTCATATGGAACTCCACCAACTATAGCAACCTGATTTGCTTGAATGAATTTCATGCATCTATGAATTTTAGAAGGTATTACTTGAATTTTATGAATCCATGGTTTACCAAGTAACATATAAAAAACTCCTACATTAGGAAAAATAGTAAATGGTGTGGCCAAATGTTTTGTACCAACCTATAGAATTACAATCTCACCCAATGAACTTTGTATGTGCCCACTAAATCCATTGATAACTATGTCCATCAGGGTAATATCCTTCTCTGAATATCCTAAATGTTGTAGTAATGTCATAGTGCACATTTTCACACTAGATCCATTTTCTATGAGAACACTATGAATGGGATGATTATGAATGTAAGCTCTGATAAAGAGTGCATGATAATCCAAATCATCCTCAACTATCTCTTACTCTAAGAATTAGATCGAAGGTCTAAATGGAACTCTAGTGTTTTACACACCAATCATGTTACTCAAAGGATGTGACTCAATTGAAGGTGACCTATATGTAGCTAGTGGTGGATGTGCATGATATACATGGTGAACACTTGATGTGTCCCTTGTCTCCTATTTAGAATGGTGTCGAAAAGGATCTAAGAAAAAATTTAGAGCCTTGTCCTATGTTTGCTTTGCATGAGGAGGCTCAACTAAATTTCCAAGATCAATAACATTACCATCTATCAGGTCTTGTATCTTTTTATTTCAAACTAATGAATCTATTTGTTGTGTGACCTGGTGCCCTATGAAAATTACAAAATACATTCTTATCGTATCCCTATAAAAGAGGCTTTTTTTTATCAACTTCATGAATAGGAGGGAGAGATATGATGTTACATTCTAATAGCTACTATAAGACTCTAGTTGGAGATACTGGTAGATTGTTAAAAGTTTATCGAGGAGGCATGGATAAAACCACTCATTAAGGGAGATCTAAAGCTACATTAACTATTGGTTGATTTTTATTTTTTATATCATTGACTTTATTTTATATGGGAATTTACTATTACTCTTGTTTTTTGTTTTTGATATGCTTGTGTACTTGAGTTTTCCCATTGAAATTAGTTTGACTTCCATTTCCTTTAGTATATGACATAACTCAGTGAAGGAAGAGAATATTTCAAACATTATTGACTCATACAAAACTAGTAGAAGACTCTATTTGAAGAGATCTTGTAACTTTTGATCGTCTATGGGGCTAGTCATTTTAGCCAAGATAGTTTCATATCTAAGAATATAATATGTAAGATGCTCATTTGACCTTTGTTTCTATTATGCAACTTACACATAATAAACCTTGTCACCTAGGTTAATGTTTAAATGAGATAACAACATATTAGCTAAAGGATTGAATGAATTGATTGACTAATTTGGTAGACTATAGAACCATTGTAAAGCATAATCCTTTAAACTTCATGGAAATAACTTGGTCAGTAACCAGTCATTTTGCACATACTCCAAGCATGTTGCATGAAAATCTCTCAAGTGTGTCTCTAGATCATCTTTTCCATCATATAGAGTGAGTTTGGGTTGAACAAAACCTGGTGGCAAGGGTGTAGAAGCAATATGGAATTTCAATGGTGTATGAAGTAGAGCAAAAGAATCCAAAGCCTGTGTTGGTCTAGAGGCACCTTGCTCAAGATCTAGTACTTTGGATTGAATATATTTTATCCCTTGCATAAGGGCAGCCACATTAGGAGACAAAGATATACTAATCATAACTGGTGGTGCCTCATAAGAAGGTTGGGCTGCTATAGGGGGTTATTGAGACATAGTTTCCCCTGTAGTGTCATGTACAACTAGTTGCTCTGTGGTTTGAGAGGATTGCCCATTATTTGATTTTTATTGCGTTTCTTATATTATTTTAAGCATATCACCTTGCATGTTAGGGTGTTTAGTTAAGAGTTCTTGAAGTTCCCTTTTATCAATTTTATCAAAATTGATGTATTGGGCCATTGTTAAAGTAGAAAAACAAATTGAAAATTGATTGATTTTTTTGTAATAAGCAAAGTGTTTTGGAAGGAAAGTACTGACTATAGGAAATGTAAATTCCTAAGAATAGCAAACTTTAAAATGCAAAAAATGGATACAAAGCTCACAAACATGTAAGGTGATACCTCAAAAGC
Source organism: Torreya grandis (assembly GCA_037957365.1). Classification (NCBI taxonomy): domain Eukaryota; kingdom Viridiplantae; phylum Streptophyta; class Pinopsida; order Cupressales; family Taxaceae; genus Torreya; species Torreya grandis. The sequence continues at coordinate 951,222 of JARHVA010002248.1, read as the reverse complement.
AATGGGACCTAGTATATGTAACTATGGTTTTGAAAAATGATATTGTTTTTTAAAATTACTAATAAATTTTAAAAATTAATGTAAATTTTTAAGTTTAATATGTAAGTAAAAATTCAAAAAAAATATTAGAAAATTTTTGATTTAAAGGTACCTAGTATATGTGACTAGGGTTTGGAAGAATTTTTATTTTTTTAAGCTACTATGGAATTTTAAAAATTAATGTGAATTTTTTATTTAAATATGTAAGTAAAAAATCAAAAAAATATTTCTAAAATTAGCAAAAAAAAATTCTAGGGTCTCTAGGGTTTTAGTGCATAAAAGGACCTAGTAAATTCAACTAGGGTTTGGAATAAATTATTTTTGAAATTACCAAGGTAAATATAAAAATTAAATGTGAATTTTTTATTTAAAATATGTAGGAAAAATCAGCAAGGAATTTACCCTAGGGTTTCTAGGGTTTTTATACGAAAACGAAGTAAGTCAGTTTCACCAAATGATTTAATAATTTTGGGAATATTAGGTTTTATTCCTAATTTAGTTAAGGGTCTAGAACAATAAATTAGTAAATAATATTTCAATAATTATAGTACTAATTTATATAATTTATTTGTCTTTCTTAGCTTTCTAAAAATAGTAATGAAAGAGGAGAAATGCAACTTAGCTTAAAATTAGACTGAAATGATTAAGATAGATGATGGAACTAGTTGTGCAGGACTGGAACAGTTTTGTGAAATAAGATCTAGATTTTATTTGGTGAAATGATATAAGTGCCAAAAATAGGACACTTTAAGGTCTGACACTATAGTCCAGGTCCTACCAGTATTGTCCAAACTGGTCACAAAGATCTAAGTTTTTTGGGTTTTGTCTATTATCCTTGTGTGAGCCTATAAATGAAATTTTAGATCTTGAATATCAACATAACTCCATATAAATATTATTTAATATCCAACCCTATACCTTCATGGTGCTTTAATAAAAGTTGAGTAAGAGGGGGGTTAGTGTGTGTAAGATGCATTGAATGTATATCCACACCCCTTGTGTGGGCACGCTATCTGCATACCAATACTCTAAAGAGGGATCAAGCCATATGTATTTCTCCCACTTGATGTGTTTTGTGCAATAGTGTTATGTGGATGTAAAAGTGTCAAATTGAGAGTGCTTGAGGTGGTTAGGAACTAGTGTGAAGGTTTGAATATGTTAGTAGTTATATTAGATGGCTATATGTAGAGAATAAGGAAATTTTCCTTAGTAGTCTTACTTGTATTCTTGCTTGCTTTTGTAATATTTGTCAACCCCTTCTAAATGAACTTTTCATGGGATTTTATAGAGATCATTGGTCATGGTTTAAATATATTCATATTAAGTTGACATAATGAAGAATAGGAATTAAAAGGAAATGGTCATCTAGGCTCAAAATGTGATTGGACAGGAGTGCTAAAAATAGGACACCCTACGGTCTAGTGCTATAGTCCAACCCCACCCCTCCTATCATATAGGCTCAAGACCTAGGGGATAAAACTAGCATGGGAAATGTAGCATAGTTGAGGTATAATTAGGTCTTATAAGTCTCTAAATGACTGAGAATAATCAAAAAGGTATCTAAAAGGGTCATGAGAGGGTCATGAGAGCATGCAAGAGGGACCTATGGGTTAGGTGTCACAAGCCACACTCAAGCTACCAATTTTGACATTTTATATGACTACATTTGCCCCCCCACCCACTTTATTTTATTGATGCAGAAAAATGAAATACTAGGATAAAGGAAAGTAGAAAGCATACTTGAAATTACCTACAAGGGTGAAGCCCATGAAGCTATGTGATGTTGAGTGTGTGTAGAGAGAGCACATTTTGAAGTGTAAATTTGCAAGAAAAAACAAAGAGTAGATCAGTTATTACTAGATACGCTATATTTAAATAAAAATGTATAAAACTTGGGTAAGAGAAAGAGGAAAAGAAAGGAATGAATACACCTCACATGGTATGTGAACCAATAAAAACTTATTATGATGTTGAGTGATGTTGGGTATGTGTTGTACCAAGAACTGAGTGCTCAATTCCCTAAGAGTAGATCAAAAATGCAAAATTTAACCCTTTGGTTACATCATCACCACTAAGTTAAGTTATGTGATCATGCATGTGCTAATCAATGTTTGGACTATGTGTCCAATCCCTATGATTAGGTGGCTTTAGAATAAAAAGGCTAGTTAGTCCTTTGCATCCATTATTTCCCACTAAGTGAAGTCATAAACTGATATGAGTATGAATGTGTGTTTTATGAGATGGCTCCTAAATCCCATGAATGCTATAAAATCTAACAATGTGGCATGGATAGTTGAATGTGTACTAAAAACAAGGCTAATCTTGCCCACTATGAAAGGAGGAGATTAGGCTTGTATGAAAGCCACTCTAAAACTAGAAACGTAGGCTTATGTAGAAGCCACATGGGAATGTGGAGGTTAAGCTTGTATGAAATCCACTCTGAAATGATGCCAACCACCTATATATGTAATAAGGCATGTAACTAATAAGAATGCATGGGTAATATATTGAACTCAAAAAGAAAATAAGTCAAATATGCCACATACATTACCCCCAATCACTAGTGTCTGTAACATAGATTCTGATCTAGAAGTTATACCAACTACCCAATCTAAAACTAGAAGTGAGAGCCATCATGTCATAAATGATTCCCCCTATATCTGGATTCTCTAAGAAAAATTGTACTAAAACTAATAAATTTGAACTAATATATATGTGACAAAACTATAGTTGAGCTAACCTTTTTACTTGTTTTTGGAAAATATGGTTTGCTTGTTATTTTGATAAGAGCACCAAAATTAGGACACCCTACTATCTAGCACTATTGTCCATACTTGGTATAGTTGTACTTTGCTAAATCTAATGACTATTTTGTAATCATCACTATTTTTTTGGTTTGTTATACTTGGTTTGACCTCTGATTGATGTTTTGAGTGTTATGAAAACTAATTTTTTGACCGATGGGAGATTTGATCTCTATGATAAAACCCTTATTTTTTCCCCCTCTTTTAATGGTAGGAATGATTTCCTATAAAATAAGAGCTCTGTAAGTGTGTTATTTTACAAAATAAATGATATAGTAATGATAATCAAAAATATGTCTCAAGATATAGCATAATTTGGATTGGATATTATTAGATCAATAGGGGTATGCCTAGATAGATATAACAATGTAATAGCATGTACAATATATGGAATTGAAATTAGAAATGTTATTTATTAGTTGTTAGTTTTTAAAGAGGGATAGATCATGATGTCCATCATGGCATCCAAGAAAGCAAGATAATGCATGATGTGGATCATGGCATTGTAAACAATTGAGAAGCAAACAAGTAATAAGCACACAAGGCAAAAAGTAAGAAGTCCACAAAAGTGGCCAACAGGCTAAGCAAACAAGGGACATGGGCACATGTCACTCAAACTAAAAAGTAAGCATACAAGGCATGTTCAAATGCCACATATATACATAATTACAAACAAGCAAGGTTTGCATGAGGGCCACAAGCACATAGAAGAGTACAGGCAAAGGCTATTGGAAAATGTCCTAAGGCACACACAAGAATAGAATTAAATGACATTGGCAAATGTCCAAAGGCACATTCAAGAAGAGAAGAAAATGACATTGGAAAATTTCCTAAGGCACATATAGGAGACAAAATAGGAACTGAGAAATGTAATCACATCTAGCTACATAAAGCAAGAAAGGAAGGCATATAACATATTGTAAATACAATCACATCTAACTAATCAAAGTAAGAAGTGAAAGTATGCAATATATGGAGTACAAGACTAGGTATATGCTAAGAAAGATACAAGTGTTATATACTAGTGAATGTCAATAGATTAATATATATATAAGCTAGTAAGTAATGTACATCAACATGATAATTAGAGTGTGTGGTACAGGAATGACATAACCTAGATGGTGTAGCCATGTATAAGATGCCTTTAGTGGGTAAATATATTGATGTATGTATCGAATGTAGAAGTAAGATGCTCCTTTAATGGGTAGAGTGAATCAATCAAGGATCTAGATGTCACTATACACACTTAAATAAGATCAAGTAAAGCATGGTAATATAGATAAATTTACAAACAATAGCATAAAATAGAAAATGTAAGCCTAGCATGGTAGTAGAAATGTAAATCACAGATAATGCATAAATTGAAATGTTTTTATGTTTTTGAATTATTTGAATGTTTTTGGATTTTGAAATTTTGTATTGTTTTTGGTATTTTGACATATTTGACAATTTTTGGTATTTTAAAATGTTATATTATTTTTTTGGTATAAGCTATGTACAATCAATCATGACAAGACTATGTACAAGAAATAATGAGAAACTATGTACAAGTAAGTAAAAAGAAACTATGTAGAAATAAAACTGAGAAGAAATGATAGTAACCAATGAGTCTCATGGGAGAATCCCTATCATAGTGTCATGTATCAAGGAGATGGATTGTGCATGATCATGAAGCATGATGGAAGGGTTGAGATTGTGGCTCTAAAAGTTATGTATGTTATAAATGATCTAAAATCTCTATCATGGAAACTAACTGTGGGGTCCCCTTATAACTCTGAGAAGTGGATACAACTATAGGGATCTTAAGGACCCATATAGTATTAGGGTAAGCTCTCTAAACATGTATTCTATGTGTAGAGGCATGAGACCTCAATGATACTACCATAGATGTGAACATTGTATCTAGAAACTATCTAGAGTCCTAAAACTATGGCTACTCTAAAAGATACCTTTGTGGAAGTGTAGGAACTCTATATTAGTGATGGAGGCCTCGACTGTGTCTAAATCTAAACTGGAAGAAGAACTATAACTAATGGAGAAGCTAAAACTAGTGATTGTAAAGTATAAGATGGCTCTGAAGTAGGGAATGGTAACTCATATGGGACTCCACCAACTATAATAGCTTGATTAGTGTGAATTAATTTCATGCATCTATGAATTATAGAAGGTACTACTCAAAGTTTTTAAATCCATGGTTGACCAAGTAACATATAAAAAACTTCTACACTGAGAACAATAGTAAATGGTGTGGCCACATGTTTTGGACCAACCTATAGAGGAAGTATAATCTCACCCAATAAACTCTATATGTGCCCACTGAATTCACTGATAACTATGTTCATTAGGGTAATATCTTTCTTTGAATATCCCAAATGTTGTAGTAATTTCATAGTACACATATTCATGATGTATCCATTGTCTATGAGAACACTATAAATGGGATGATTATGAATGTAAAATTTGATAAAGAGTGCATGATAATCTAAAACATCCTCAACTATCTCCTACTCTAAAAAGGAGATAAAAGGTCTAGATAAAACTCTAAAATATTACACACCAATCATGTTACCTAAAGGATGTGACTCAACTGAAGGTGCCCTATATGTAGCCAGTGGTCGATGTGCATGATATGCATGGTGAATGCTTGATGTATTCCCTATCTCTTATTTAGAATTATATGGAAAAGGATCTAAGAAAATTTGTAGAGTCTTGTCCTATGTTTGCTTTGCTTAAGGAGACTCAACTAAATTGCCAATATCAATAACATTACCATATATCAAGTCTTATATCTTGTATTTCAAAGTGATGCATATGTTTTTTATGTGGCCTAATGTCATGTGAAAATTTCAAAGTGCATTTTTATCATATCCCCATGGAAGAGGCTTTATTGGATCAACTTCCTAAATAACATGGAGAGATATGATGTTACATTCCAATAGCTACTATAAGACTCTGGCTAGAGATATTGGTAGATTGGTAAAAGTTCACTGAGGAGGTGTAAATTAAACCACTCATTAAGGGGGATCTAAAGCCACATTGACTGCTGGTTGATTTTTACTTTTGTTATCATTAACTTTTACTTTATATGAGACTTTATTGTTACTCTTGTTTGTTTTTTTTGATATGCTTGTGTACTTGAGTTTTCCCATTGAAATTATTTTGAATTCCCTTTCCTTTAGTGTATGACATAACTTAGTGAAGGAAGAGAATCTTTTAAACATTCTTGACCCATTCAAAACTATTAGAATACTCTATCTGAAGAGATCTTGTAACTCTTAATCGGTCATGGGGCTAGTCATTTTAGCTAAGATAGTCTTATATATAAGAATATAATCTATAAGATGCTCATTTGACCTTTGTTTCTATTGTGTAAATTGAGCATAAGCAACCTTGTCACATGTGTTAATTTTAAAATGAGCTAAGAACATATCAGCTAAAGGATTGAATGCATTGATCGACTGATTCAGTAGATTATAGAACCATTATAAAGCATAATCCTTTAAACTTTGTGGAAATAGCTTGGTTAGTAACCAGTCATTTAGCACATAATCTAAGCATGTTGTATGAAAATCTCTCAAGTGTGTCTCTGAATCACCTTTATCATCATATAGAGTGAGCTTGGGTTGAACAAAACCTGGTGGCAAGGGTGTAGAATAAATATGGCATGCCAATGGTGTATGAAGTAGAGCAAAAGAATCCAAAGCTTGTGTTGGTCTAGAGGCACCTTGCACAAGATGTATCACCTTATATTGAAGATATTTTATCTCTTACATAATTACAACCACATCAAGAGACAAATATGTACTAGCTGTAACTGGTGGTGCCTCATAAGAAGGTTGGGTTGCTATAGGGGGTTATTGAGACAAAGTTTCCCCTATAGTGTCATGTAAAACTAGTTGCATTGTGGTTTGAGAGGATTGACCATTGTTTGATTTGTGTTGTTTTTCTTTTAGTATTTTAATCATATCATCTTGCATGTCAAGGTGTTTAGTTAAGAGTTCTTGAAGTTCCCTTTTATCAGTTTCATTAAAACCAATGTATTGGGTCATTGTTAAAGTAGGAAAACAAATTATAAATCGATTGAATTTTTTGTAATAATTTATAATAAGAAAAGTTTCATGAAAATAAAGTAATAAATATAGGAAATTTAAAGTCTTAAAATATCTAAAAAATATGCAAATTTCTAATGTAAATATCTAATTTTAATATGCAAGTAAAAAAATCAAAAAAAAATATTAGAAAAAATCTGATCTAAAGGGACTTAGTATATGCCACTAGGGTTTGGAATAAAATAAATTTATTAAAATTAATATGGAATTTAAAAATTAATTCAAATTTATAATTTAAATATGCAAGTAAAAAATCAAAAAAAAAATTAAAATTAGGGAAAAAAATTTCTAGGGTCTCTAGGGTTTTTGTGCACAAAAGGACCTAGTAAATTCAACTAGAATTTGGAATAAATTATTTTTGAAATTAATAAGGTAAATTTAAAAATTAAATGTGAATTTTTTATTTAAAATATGTAGGAAAAATCAGAAAATTATTGGAAAAATCAGCAAGGAATTTACCCTGGGATTTCTAGGGTTGTTATGCATAAACAAAGTAAGTCAGGTTCACTAAATGATTTAACAATTTTGAGAATATTGGAGTTTTATTCCTAATTTAGTTAAGGTTCTAGAACAATAAATCAATAAATAATATTTCAATAATTACAGTACTGATTTGTATAATTTATTTTTCTTTCGTAACTTTCTAAAAATAGTAATGAACAAGGAGAAATGTAACTTAGCTTAAAACTGGACTGAGATAGTTGAGATAGAGGTTGGAATTAGCTATACAGGACTGGGATAGTGTTATGAACTAGGATCTAGATTTCATTTAGTGACAAGATAAGATTACTAAAAATAGGACACTTTGGGGTCCAGTGTTATAGTCCAGGTCCTACCGCTATTATCCAAACTAGTCATTAAAATCTGAGTTTTTTGGGTTTTATCCATTGTCCCTATGTGAGCCTACCTATGAAATTTTAGATCCTAAATGTTGATGGAGATACTTGTAGATTTAATTTAATATCCAACCCTAAACCTTCATGGTGCTTGAATAAAACTTGAGAAAGAGGGGAGGTTAGTGTGTGTAAGATGCACTGAACATGTATCCACACCCCTTATGTGGGCATGTTGCCTACATACCAATACTCTGAAGAGGGATCAAGCCATATGTAGTTCTCCCAATTGATGTGCTTTATGTAATAGTGTTATGTGGATGAAAAAATTCCAAATTGAGAGTGTTTAAGGTAGATAGGGATTGGTGTGAGGGTTTGAATATGTCAGTAGTTGTATTAGATGGTTGTATGCAAATAATAGAGAAATTGATCTTAGTGGTCTTGATTTTTTTCTTTCTTTCTTTTGTAATATTTTCCAACCCCTTCTAAATGAACTTTGAATGGGATTTTATAAAGATATATTGGTCATGGGTTAAATGTATACATGTTATACTGGCATAATGAAGAAGAGGAATAGAAAATAAATGGTCATCTGGGCTCAAAATGTGATTATACAAAAGCACTAAAAATGGGACACCCTAGGGTCCATCACTATAGTCCAACCCCAGCACTCTTATCCTATAGGTTTGGGACCTAGGGGGATGGAACTAGCATAAGAAATGTAGCCTGATTGAGCTAGAATCAAGTTTCATAAGTCTACAAATGACTATGAATAAGCAAAAAGGTGTCTAAAAGGGTCATGAGAGCATGCAAGAGGGACCTATGGGTTAGGTGTCACAAGCTATGCTCAAGCTACCAATTTTGACATTTTATATGACTACATCACCAATGGGCAATCCATCTCTTAGGATCATGTATTTTTTAATTGATTCTTCAT